>SNQJ01S0009502.1:16699-30340 GCA_010110895.2 Picea sitchensis
GAAGGAAGGGGCAAGGATAGAGAGTTCAAATATCTCTTGATATTGGAGGATTGTATCTTCCTCTTGGAGGTTTATCCCTCCCTTTACATTTGGAATCTGTAGCTACCTTTGGAAGTCATTACTTCCCTTGAACAAAACTATTGGTTATTTCTCATATATTGTGCATGGTGTATTGTGGTGTATTGTGGTGTATTGGTGTAACTCTTATACTATTGTTCATTGCTCATTGGATATAATTGAATGGTTTAAGTATAAGTTGAAAAATGTTTTTAAATTGTACTTGATACCGATTCACCCCCCTCTCAGTATCATCAGTAGGGAAGTAATAAATCTTAGTAATACTCCTTGGTTTCTTCCTACAATTACTCTATTATGTCCTAAATCATCAATTAAGCTTAAAATTTTCGTCTTACAGTTAAGTATCTCGTTGTGTCATTCTAACCAATCCATCCCAATCACAATGTCATATGATCCCAAGGTTGTAACAAAAAGGGATACACTAGAGACGAATTCACCCAAAGTAATATTACAATATTTAACCTTTCCTTCAACTTTTTGCTTGGCTCTAGATTCCAATTCTACATATCTAAATTCATCTTGTTTGACTGCCTTCACCTTAATTTTTTTGAGCACAGCACTATAAATTAAACTCTCGGTATCTCCTGGATATATCAAAATACTAAATTGTTGATCTGATATCATACCTGAAGTCTTGAGCCCTATAAGTTGATGTTCATCCTGGCAGTTATTCATCGTTGCATGAATCCTATGGGCCTTGCCCAGATATCCTATTATTGTATGTTATGTTGATCCAGTGGTTCTCACCTTCTCCATAGGAAAATCTCTCTGATTGTGGGGCTCTCCACAAGTCCAACATTTGTTCTTAAGGTCATTGCTCCTAGGTCCAGAGGAAGAATACGTTGGTCTAAGGTTCTGAGGTCCCGATCTATTCTGGGGAACCAATCTATACTATTTTTATTATTGAGGACAATCTGGTTGTTGTTGTTTTGGTGTTCTATATGGAGTCCTCCAATTCGTATCATGTATACGCAGTGCAAAAAATATAGGTCCTCTGGGTGTATCATGGTGCCTAGAAGTTTGTCTAACGAGTGTGTGTTGTTACGGTGCTTTATGTGGAGTCTATCTTGTCTGTCTGGAATAATTTCTACTCTGACCTCCACTGTTCAGTTCCTCCTAATTAATAAAAGGTTTATGTACTGCATCATGCAAAGGCTGAGGCATCAAAATCCTCACTTTAACATGAGTATTGTAGTTGAGTACAAAAACAAACTTATTCACCTTTAACTTTTCAGTGTTCAGGTGCAGAGCATATCTGAACAACTCCATAAATCTAGCCTCATACTCAGGGACTGTACAATTGCCTCATCATAAAGCATTGACTTCATTGAGTTGGAGCTCAATCAATTCATTAGATAGGTACCTCTCTCGGAATGTTTCCACGAACAATTCCCAAGACACATCTTCAATCACCATATTCAGTTGTGGTAAGAGTGTCTTCCACCAAAGAAGTGCACTCCCTTTCAGCTGGAAGACCACCATGTGGAATTTCATATTGGAGGTATAATCGCACAATGAAAAGCACATTGCCATATTCTCCAACCAAGTTGCGGTGGTTAAATTGTCCGTGGAACCCCAGGACTCAGGAAATTTTACTTTCTCGATTTCTCTATGGACACTACCACTAGCTGAAGGAGGGCATTGCAAACCCTCACTAGGTGCAAATCCTTTTCCCTCATCACAATCAAGGTGATTTATCAGNCTTTCAGCTGGAAGACCACCATGTGGAATTTCATATTGGAGGTATAATCGCACAATGAAAAGCACATTGCCATATTCTCCAACCAAGTTGCGGTGGTTAAATTGTCCGTGGAACCCCAGGACTCAGGAAATTTTACTTTCTCGGTTTCTCTATGGACACTACCACTAGCTGAAGGAGGGCATTGCAAACCCTCACTAGGTGCAAATCCTTTTCCCTCATCACAATCAAGGTGATTTATCAGTGCCTCTGAAATTCTTTGAAAATACCTCATCATACCCATGACATCACCCACTACATCATGCTCTGGCTCAACAATAAACTCCTCTCTCTGTGGATCAGATCCCTTAGGTGTAGGTGTACTTTGAGGAGGCATACCTCTTCCTCCCGCACCTCGATGTTTACTCATTCTATGTCCTCTAACCATGATACCTGCCATAAAAAAAAAAAATACATTAACGATACATGTTTAATTTAAATAGAATGCATTGTAAGTCGTAACGACTCCTATGTCACAAAGTGGAACCCTAATCTGATACCATATGTAACAACCTCCCAAAACTAGTCATAAATGAGTAAGCAATTTCAAAAGAATTAATTTTAATATGATAATCATGAGTTAACTTACAAATACACATAATTGTTTTTTTCAACATCACCAATCATTTATTTAACTTAATGCACTACTTGCGCAATTCACAATTTTATCACTTCAAGAATATTTCTTAAGGATTAACATTAACACAAAGATCTATCTAATGACACAACATGGAGTAAAAGTGCAATCAACTTTCGACCTTATTTAAGGTTTCGCAACTTGCGCACTAAATTTATATAATTTTCATTAAGTTGCGCATAATGTAATTTACACTCTAATAATTTAGTGAGTCACCCGACTTCATTTTCATAGACGTATAATTCAATTTAGTTAAGAAAGAAATGTTTTCGCTATCTCGTCTCAACAATATAATTATTATATCTATATGGTAATTATATATATATATTTATATAGGATCTATTTAGGTCTATAGTTACTTCACTCTCTTAATTGAAAAGGTAAGGAACAATCTAATTTAATCACTAAAAATGGTGGTAAGGTAAGAGGACACGGGGTTTATCAATGAAACGCCAATGAGATTGTTTTACAGAAAATGAAGCAAGGAATTTTCGCCAAATTCCCGATGTACAAAACTCTGATCAACAAGATTGATAAACAAAACAATTTGCATGAGGCAAAAGGTGTTTTGGAACAGAGATGATGGATAATTGTCCAGTTATTAATCGTCATAAGTATGGATTTCTATGATGGATATATATCCTTATATCGATCCCTCATTTTGTTTTATCTTTCTTTGTCATCATCTGAAAGTTGTTAAAGCATTCTAATAATCCCTATATATTAAGGCGTTAAGAAAAACAACATAATGTGGTCATTCCTAAGATCAGAAAGAGGATTTAATGCATAAAGTGGTGAATCTAATGATGCCTCAACTTCTAACCATTTATGGGAATTGGTCATAGACATAAACCAAATTTTTGTATCCATAACTTCTGGGTTTCTAGAATCAGAGTCTAGTTCCACATTAGGGTTGAAAGGAAAAATAAATAAAGGGTCTCATATGAATAAATGTAGGGTTTTGAAATTGAATGCATACACCCAGAAGGGGTTGACCTAGTCTAATATTTCAAATAATCATGATTGTCAATTCTAGAACTGCATAACATTTTTTTTTAAGATATAAATACAATAGGACACAGTAATTGAAGCATAACTGTAAATATACCTTGGAACGAGCTATTTTCGTTTCAGCCAACATTTTGACTCACTTGGTGAAGTTTAAGAATGTGGAAAAAGGAATAAATGCTAGTCTATCTGAATGTAAATACAGTATGAAAGTAAATATGAACATGGTCGAGCTATGAAGCTTAAACTCTAAGCTAGTTGAAACAAAAGAGATTGTGAATGATCCACAATAACAAATAACTTCTTTGATATGATTATGTAATAATGCAACCCAAAATGGAATTAAAGATAAGCCATATTTTATCATTTGGATCTATGCCAAATTTTTATTGGTGTTGGAATAATAATAAGCATACATGGTCGGTCCTAAACAAAGAGGTGCATAGGTACCTAAGACCTAGGCAACACGCCAACTCTAAGAATTGACACCGAATCCCCTAACACTATGAAGGATAGAATAGGGCTCATGTCCAGAGCATTGTGAATGGGTGGTAAGATATTCCTGAAGAGATTCGAGTAAGGATAACGCGTCCCTGATGGAAGAAAGAGGTTGACGGTCCCATGGAATATTGGGGAACCAGTTGAGCATAATCTTCATCATAGTAACACCATTGAATAGCTCCAGCCACTTCACCATGCCAGAGGCCATGATGGTGAGAGGAGTGTGAACAACCCTACTACTGCTAAATACGGCAAAGAATAGGGAAAAATGATTCAATTTCTAACTGAAGACAAAAATTAAATGGGCATCCTTCTCTTTTAATTATGACTGATTCCCGCGACCAAAAACCAAGACAAGATTTAATCACTATCAATAAAAAAAAATCTGCTACCTAACACATTCGTTTTGTATTACAGGTTTCACATTACTTATCATTTACATAATCTTGGTTAAAACCATCAGCGAAATTCACGGTGATAATGCAAATTAAATTTCAGAGTTCGCTCCTACAAACCTACACACCCCAACTTCTTCTATGGATTAGGATCTATGGGCTCCTATTGGGAAATTTTATTTTAACCGGAAACAAAGATTTACAGAAATTTATACACCAATGTTCATGCACAGTCTTATAATAAATATTATTCACCATTTCGACATATAAAAAAATTCAATTGATGAACCAATAATTAAGAAATATTTCTATACAATTTTATACATGATCTATTCTAATATTGTTGATCTTTTAGATACAATAACCAATTATGTTATATGGTATAAAACTAGAATTGCAAAAATATTATATTACTAACCCAAAAACAATCGATCCATACAATTTATGTACACAAAAACATTTATGTCCAACACTTGCACTGGTAATTATACAAATGTTAATACCACTAAACAACAAAATAACTAGAGTATTCAATACAGTAACCAGAATAATGATGGTATATGATCCTGATCTTCAACCTTGTAACTTGCACAACGTCCTTTTCGCTTGCTAACCAATGTGACTTCACCGGTACCTCCCAACCAACGCTAGGGTACTCTTCTTCCCCCTTATCCCTCTGAGTTGCAGAGGGGTCACACACAGAAAATCAGATTGTAGCTCAAGCTTTCCCTCGCAAGGAGATATTTCCACCTCCTACACAAACTTGTCTCCCAACTAACACAAGAAAACTAGTCACGTAAAAATTTGACAGCATTTTAGTCATCCAACAATAGGGTGCCCCCTCACTCCTTCTCCCTTACTTTTATAAGAATTTCTACCTTGACACTTGTCCTTTCATGCACAATCAGGTAATTTTTAATAATYAAAATTAGAGATTATTCACCCCAAACACATGTCGCTCTTCCCTCAAGTTGCACATGTTTTATTCCTTTTTAATTTAACAATTTTGAAAAAACAATTCCTCACCTTCAYAATTAGTTCCTAGATTTTCTCCTAGTTGTCCCTTAATTCCCAAATTTCTCCTTTTATTTGTCTCCTAACTAATTTACTGTTGGAGTTTGATTAGAAAAATTCTCTTAGTTTAGGATTTTAGAGTCTAGCTTGACTTAGGACTCTAACTCTAGTTGACACCACATTTTCTCATGAATTCATTTCTTTTAATTAAAAAATTTATTTTATTAATTTCATGCACACATTGTGCACATGTCTTGAAATTTTTATTCTTCCCTTACTAGTTTTTATTTAGTCTAAGTTTCTCTTACACCTATTATTATAATTTATTTAGGCATGAGCACTTAGACTTAGGTTTTATTTTGTTCATGTTCATAAAATTATATTCTCTTTTCTAAAAAATTCTAAGTATTCATTTTATCCTCTAAGGTCTTCTAAATTTTATTAATTTCTTTAGGCATTTCAAGTTTCATTTTCTTTATTTTAATTTTATATTATCATGTGATGTGCCCTTCAACACGCACCGACGTGCTCCAAGGGTGTCACTTGCCATTCTCTCTATTTCTTGTTTTTTACTTAGTTTGGAAGTTTTATGACGCTTGGAGTCATTACTCCATTTGTCAACCTTGTGTGAGACTAAGGGCTTACTGAGGAATAAGGAATCTGCCTTATTGTGTGCCCCTCGGAAATATTTGTGAGAGACTGTCATAGTCTTCCCTCATGACATCGTGAACCTCTCAGGAACAAGGTAGTCGTTAACCTTCAACTCATGAGCAAGGTATTCCTTAACCTTCAGCTCAGGTCATGGCGGAAGTGTTATTAGGATATGACAGGGATGATGCCACACCTCTCCCTAATCTATCTAATATCTCTGTATGGCCCCTTTACTCCATATGTGATTTGGATTAGCAAGCGTCGGCATGCATGCATCCACTGACAAAAATAATATTAATAACTCTTATACAGGTAATCCATAACTGAAATCATCATCATAATGCATGCGTAATAAAATCAAGTACTGATAATCAAAGTCAATAGTCCACTCCCTGACTTAATCCAGAGTTGAGGGAATTATGTCAATTCCATCAACATCCTCATCGTGTCATGTTTCCTGCACACTCAGGAAACCTCATCATAATACATGTCAGTGCTATACATCAACATCAACAACATATCATAAATTTTAATACTCAATATGACATAATATTTAACTATAAACCAATCAACTAATCATATAGTCCCATGTTTAGTCAGATCACTTGCACGCAAGTGTCCTCAAATAATAAATCAGTGATATGAAAATGTGATCATCGAAAACTGGATGTTACAAAGGAAAAAGAAAATGGATATGGAAAATTGGAAAATGAAAATTGAAATATGAATATGAAAATGGAAATGGTGTGGAGGATTGTAAAGATGTTTAAGTATGAAGAGTAGTGAGGAAGGAGAGTAGAGTGGAAAGAAGAAAAAAATGGCTAAGTATGAAGTGTGGAGAGTAAGGAAAAGAGTAATAGAAATGGCTAGGTATGGAGATGGAGAGTAACGAGTTGTGTGAGGAATTGGAAAATGACTAAGTTTGGAGATGGATAGGAGAGGGCATCAGAAAAAAATCTAAGTGTTGGATGAGGTGAAAGAAGGGGAAGAGGGGCACAACACTTAGAAGAAATTCCTCATTAATTATTCAAAGCTCTTCTTGCAATCTCTTTGTCGGGAGGTTGGACAAAACTATGAGTATCTCGGGCATACAGAATGGGATTTTGATTACGTAAAATGTAGGATGAAGTTGAGGTTAAGGGCTACACCATGAGATGATGAGCATACAAAATTTATTACTTCTGATATCATTTTTTTTTATTCCAAAGAGCGAAAAATCAACATGATCAAAAACATTTATCAACATACATTTATATTGGAAGCCACTATCAAGAGAAGAGTTTATCAAAGATCTAATCACTCAAGCGTAGTTTGAAATTGTAAGGAATGTCGCTTCTCCATTTTCAAATACTACCTCCTAGAAACTTTCAAGAGGATCATTTTGTACAAAATCGATTGCATATAGACTAAAAAAAGAAAAGAAAAATACATAGAAAGAAAAAAAGATATAATAAAAAACCATTAGTGAAAACTTGGAGACGGGCACTATTGGACTTGATAATATTAGAAAACCATATTTCTAGCTGATATTGTTAAGAAGAAGAAAAAAATCAAGTGCGAAAACCTTTTCGAAGGCGCAGTTGAACAAATTTTATTTAAAAACCAATTTTACTGGTAGGAAAAAATTGAAAAGAAAAAAAAAATGAAAAAGAAAAACATGTCTTTTATTTGCAAGTTGACATATGAAAAAAACTTTTGAAGGCTCCACTTGCAGAATTCAAATAACTCTGACTAGTCTCATTCTCTACCTGAAGAATTTAAAATATTTTGCCAAGAATATTTACAAGTTCCATAGATATAGAAATATTGCAAAATATTTCATAAAATTTGTTGTCCAGAGCTCTAGGATTCAATTGTCTTTCTTAAGTTATATATGACTTAATAGTGGGATCAAAAGTGTTATTTACAATTATTACATTAACAACCACTTATTATTACATGATTTTGAGGACAAGGTTCAAAAGTTTAAGGGATATTTTCTATACCCTATCTCTAAGTTCATTTTATAGATTTGAAAGATTGAAAACAATCCAATTAATCCTATCATGTTATCCATTTTTCCTTTAAACACCTTATCCCTATTCCTTTTCATTTTTCATATGAAAAATCACTTATGGCTTTTATGTCTTCCAATTAAATTAAAATCATCAATATCAATTCTCTAGTTGAAAGCTTATAATTTAAAAAGAAACCCTAAGTTATGTTATATGATTATCCATCATCGCTACATATATGTTAAATCTTGTAGCAAACTTAGTCATCATATCACGTGAATTGGTTGAACTCCTATAGGACTGTCATCATTCATAAAAGTGACTTGATAATTTATCAATGATCAATCTCATTTCCATTACCATTTCACTATGAGGCTCGAATGAGGTTGCATGTATATCATATAATAGCATAAACCGAGAATTTTTTGTGCATAATACAAGCCTGTCATCGAAGGGATAAAATGGGAGGAGCACAGAATAGAACTAAGCCTGACAACATTAGTATCATCCAATTGAATCCATAAGCAATGGATATCTTCGCTTGGGCAGGTTGGATAGAATTCTTCAATTGATTTTAGGGTGCATAATGAACTATAGCCATGGAATTTTTCAAAAGCTTCAATGGGTAGACAACTACATTCCAAGGTTTAACATTCACATTCAATGAGGAAAGCATTAGCCAAGATACTGGATTATGTTTGGAGAGTGAACGATGGTCAATGAACCTAAGGATACCAAATGATAGTTGGACACAATTTGTAAGTATACTCATGTATATTCCTAATGTTCAGAAAAAAAGGGATTCAAAGGGATGCATTAATTACACCATGGAAGGATATAACATTGATAGTTCAAAAGTTTATTACATGTGAGGGTTGGTTTAGTGTTGTCTTCCATTATCATAGAGGGCTCCCCCTGCATATCAAGAATTAAAATTTGATGAATTTACCTTACTTTCTTAAAAAAAAAAATGCAAATAATGAAGTCTTTCTAGAAATGACCACAGCCTATAGGGGTATATCATTCTGGTTTCATTGCATTGCTATTAAAATCTTAAATGGATAAATTGGGGACCAATTGGCTAGGGTTTCGAAGGGCATGAAACAAAAATCTAGAGCAAGGGTTTTGTCATGCTCAAATAAGGACAAACCCTCTTCCTCTTCTAAATAAAAAAAAAATCCTTAAATAAGGACCAACATAATGATGAGGCTACAAGATCAAAAACTACAGAACCCTGGGGCATTGAAGAAATCACACCAGGAGCTCCTTCAAGAGCACAAACTGGGTTATTTAAAGACCATATAATGATCAAATCATCCAACTCTAAGGAAGAGGGGAGGACACCAAATATTGTTGAAGACCCGGATAATGCACATGAAGTTGAATCCACATAAATACTTGAAGTTGAGTTCACAGAGGCCCCATTAATTACACCAAAAGGAGAAACAATCAAAGAAGTCTTAGGATTGATCAACCAAAATGAGGAACAAGAGACTATCATTGTTCAAAACAAGATAAAGAAAGGTAAACTTCATGTCTTTCCACCATTTCGATCATGTCACTTTAGTTATTTAAAATTACTAAGAGAAAATAAGAGGCTCATAATGAAGAACGACAAATTGAAAAGAAAAATAAGGAAAGGGAAGAATGGTGGGAATCCTATGGACACTTTATTTAAGGCAGTATAAGTAGAAGAACCCTCTAATAAATCTATTGAAATTGAAGGGAGTATGATGAATTTCCAACAAATTGTAAATGTTATTCTTACTGATATCCTAACAAATGCATATGATTTTCTTCAATTGAAACCAGACTTATCTGGTTGGAGGCAACAAGATGAAATTTTTGATCTGGGAGTTATAGACTGTTAGAGTCATCAACAAGCCATTTATAAAATGAAGTAAAGAAGGTTCTCCCTTTACATTACACAACAAAATAGATGAAAGATAAAAATTAAGATGTATAGAGATCAACTAAAAGAGATATTACCAAAGCTACAAGATCCATGTGCCTTAGGGTAGTGTTATCCTCAACTCCTAGGGATAACTAAGGAGATGATGTCTCGAGGCCCTCAAGTTGTAGACATGGAGTACCAAGAGACTGCTTGACCAACAGTGTATGCTTTCACAGTCAGAGACCCACCTCACCACCACAGTTCCAACTTCATCACGACAGTATCAACCACATTAGTTGGCTTCCAGAAGACATTGGGTCTTTCTCCATGAGGTACAAGTCAGGTATTATGATGAGTGTTAATTCAATATTTGAGGCATTTGATTTTTTTGAATTTCAAATTTCTTTTGATTATGTAACTTCTATTTGGACATTATTCTCTTTGCCCTCTTTCACTTTAGTGGTTGACATTGTGCCCTACTAAGTGGGTCACCCTTGGGGATAGTTTTGCTATTGGGAGCTCTTCTTGATGAGTCATCCTGTCATTCCCGGCCATACTTGTCACTTTCCACACTTCATCCCCTCAGCTTCTTACCTTTTGGGATTTTTGGGTGTACTGACCCAAGAAGGGGTTGTCCCCATTTCATGGGAAGAATGGGTTGAAGGCACGGAGGCTTATAGCTAGAAAAAGATAAAATCCAATCATGAACCTTCTAGATGCTCACCCAGGGATACCGAGGACAATGAAAAGTCTCTTGTAAGAAATCTATGGGAACCATGAAAAATAACTAATACAAATCCCAACTAAGGTGGAGCATGTGGGGGCATTGTTTTTCTTTCTTAGGTAGAATCCCCACCTTGGCTTCAACCTAGAAACATCTAATAAGAAAATCAATAAATGGGCTTGGAAAAAATTTGCATTGAAAACAAAGGTACAACACACCCTCTACAAAGGCACCCATAAATGAGATACTTTAGTCCCTTGTATGCCATGAAATCCATGCCCAAGAGTCTTGCCCCCATCCACGTCATTTTTTCCACATGTCTTGAAGAGGGGTCAACTTAAACACTCCTAAAATTGAGGTACAATTCACCCAATGGTTCGTTTTGTCAACCCTCCCATGCCTAAACTTGGAAAATTACATAGTGTCTTTGAGCACTTGTTTATTCTAATGAGGTATTTTGTATGTACATGATTAGATGGCTCTTTTATTGATTTTATTTACTTATCATGATGCATTTCACTTGACATCCTTGGAGGGTGCATTCATTGTCTTTGCAGGACCTAATTGGTGGATAGATTTGGAATTGGTGGACAGATTTGGAAGAACAAGCCTAGCTTGGGCTTCCTTAGGTCTTGAATCCCATAGCTTGGATACCATGGCCTGCACACCAGACGATAATTCTAGTATTTGGAGGCCCGAGGAGATATCATGGAGGACATAACCCAACCCTTAGATATGCCAACGATTTTCTCTTGAAGCTACAATGTCACTTTTGAGGAGGTTGACGTCACCATATGGCTAGGGCTTATGTTGGTGGTGTTGTTGCTTTACACTTGGCATATTTGGATGGAGAGGGGAACCTTGAGGACCCTAGAACTTGAGAGGGAGGCCTCTGGAGGCACAATGTTTCATCTCCAAGATCAACGATTCGCTAAAGGTGCCCAAACATTTCCCCAAAGGGGTGGCATCATGCTTCTTTGGGGTTTCTTATGTGCATTTTAGGGTTAAATTTGAATTTTATATTGAAAAGGGGAAAAGTAAGGGTTTTTGACCCCTTTATTTGTGGTTTAACCTAAAAATTAAGTGGACAAACACTTGTAGTAGGATTTGTAAAAATAGAGATCATTTCATTTCATTTTTACAACATAACTCTCCCATCTTGGAGAGGATTCTTGGCTGAAATTTGTGCCCTACTTGGGAAATTTTGTCTATATCTCTTTCTACTATCTCTTGCTATGGTTTTATTTGGATATTGGATGAAGAATTAAGGCATTATCTTTCTTGGAGGCTATTTCTTGCTTTTATGGTGGATTTTCCTGGTTAAAAGGAGTTTATCTTGTTAATGCTTGGACTAGGTAAGGAATCTTTCATGTTATTGCATCTTTTCTTGGTCACAAGGTTAATTTGATAATATTTTGGGGAGCATAATGGCATAGAACCCCACTAAGCACATCATATTTGTCTTGGAATATTTTGTTGCATAAAGGAATACTAGGAGGAGTAAAAGGGTTTCCACCCTCCTAGGGTTTTCCTTAGCAAGTCTTGCTTGCCTTGGGGAGTAAAAGGGATTACACCCCCAAGGAAGTAGCACAAATAGATCTTTAATTTTTAAAGACTCCATAACTCAATATTTAAAGGCACTAATCTCTTGCATTCGAGAAATAAAATCATTGCATTGGAATACGTAGAATTACGAGATATCGAAATTGTTTAGGTTGGAATCTTTTCTACATGTTATAAGATTTCTTGTGCCCTAAGGGAATCCTATTTTGTCCAAGGATTTCATTGATACAACAAATTTAATGCTACAACCATTAGGGCTGCGGAAAACTTCACTTTCTTTCATAATTTACTCACTTTTCAATTGTGGAAATTGACTTCTAAACCTAGATTATTGTTCTACTGGTTATGGGCTATCTTTTTTACGGTTTACTTGTTGATTTTTGTGGTTGGAACTTGCTTATGTAGCAATTTTTTGAGACAGCCATAAGGATTCCCTAACACTTTGTTGATAACTTCATTTTGTATCCATAATTTACCATCAAATTTCATGCTTAAGCATTGGAAAGTTATCTATTTTTTAGTACTTCATTGTCCAATAATTATTTGACAATTTTGATGGTTAAATATGAAGTAACTAGATATTTTACTTGCTGATATATATTTATGTTCACTACTTCAAATAGGGACAACAAGCTTAACTTGCTTTTCCATTCGACTGTTTAGTTTGTATCTTGTCTCTCTTATGTCTCGGGCAGGTACAACCATCTTTCTCAAGTACTCAAAGGCATGGCGACCATAAACCACCTATGAAGATTGTTTTCAAACCACTCTCCACTTAGTAACATGGCCTATAGGGGCATCTCTTCATAAGTATCACTTTCCATCTCATTTCCCCCTAGGGTCACCCGGGACTCCCCCTTCTATCAAATTATTCCTTCACAGAAGCGAGGAAGGGTTTATCTAAGGTGACTCCCATCATTATCGCCATCCAGTGGATTGGGTTGGGCTTTTCCCAACCAATATTTTGCGCGATAACTGGTATGAACATTAACATATCGATAACCTTCCAAAATCCATTCTATATAATTACATGAGAGGTGGACTACATTCAGTATCAAACAATTGGTACTAGGAAGGCTCCATAAGGTTAATACTCCAAAATATTTCATCAATGTATTTTTTAAATGTTTCAGACCATGACCAAAACTTGTTATGTTATATTTATCTTTTCAATTTTCTGCTACAAGATCATCTTTGTTGTAACCCTGATCCTTTTGTAGGGGACATCCAACTAAGAGAATTTTTCTCTTTCATCCATGGTCTTATTCAATGGAAGGAGGAAAATGAGTTGTGACGCAAGAAAGGGTCAACCCTCACGGTTCCTCCCTGCTCCCACCAGGACCTTCTTCATACACGGGCCCGAAGAGTCAAAGTACTCTTCCTCTCCACTCGGGAGTCCACTACCCACAGTAGGCTCCTTCGGTGATTTTCCCTTCGGATATCG
>SNQJ01S0009502.1:48554-69006 GCA_010110895.2 Picea sitchensis
CATACTTCAGCTAAGTATAATCAAAATAATTAATTAATAACTTATAATCACTTAAGGTTATTTAATAATTAATTATAATTTAGCCAATGTTTAGGTTTATTTATGAGATTATTCATAGTAATAAGAAAAGGGTCATTACACAATACCTCTCACAACTACTAAAACATCAACAATTTTATCATGCATCGATGTGCCCTACATGTATATATGCACTATTGTTCCTTTTATATATGAGACACTACAAGGAAAACACCAATTAGAGGAGGTTTTAGCAAAATCACTTTGTTGTTTTTCTTTTAGTGAATGTTTCTAGTGGAGGCGAGTGAGCGGAGAATTTAGCAGTGATTTTTCTTCTTATAACACATCAAACCTTCAATCACACCAATGTGTTACCATAACACACACATCGATGCATTATATATTTAAATTCATTTCAAATAACAATTCAAAAAAATTAATATCATGCTCAAATTTTGTAAAATATAGAAATTGAAAAAAAAAATCCAAACAATGAATACAAAACATATAAATGTCCCAATGTTCATTATCACATAAAACACACCAATGCATCGTGTTACAAGGTGAAGCACTTTTAGAGTTAAAAGCATTCCCAAATTTTGTAAAAACAACAATTTTAAAAAAATTAGATCACAACAGTGCTTACTAAACCTATAGAGGCATCGACGCATACAATACGATGCACACCATGTTAAAGTTAACATTTTTAAACATGTTCTTTTTTGGTGCACCATGTAGATATAACCACACCAGTGTTGAGTGATATAAGGTGCACAAGTGGAGGCTTGAATTATAAAAATACCAATTCCAGTTCAAATTTGTAGTAAAGATTATTTAAAAAAAATATCATGCAGTGTACACTAAACATACAATCACACCTATGCATCTTGATACAAGGAGTGTCGCCTCAAGTTATATTAAAACCCATTGTAAAATAAAAATGTTTTAAAAATTAGTTAGAAATGTGCACTAAATATAGAAAAGCATCGATGTGTAATAATAACACATGTGTCGAGGTAGGTTCCAAATATTTTTGTATAAATTCTTAATGTTGTGCTACATACCTATAAATGCACTAATGCGTCGAGGTACAAGACACATCGTAGTAGAGTAAAATAAAATAAAATAAAATAAAATACTAAACCAAATTTTCATTTTTACTATCCTCCAATGCTAAGCACACATTCAAGCACCGGCACTTTTAATCCCTCTACGAGAACCCCCTTTCATGTACTATCAAATCGTTGGATTTCATCGGTCCTACTCTTCCACAATAGATTCGAGTTCATTTCAGAAATTTTCCAAACATCCCAAAATCTTTGCTATACCTTAATTTGTAGTTTCGCCATTTTACTTTTCTAGTTTAGCTTTTTAATTTACATTTTTCTCATCATTTTCGAAAAAAAATGCCACCAATAACTCCACCTACACCATCAACTCCTACATATGCATCAATCAACCCTCTTATAACACTAGTTGTTTCACTTACCAATCCACCTACTACTACACCAACTAATGATTCTATAAACAGTACCTTATTGTCTCATTTAGATCTTGGAGATGTATATTAGTGTGTAGCAACATTTGTATGTAGTGAAGATATTGATGCCTTTGGATTTGGTGCAACCCTAACAATAGTTGACACGCATATTAATTGGTGCAATGTATATTTGACATGTATAACTAACTTGAAATATATATTTGACGTATATATTAATTTTGATGTTATCATTTATATATACTACACCTTTTCATATCATGTTGATGTCGATGTTGTTTGATTTATAAATGTATTGTTAGTATGTTAATATTTAACATTATTAAAGATTTCTCTATTTCTCTATTAAATTTGAGATGTATCAATCATTTAAAATTGAGATGCCATGTAACGGTCAACTCTAGTTACACGAATCATATAATTTGGATTGTGAATGCAAAAAGTATAATCAGTTAATGCCTTGTAATGTTTAACTCTTTTTGAAGGTGAATTCTTTGTTGTCTCGGGAGATAGAATATGTTTATTAAAGTTGTTTACATCGTTGATTAAATTATTCAATTAATCGTTGTGCGATTTGATTGATTTTTATCAAATATTTTGATTAAAGTTTTTTTATTAAATAATTTGTTTCAAAATTTACTCTTAAATATTTTTACTAAACTTATTATTAATCTTATAAAATTAAAATTTTGATAGTTAAATATAATAAAATAATTATTCATCCAATTTTATATAGTGACAATATCATGAATATTATACCATGAAAATAGTTCTAAATCATCTTTGATTAATTTTAAAATCAAATTTCTATGATTAAATTTTCTATTAAATCATGAAAATAATTTTAATTTTTTTATGTTAAATATAAAAAGAGATTAAATTAGACCTTCAACTATAGTGACCTTGATGATACTAGTTGTTAATATCAAGCTTACAAAAAGAGATAACATCCAAAACTTACACTCAATAATGATTCATAATTCATTAAAGAGCTCGAAGTTACAAAACATTTTTTTCTCTCAATATGGTAATTATAAATGGTTATTAACTTTTCATGTCCAATATCATAAAATGAGGAAAAAATAATTTGGTATTGTATTCAATTTTTGGAATAAATGAAACTTACCAATAACTAAATATGCCTAGATATACTCATTAAACATGTTCGTGAAATTACTATCAATTATACTTTTATTCTCTACCAAGATTTGGGCCAATTGTTTCTCTAGATAACTATCATTGCATAAACAAAAACTAAGTAAAACCATGACAATTAAGAATACATACGTAGCTGGCCAATTATATAAAACCATAATAAAATGACACAACCACAACAAAAATGTTGAAATAAAACATGCACATATCGCTCTTTGTTGTCATCACCTTAATTATCTTCCTCGCTTGGCATGATAACATTGTTGTTCTCAAAAAAATGTTTTAATTTTGAATCGTGCCTTAGTAGGAACCACCAATCCCTATCCAACATATTCGAGCAAAAAAACACTTGATTGCAGTGTTTTGGGAAAACATAAGGCTCCTTCTTTTCATCCCATATATTTGGAATATTTGCATGAATGCAAATAATGATAAATTTGTGACCTCGTGTCAATCATGGGTATTATATGCCTCTTTTTTAGGATCTAGATATGTATTGTGAAACCTAGGAGCATGTTTGAAGCCATTGATCAATTTGGTTTTCTCGTGTGACCTTCTCATGGCCTTCTTGATTCTTATTTGACATTTAAGAACTATTTGCTATTATTTTTTAAACAAAAACAAGTAAGATTTGTATTAAAAAGTGGTTTTGGTTGAACCATCCAACATGATAATATATATTATATAGATGGAGTCTATCATACATTCTTCAAATATTCTAAAATATTCAAAATTATTGCCTGTTGATTGTGCTAGCATTACTATCCTATGTTTATCACTATCTATTTGACTAGAATATTGTTGAATGAATTGCTTTAGTAAAAAGAAAACTTCACAAAACATTACAACTCTATGAGACATATCGTTTGAGAAGTAATTCCAAAACTCAAACATGTCAGCAAGCAATTTTTAGTGTCACTTGTGTTTTTCTTTTCTTATTCTATCTCTAAGATATCTCTATTGGTTTTCCACCCCTTTGTAAGAGGATCCAGAACATGAGGGGCCTTCAATCCTAAAAGTTGTTGTAAGACATATATGTTGCTTGATCGAGGAATTTTGGGCATTCCTAGTGTCCTTTCCCTCGTAAGGATCCATTCCTCATTTTTGAAATGACCTCTTGGGCAACAGGGGTACTCTTTTCATATCCCACCTATGGGAGTTGTGGAGTTTCTGCTTATTCTAAGGCTTGGACAGTCTTATGACCTCCATGGGGCATGGAAGAGGGACCTCCATGTGACATACTAGGGGGTTTGGGTTCAATCTCACCCTAAATTGGTTGTTCCTCCATATCCAAACTTTATTTTTCAAGAACCTCTAAATTTTCAACAGCCTCAAAGCAATTGGAACTTGCCTTGAGCGATTCTTATCGAGTTGTGCTTGGGAATTGTGGTACCTTGGTCTTCTTTTTTTTGCATTAATCATTATCCCAAACGGTTTCTGCTCCCATTGATTGGGAGGGTTCTACACATGCTTGGGATGAATTCAGGCTTCTTGATTCTTTAGTCAGGTTTTAGCAAAGTGATCGTACTCATTGTAAAAGTTACTCTTAAAAGGAATCTAATCATAGTATAATTCATGTTGATGACTCCATATCCATATTTATTTACAATGCCTCTGGAAGTTCCCTCTCCAAGTCCACTTCTGCACACATTCTAGCATAGTTATATCATTTCCCTTTTGGTTCATCCTAATCGATGTATCGACCCAACTTGTTCCCTATATCTCTAAAGATTTATGAATCCCAAAATATGAGAGGGAGTTGGGGAAACCTTACACAAACATGGCTTGAAGAAATATTTTCTTAGAGGTTGAATTCCACTGACCAATATGACAATAGCATGCCACAAGGTCCCATTAAATAAGGACTTGATCGAAATATTGATTTTCAATCTTCTTTTCTAAAAAAAAACCTCAGCCACGTGCAAAGAAAGTTACTTGGTCTTTAATTTTGGGCTTCCCTTGCTCTGCCAAGCATTATTCTATAATTTTTAGGTTGGGACAGAGGCATGTGAACTTTCCAATCAATGATTGTTTTGAAAGAATGAGGGAATTATTTCTTTAGTTTTGACATTGGAGCTCCATCCGAGGAATGGAGTCCATCATGTTGACAAATTTATCCATCAACGGGCAAGATTGCTTTGCCAAGTTCCAAGAGCTTGAGTGTTGCAATCTCATATGTAGGATCCATTCTCTAGCCCATTAAACATACCTAGCGGTGGTGTTATCTCCAATCGAGTATCTTAGGACATAGATCCACATTATGATGAGCATCAAAGGAACAACACAAGGGTTGAATATAGAGATCAAATGAGAATCACATGGCTCTTGAAAACCAAACTTCACGGAAAATGATGGCTAGGGTAAAACCCTAGCCACATACAAAGCTCCTTGTCATCTCATTCTATTTATTTTCATTGTCAAGACCTATCTATTGTTGTTATTGAGTGATTGAATTGTGTATTAAAGTATTGAAGCCTCACGATCTACTAATATTTTTTTAGTTAATATTCAAAATGACTCTTCTACTTAGATATTGTATCTCCAATTTGGGATCTTTAAACATTGTATTATGGTTCCTTTGTTTTTGAGATATGACATTATAAAAATTGTGTGTTTCCCTATTAACACCCTTGTGTATTGATTTATGCTTATTATAACTTTATTTGGTCATCCCTAACCTAAACTGTTGATCAAACTTGGTAAAAGCATTACTTGTAAAGTCCTCTGTGATTTTGAGTCTTATAGGGACTTTGTTTGATAATCCTTTATTGTGCACATGCCTTGTTATGTAGATATGCGGGAACCCATGTCTTTACTTGAAGCACCCGTGGGCTCCCACACTATAAAAAATAGCAACCTATAGGCACCCTCAAAAAGAACCAAAATATATATATATATGTGTACAAATTATATGGATTTTGAGCAAGATGCACAAGTGAAGTACAGTTGTAAGTTGTCAATTTTAGTCCTAAACCATGTGAACTTATTTATATAGGTATAAATAAAAGATTCATGGATGGGAAGGATTATCTCGGCCAACCCTCAAAAGACTAGGATAAGGCTTTAATTGTAATAACTCTTATCTAAGAGAAACCCTATATATTTATATGCAAGTCTTATCTATATTACGCAGGGTAATTCAAAGCTAGATTTGGCTTCCCTATTGTATAGTCATCCAAGTCCTTGAATTGAGTGAAAGTTTGAACAAGGTCAAGGCAGGAGCAATCCAATCTTGGGAGAGGAGGTCACAAACAACGTGAGCAGGTATTCAATCTTGTTGTAAACTTCCAAGTTTTATAATATATTTCTCAATTTTCCACCCTCCCCTCCCCCAAATTCTAAGCTAATTTGTGGTTAATTGGTAACACATATTGTTAATATAATGGAATTGGTAAATTTGTTTTCTTGTTTACAATAGGTTAATCACATTTGAATACATCATTATGATTTGATTTATTATTAAAAGAAAGAGTAGGGGTATTGCGACTTTGAGTGTGTGTTGGTGTTCAAAGAAACCAAGTGATGGGTATTCAGGCTCTTAACCAACATTTGAAAACAATGAACCAATGACCAAGAGGTGTTATGTCTCTCTTTTACCATAGTACTTCATTTGCATTAATCTAATTAATCTAATTTGAGAAACAAAAAAAGTTCTCTATCCTAATATGTCAGCAAGAAACAAACCTCTTTTTCGAGATAAATCCATTAGCCTTAGCTATTTTCCGTTTAACAGAAATTATGACTTCTCAAGGGAAGGATTCTTAGAATTCTTCCTTTTTTGGGTGGGTATTTTCTCCTAGTTTATTTCAGTTAGGTATTAAATATGCATGAAAAAACCTTTAGAGCCTTTTAGTGAACCTCGGGTGGGTATTTTCTCCTAGTTTATTTCAGTTAGGTATTAAATATGCATGAAAAAACCTTTAGATCCTTTTAGTGAACCTTAGAAGCAAGAGAAGGATTTATGGGTCTAAAATTCATTAGTTGTCTTTTCTTCCTCTATGTTTTGATTGCAAGCAATTTTAAACGGGCAGTTGCACATTGCTTGTATTACCACCACGAGCACACTTTTTGGCTTGCAGATTTTTTTTCAACATTGCATGGGAATCTCTTGTTATTTTGGTTAACCCCCTACAGGCATCCTCGTATGGTAGAGAAACTTAATATTTATTTAAGTCCAATTATGAAAATTCAAGGTTTTTTCCTGTAATTTTCTCCTTCTACCTTTGTACTAGGCCATAGGAGTCTTTTTTTTCTTCTCAGTTGTTTATCATTTTTCATTATTGGTCTTCATTTGTTTAAAGAAAAAATTCATAATTTTTGTTTTGAAAAAATAAAAAATAAAAGTCTTTCCCTCTAGTAGTGTTTGGTTTTAATATGAGATAAAAAGTAGTCTTGATTTTCATCTATAAGTCTAAGTATTGTGATTTGGCATAATGAATTTGTTTAGTCTTGATTGTTCCCACAAAAATGAAAAGAAAAAAAAGTGTCCTTGCATTTTATGATTCATGTGGTTAGAAAGATTGTAATGTTTCATGAGAAATAGTGTTGTGTGAACGAAGCATAATAGTAGTTGCACATTCTTGTAGGTTTTAAAAAATCAAGTTTGAAGTGAAATAAGGACCATAAAAATATTTATATTTTAAGAAAATAAATTCACAGCGGAGATCTATGTGACGTTAACCTTTGATTTCCAAAAGCAAGTTTTCTTTTGCATATCTCTTCTATCTAGTTTGGCGTTTTCTTTTTAAAACATCATATTCACATCCCCCACACCCCTCTAAGTAAAAATACACCCCTGAAAGCAATGCTAATAAAAGGAATTGGACCTATTTCTAATGCTATAAAACTCATTATAGTTTAGGTTGTAGGGACTTAGTTGTAGGTTTGGAGAGTTAATTATCCAAGGCCACTTACATTGGAAGTAGAAGTTGACTAACTAAGAGACAAGCCTCGTAAGCAAGAAATATTTGTTAGGAAAGCACCTTTAACATAGGCATCAAGCATGAGGTTAAAGTTGCTTAAGTGTTGTGATATCCAATTGCACTTAGACATGGGTGAATGTGCAATAGGAGATTTTGGAATAATTGGAAATTTACTTAAAGTGATGCCTTTTTTCTAAAGTTTCTATTGTGGGGTAAAATTTCATATGTCCCTACCCAACATGAATGTTTAACCCTTGATTGTTCATCTTAGTTATCTATTGTGAAAACGAAAACATAGTAGCTTTTACTAGGTTCCATAGAGGTGATTTCTTATAGGAATTGCTAATGGTGCCTAAGGTAGATCATGTTGAGCTTATGCTTATACTAAGAGGGGGGGTGAATCAGTATATGATCCTTTTTACTTTATTTAACTATTCATCAATATATCATTGGCTGAGAAACAATAATCACATATAAAATGAAATCACAATGCACGTAGTTTAACGTGGAAACCCTTGTGGGAAAAAACCACAAAAACTTATCTTTATAAATGTCTGTAGGCACCAACCTACTGTTACAAAGATTGTAGGCACCAACCTACTATTACAAATGTTGTAGGCTCAAACCTACTAGAGATACCAATCTCCTTAATTGAGCACCAACTCAGCAAGATGTAGGAACCAACCTACCGGAGACATCAATCACCTTAGTTGAGCACCAACTCAGCAAGATGCAGGCACCAACTTACTGGAGACACCAATCTCCTAAAATGAGCACCAACTCAATAAGATATGTGTAGACACCAATCTATGATATTCACACATATAATACTTTTGACTTCACCAAGCCTCATGTCATCATTCCCAGAATGTAATCACTAATGGAAACATCCACTGATGGAAACATCCACTGACGGAAACATCCATTAACGTAAACATTCACTCACAGAAACATCCACTGACAACAACATCCATTCATGACAACATCCACTTGCGACAACATCCACTCTCGCTAACATCAAAACCTCACGACAACATCACAACCTCATAGCATTGCACACGACAACAACACAACCTCATAGCATTGCACACGAAAACATCACAACCTCATAGCAACATTATAACATACTTTGAGAATAAGAAGAAACTTAAGAGAATCCATTAGACTTCTCTTGCACACCATAAAGACACCCCAACACATTTAGCACACCTCATACTTGATATCTTTCTTGGTTTCACTCCAAATGCAAAAATCCATCTTATATTTATTGTAATTATGTCCCCACTTTCTAGGTCGACCTCATTTTTTGGTTGGGTTGTCCGATGTAAAAACTCATATATCCTCGTTCCTAGGGAGTTAGAGGGAATACCATATATCATTGGAAAGATATCAAAATAATTTTTCCAAGCATGTGACCTGTGCTCCCATTTGAGCTAGGTATGTAGGGTAAAAATGCCTTCAAAGACAGGGTATCCAAATTAACCAAAAATAATACTTTCAACAATATCCATCTTTCAATCTTTATCTTGGACATTTGTAAGCTTGTAATATTTATCTTGGACATCTTGTAGGCTCCCCCTGTCTTTGACATCAATGAAAACAATATTTCCAAAATATCCATAATATTTTTTGAATCTCTCCTCAAATATCTCGTTTGTTTGAGGTAGATTTCATCTTGGATGGTGACTTTGGGAGATTACAATAACTATCTCTCAACCTACACTAGTTGGACTTGGGCCCTCATCATGGAAAATTGACCTTTAGAATGCCCCTTTTCAGAATTTCAAAAATTGGACCCAAGGATTTAATCACCTTGGGCTAGTTCCTAAGAGGGGAAATTTCCCTTGCTATACCCTAGAAAGTGTTTTTAGAAAGTCTGTGCAGTTTTTGTTATTTCGCTTCACCCCAGTAGAAAGCCATAGAAATTTCATTTGATAAATAGAACTTTATATTTTTCACTTAGTTTTGATTCTTTCAAAGTGGCTTATCAATCATCCTACTAGTTGTAAAATAACCAAGGTCTTCATCCCTAATTCATGGGGCTTCCTCTAATGAGGTGCATTCTTGACATTTATAGGTCCTCTTCAAGCAAGTCATAAGAAACACACACCACATTGAACAACCCTACAACTGAGGGGAAGGTTCATGTAAAACCTTTGTTTGAAGAAGAAGATGGCATTCTTGCCTTAGAGGGTATTCCATAGAGAGGTGAAGAAGTTCCTCCTCCTCCCTCACAAATATATTTTGATCTATTGATCATATAGGATGTAGATAACACTCTTGCATAAAAATTTAACCCTCCATTCATGGGTTCACAAGACACTCCTCTTGGTCATGCAAACAAGTTCCCATAAAGGAACAATGTTTCTTCATTTTTAAACAATAATCAATCCACCAACTTCTCTATGGAAAATATTGTTATCACTTCAGTTGTTGGAGGTGGAAACCCCGCCAATGTCAATATTCCTATTAGGGGTAGTAATCATGCCCCTATAGGAATGCATGTTTGTGGAACTAATGCCTTTACTTGTATCCTTGTGAGTGGTAGAAACATCCCTACGTGAATGTTAGTAGTTAGTTGGAATGATCTCGTCACAAGGATGCATGCCAGGGTGGAAATGCTCCCAATGTCGAAATTCCAACTGGTCATGGATATATCCCTAGTGTAAGTTTCTTGATGAGCATTGGGCTAGTCAACAATGGTGGTACATCATTGTTGGAAATAATTTAGGTGGGAGTTCCCTTTTGAGTGGGATGTCAAGTATTAACCTAGGTGACCTAATTCCTTACTTACATCTCCCTTGCAATTTTTGGTAACTTTGAACCTAACGGATCTATTGATATCAATGAGCATCCATATTAACTGTGATCCAACTTGGTTATCCATGCCTAACAAGATGTCTTTAGGCATCCTTGAGTTTGGAGGTAAGTTGGGAAAGACCCTGCAAGCCATGTTATGACTTTCCAATGTGGTCTTCATTGACAAAACCAGATGGAGGAGCGTTGAGACTTTTCTAGTGAACCTTGATAGGCATAGATGTGAAATGGTAAATTGAGTTAGCATAGCTTCTCACAACTCCTTCATGTCTTTACATATTGTTTTCCTCACAAACCTCTAAATACTAATATATTATGAAACTAGAATGAAATATCTGACATCCTTATATATCACACATTGTATATCATATACCTGAATGCAGAAGGAGATTGATCCAGATTTGGATGCAGGAGCTTGATGGGGCTCAGAAAGGCCTAAAAATCAAAGTTATTGTAATGGATTCAAAACGGACGTGTATGTAGGCCTCGTCAATACGAACTCAATGCAACTTGAACGGGCTCAAACAGACGTTGTATGCTCAAGTTATGGTGATCTGTTCGTTTTGCCAAACATTCAAAAAATCATGATTGTACAGTCCGTACAGTGCCATGTGGCAGTTGACTGTATAGGTCGTACGATCGTACAGCTGACGTGGAAAAACACAGTTGGCGTTGACATGGCAGGGTCCGCACAGCTGACTAGGCATACGGATGTTGACATGGACAAGACAGCTGGACCAATCTGGGGGTGACATGTGGCACACATGTACATCTTATGTGGCAGGTTTGTTGACGTGGTCGTTGGGAATTTATTGGTTGATTGACATGGAATTTTGGATGAATGGGAAGGTGCCACATGGCCCAGACATGGGCTGCCACGTGGCACCCGTGGATTGGTTCGTGGGTCTTTGCAAAATTATTTTGGAGTTATGGGGTTCGACCCCGAGACCTCTTCACCGGGCAGTGTCTTGGCAGGGTTGGACTAGCCAGTTCGCCCATCATTTAGTTATTAACCATATGCCTATTCACTTATATTTAAGTTTTCTTTTGGGTAAGTTTGGATGGGGGGAAGGGTTGGGGCCTAGCCCCAGCCCCCTATTGTAGACCTCCGCATAACCACAGGTGGGAGTACTTTGGCATGGTTGTAATATATTTTCTACAACCCACGGTTCCAACCCTTGATCCTGTGGAATCTTGTATAACCCAGTCGTTACATTGTGTTGGCACGGATATGGGGGTTAGCCCCGATCGATTGGGCTAGCCCACTGACTAGGGGGTGTAACCCATGGCTAATTCGTTGGGGGCTTCAACTGCAACTAGCGCATGGAGCCTAAGGTTTGGCGCACATGGTCGTGGGTGTGACCAGGAGTCAAGAGGTAAGGGGGCAGTGCATGGGTGCTTGGCCACATGGAGCGCTTAATATGATTAGGGGCCTAGAAAAAGGGGTTGCACCCTATATTTGTGGCTAAAGCGATTTTTAAACTTTGGAATATGGACTTTTTTGGATTTATTCAGCTGTATTTGGAGATTTTTGGCCCTTTTAGGGGGATATTGGGCCCTTTTTTAGGCCAAATCTTGGGGGGAAGTTGGGATATGGTTACCAACTTCAAATATATATAAACCAGACCTTCTTAAGGCCATAAGAGGACACACAAAGTAGGTTTATGCTGAAGATTTGCTAAGCCAAAGCCATTTTTATGTAGGGAAGCTATTGAGGAGCGCACCTTTGCGGGCCATTTCTAGGAGCTCCGGTCATCCGATTTCAGTGTCGTTTCTTTTGTTGGGTTCCTGAGATCTAGTAGAACAAGACCAGGTCAATTTTGTAACTTTTTGGCACTACTATTTTGACATTTTAAGGCTTTGAACAGAAATAAGAAATCCTCACCCACTGAGACAAAGGCTCGGAGACGTAGGCGAGATTTTCAAACTCCGTTATCACATTGGTGTTTATGGTTTGTTGTTGTTTATGCTTTATTTTAGATCTGTATATGTTTATGTGACTTTCATATTTCTTCATATTTCCTTCAGCTTCCTAATTGGTTAATTAACACATGCATAATAAATCAACCATTGTCATATAAAAGATCTTTTCGGATCAAGTGGTATTAGAGCTAGTTGACATTTGGATTTGAGTTTTGCATGTTAACCAGGGAAAAGATACTTTGTGGTGAATGTGATCTTGTTGAAGAGAATCCATTGATTGGATTGAGAAAGAGAACTTCTCAAAGCGAGAAGATGGTATCAGAAGAGGGACTCTCTCAGGATGAGAAAGAGTTTCAAAAAACTTTCTTCGCCATGTCGGCGATGATGAAGGTTTTATATGAGGATTACTTGGAACGAAAGAGACCAAATCTGTGTGAATCTTCAAAGGGAAAAAGTGAAGAAGTAGAGGATCCTCCTCAAATTCCTCCTTCACCTCCATCTTCACCTCCTTCTTCTCCTTCTTCTTCAAGTTCAAGTTCTAAATCCAATACAAAGAAACATGTCCATAAACATAAGAATGAAATGCCTTTATTAAAACTTGATGTTAAATTCGAATTACCCATGTATGATGGTGAAGTTAATGCGGAGAGACTTGAAAATTGGGTCAGACATATGGAGATTTATTGCAGTGTGCAACAAATCAAGGATGAAGCAACTTAGATCAAGTTGGCATCATTGAAACTTGAAGGCACAACACTCATCTGGTGGCAAAGCAAGTTGCAAAATGGCACGCAACAAGTGGGTAATGTATTTCCATCATGGTAAAGTTTTATTTCTGCACTTAGAAAACAATTCTATCCTTTGGGTTATAAAGAGAAAGCGTTAATTGAATGGAAAGCTTTAAAACTAAGAAAAGGACAAACAGTGAAAGAATACACTGATGAATTTCGTAAAATGGCATTGATGTTAGATATTCCTTTACATACCAAAGAAACTCTTATGAAGTATATAGGAGGTTTACCTGCACATATTCAAAATATTGTATTCATGTTTGGACCAATTGATCTAGATGAGGTTTATGTTCAAGCGACATACATTGAAGAAGGGAAAACAGGGGTTGGTGTATCAGGGGAATCGTCTTCAAGGAAAGAGGACAAAAGGAAGTGGCATGGAAAGAAGTCAAATTCAGTGGCAAGATGATGAGGACCGTTGTTGGCAATTGTATCCCGAGAAGAGACCAAAGTGGTTCAAGGAAAAGAAAGGGAGGCAAACAGTTGCGACAACAACACGACCAACAGACTTGGGATCGGATTCAGGTGATGAATCTAAAGTCTAATTGGTTGGTATGACAGGTAAAATTGGTGAAGGATTTGATTGTAGAAGTAACTTGTTTCACATAAGGGTCATAATGCGACACACTAAGGTCGACACATTGATAGATAGTGGATCTCAATCTAACTTAATTTATGAGGAATTGGTTAAGCAATTGGGGTTAAAAACACAGTTGCATCATAATCCTTACACACTTAAATGGATAAGCAACAATCATCAAATGCATATAACCAAGCAGTGCACATTAAAATTTGCAATTTCATGTAAGCATGTGGATGAGGTAACATGTGATGTGGTGCCACTAAGTGAATGTGGAATGGTCTTAGGTAGTCCATACTTGTTTGATCGTAAAGCAATCTTCTATAGGGAAAAGAATCAATATCATTTAACCAAACCAGATCAAGAATATGTGGTTCATTCTCATCATGTAAAGGCAAATAAAACTCTTCAAACTGTGGAACAATTAAGA
The DNA here is from genome assembly GCA_010110895.2 of Picea sitchensis. Classification (NCBI taxonomy): domain Eukaryota; kingdom Viridiplantae; phylum Streptophyta; class Pinopsida; order Pinales; family Pinaceae; genus Picea; species Picea sitchensis. Next base: position 62,689 of record SNQJ01S0009502.1, read on the forward strand.
AAGGCAGATCAAGCAAGAAACACACCTATAATTGTTTCAAATCAAGTAATCGATCTTAAGCAAGAACAAGAGATGATTATAGAATGGAAAATCAATCACAGTTTGCTTCAAGATAAGTTAATGTCGTGCAAATATTACAAACATATCAGCTCATTTGCAGTTGTATTTTTTATGCTATCATTAGTAATGATGTCTACATGGATGATAGTGGCTTCAGTAAGATGTGACAGGGTACAAATGGCTAACAATATGTTGTCAGTTATCATGATTGTTTTACAATTGATCTTAATGAGAAAGGTGCACAGGACAGAGTTCAAAGATAGAGAACAAGTCGAGTGGCCTATCCCGAGCTTGATGACTGGTCAGTGACCTTTTGGGCACCAAAAGGTCCTTAGTGGGGAGGTGTGATCCAGATTTGGATCCAGGAGCTTGATGGGCCTCAGAAAGGCCTAAAAATCAAAGTTCTCATAATGGATTCAAAATGGATATGTGCGTAGGCCTTCTCGATACGAACCCAACGCAACTTGAACGGGCTCAAATGGACATTGTATGCTCAAGTTATGGCGATCTATTTGTTTTGCCAAACAAGCAAAAAAATGATGGTTGTACAGTCTGTACAGTGCCATGTGGCAGCTGATTGTACAGGTCATACGGTCGTACAGCTAACATGGAAAAACACAGTTGGTGATGACATGGCAAGGTCCGTACAGCTGACGTGGCAGGTTGACTAGGCATAAGGATGCTGACGTGGATAGGACAGGTGGACCAATCTGGGGGTGACACGTGTCACCACTGCAAGGGTGACACATGGCACGGTCGTACAGCTTACGTGGCAGGTATGGACACGTGGCAGGGTTGTTGACGTGGTCACTGGGCATTTATTGGTTGATTAACGTGGCATTTCAGATGAATGGGAAGGTGCCATGTGGCCCAGACGTGGGTTGCCACATGGCACCCATGGATTGGTTTGTGGGTCTTTGCAAAACTGTTTTGGAGTTATGGGGTTTGACCCCGAGACCTCTTCACCAGGCAGTGTCTTGGCGGGGTCGGGAAAACCAGTTCGCCCATCGTTTAGTTCTTAACCATGTGCCTATTCACTTATATTTAAGTTTGCTTTTGGGTAAGTTCAGACGGAGCGAAGGGCTGGGGCCTAGCCCCAACTCCCGGTCGTAGACCTCCACATAACCACAGGTGGGAGTACTTTGGCGCGGTTGTAATATATTTTCTACAGCTCACGGTTCCGGCCCTCGATCCTGTGGAATCCCATATGACCTGGTTGTTACATTGTGTTGGCGCGGATATGGGGGTTAGCCCTGGTCAGTCGAGCTAGCCCACAGACCAGAGGGCGTAACCCATGGCTAATTCATTGGGGGATTCAACTGCAACTAGCACGTCGAGCCTAAGGCTTGGGGCACATGGTCGTGGGTGCTACCAGGAGCCGAGAGGCAAGGGGCCAGCGCATGGGCGCTTGGCCACATGGAGCGCTTAATATGACCAGGGGCCTAGAAAAAGGGGTTGCGCCCCATTTTTATGGCTAAAGTGGTTTTTAAACTTTAGAATATGAATTTTTTTGGATTTATTCAGCTGTATTTGGAGATTTTTTGCCCTTTTTGGGGGGGTATTGTGCCCTTTTTGAGGCCAAGTCTTGGGGGGAAGTTGGGAGATGGTTACCAACTTCAGATCTATATAAACCAGGCCATAAGAGGACATTCGGAGCAGGTTAATGCTAAATATTTTCCAAGCCAAAGCCATTTTTATGCAGGGAAGCTATTGAGGAGAGCACCTTTGCGGGCCATTTCTGGGAGCTCCGGTCATCCGATTTCAGTGTTGTTTCTTTTGTTGGGTTCTTGAGATCTGGTAGAACAAGACCAGATCAGTTTTGTAACCTTTTGGCACTACTGTGTTGACATTTTAAAGCTTTGAACAGAAATAAGAAAGCCTCACCCACTGAGACAAAGGCCCGGAGACGTAGGCGAGATTGTCGAACTCCGTTATCACATTGGTGTTTATGGTTTGTTGTTGTTTATGCTTTATTTCAGATCTATATATGTTTATGTGACTATCATATTTCTTCCTCTTTCCTTCAGCTTACTAATTGGTTAATTAACACATGCATAATAAGTCAACCATTGTCATGTAAAATACATTTTCGGATCAGAGATGGAGGATGATCAAAGCCAATATTCTAGAACATCTTCTCATAGACTAGTTTGTGAAGTCTCTTTTACCTTGCATTACCAAAGTTGTTGCTTTGTTTGGAGTATCCATTGAAGAGCAAGAGATATTAAAATCCCATCAATTAGACTTGGTATATTCACAATCTAGGATGCTTTATGAAATCATACCCAATGCATCTAGGTCAAATATTGAGAATACCACACCAAGCCATCATTATGATAGTGTGATAAGATCCACCGAAAATATGGTGGTGAGTCAAGTCATTAACTGAATGAGATAAATGTCCATACATGGTAATTCCAATGCATTTACTTCATGTGATTCACCTACCCATACTTCCATCTTGACCTCAGTCATCGATGCAATTCAATCATCAAACTTGAAAGGAAACTAGCAAGGTACTGGAGGTAAAAATAAAAATCAATGAAAAAATAATAATACTAATAAGTGATAGGGAGATAATACAACGAATAATTGAAATGATACGATAACAACACCAGGGGAAAGAAAAATAAGAATAAGGTGAAGTTTCCTTCTAAACTTTGTGTGCAAGACCATATTACACACCAAAATACTTCTCTTGAGGAATCTTAGGTTGTTAGCTCAATGTGCTACTCAAAAACAACAACTTGCACTCCTAAAGAATCCATTATACACCTAGCAACAACAACTAGTTGCAAAAAATAATTCGGACCCTTTGTAAGGAAGCAATCGAAATTCCCCTCCTCAAGGGGACAACCCATCAAGTGCCAACATTTATATCTCTAGCGAAGATGATAATGTCTTGACATGGGCTCATAATACGATGCTCTAAATTCTAGATTTGATGAGAAGGAAGCCTATATGTCGTTATTGAATAAGCCTCTCCAAATAAGAAACCTTTGTTGTACGAGATGCATCACCCTCTAAAGGGTGTATTGAATAGGACCATGCACAAGCCTCATGCTCAAGCTGACCATAATTATAGTCTTGTGGAAGGTTTATCCCATGCATCAGGCACCATTTCCACCACAGAGACCCTCTATAACTTCCCTACACAATGAAAAGCATTGTTGAATGCTATTGGAAATATAGACCCTTATGATGCCAGGCTAATAAATTTTAACTTGGATTGAGCTATGCCTAGACTCTATCACCATGTTTCCTTTTAGTTCCAAATTTCTTGTCATGGCATGAACATCTTCGGGTGTGTTGTAGATAAAGGAGCCTCTACCCATTTCATGTCTCTTTCAGTGTGGAGAGCATTGGGATCCCTTGAGCTTTCTCCATTGGCCATGCTTTTGAAATCCTTCGATGGTAGATCTTTCAAACTTGATGGAAACATATTCAAGATCCTAGTCAAATTAGGATGTAAGATGGTCATAATAGAACTCAAAGTAGATGATGCTCCTATTGAGTATAACCTTTTATTAGAATGAAGTTGGAGAAATTTTCTTATCAAGGAGAAATTGTTACCGCTGACCAACTCTCTTATTGCCTTCTTGATCCTCCTTTCAAATATGGTACAAATATTCCATTCATCGACGGATCCAATTCCTCGTTTGAAAGCATAGGTGTCGAGATGTTTAAAGACTTGTATTTTTATGGGTGCTTTCTCCTTCCCTCCACTGGTAAAATATGTAGCCTCATCGCCTATATATGTAGTTTTGTTAGTCGTTGAGGAATCCTTGGTCTCCTTATAGACATTATATTTTGGAGAGAAGTCATCGCCAGTTCATTTAATTCATTACAATAACCCAAGTACAATATCCCCTACAAGTGATGAAGAAATGAGGGATGCATGCAACTCAAACAATGGAAATAGTTTGAGTGACAAACAATGATCAATATAATTGAATGTTATGAGTTGTATATTTTAAAATGTTGTCTACGAAAATCATACATTTTGTTTAATGTAGACATATTGTCCCAATTGGATGACAACATGTTACCAATAATTGTAGCAATTACTTATTGATATTTGGATTATCACAGACCTTTATGCTTTCCCATTTTGTTTGACAAAGGGTCCCTTATTCATAAATAATAAAATGGGTTATTTATTCCATTGCATTAATTAGAATATAAAACTCAATATTATTATAAAAAAAATTGTTGGTTGATGATTAATTGAAATTTTATTTCAAATCAAGATGTTGCATTTGCATACCTACAATGTGGATAAATTCAACATTAAAATATATCGATGCATTGTATTCATTTGAATGCAATGGTGTAGCTAGTACATATTTACACACCAAAGCAAATAAATTCTTGTTATGCAACGATGCTATATACATGAACAAACACACTAGTGCTAATGATTCCAATAAGAGCATTGGTGCTCCCAACAACAACAACAAGATTGTTCCCTTCAATGGTACCGTGTTTTTATATTATTGTCGTCATCATTACAAGACTTTATGGTGCTCACTATGATATATGCACCATTGAGTTTACACATATAATACACACCAATTCTTTTGAAATATATAATATGCATTGCTACTTTATAAATATAATATAATAAGCATCATTGCATATTGATTATGGGTGCACCAATGCATCTTATTGACATAAACACATTGAAATAAAAACCTGCATTGGAAACTCCGGCCACCCAAATTTTTTACTTGTACGAAACATTTGTTAAATCCTTTCCTATAAATAATAGAGGTTTTAGCATGTTTTTATTTAATATTTTTTCCTGATCTTGTAACACTAAAAACCTCCATAAGAACCTCTACTAGGCGGTCTTTTCCTTGTAGTTCAAAAGTCTGTATATGTATAAACTAGATAATCATCAAGTACAAAATGTGCCATATTGATACGAAGTGGGCTCAACAACCTATAATTATATAAAAAGGGGCATATTTGTCAACAAAAAAATGGTTTAAAAAAGGAGGTCTACTCCTCTAACTTGGAATTGAGGTGTTCTTAATAACAAATAATTCATGTAACTACATGGTGTGGAGCTTCTACCAAGGTGAGGGCACCCCCACAATATTATGCTACAAATCTAAACAAACCTTCGTTTCCCAAGTCGTTGAAAAGCCAAGGGTTAGTCCCTCAAGGTTTCTTTGCACCTTTCAGAGTATCATTTCAACCTCTGCTACATCCATGGCTTTTAATGGTATAGTTGGGACCTTTGATTAGATCTCCTCCTCCTCTACTTTATGTCAATAGTGGTTCCTTAGGAAACCGACTGATTGTACAAGCCCCAAATCTATACAATTATTCAAGTTGGTAGTTGATCATGCACACATAAATATATGATAAAATAACAAAAAAACCCATTAGGCATTAAATTCACAAAAAGTGTTCTCACCAATAGGGCCCCACAAGGCTCTAGGGGGTAATGGCAAGTCCAAGTCACCTTAAAATTTAGATTTTACATATGTATAGTCCCAAATATTGACCAACTAGTTTACCCACTAATCAAAGAATGCCTTGTTAAGGCATTTCTGACCTATCCTCCTCTTGGTCAATACATCATCTTGGTCCATCTCTTCGTCTTGGGCTCTCTCAACCTAGATGGTGCCACTATACTAATATGCGGCCAGATCAATCAATAACACTTGTTTAAAAAGATCTCTGCAAACTAGGGTTCGTGCAAACCTAGCCGCCGCCGCATACTGAGTCGAAAGATGGCAGCCCCGCAGGGGCCACTGGACCGCAGGGAAGGGGCGCCAGCCTGCGTTTCCTACAGCCGGGTTACGGCCAACGAAATCCATGAAGCAGGAATAAAGCGCCCAACTTTTGAAACTCCCCCAGACATGCGTGCACAGTTACTGGAAGAGGGAACCCTCAAAGACAAAGATATGGATATCGACCCAGCCAAAGGAAAAATCCCTGCACACGCTTCAGTCCCATGGATGCCCAGAAAATGCATCCCGCAGGCACCACAAGCTCCAAAATACGTGGTCAGCTCACCACAAATCGAAGAACAACAGCAATACATGAGAGACAACGCCTTGATAGGGAAGTTTTTAGGGCTTTGGCCCTCTGAGCGGGATTTGATCAAATGGATTCAGTACTGGTGGAGGCCAAAAGGACATTATGATCTTCAGTTGGGCTCCAAGGGATTCTTCACAATCATCTTTCACAATCTTGAGGACCGCAACCGAGTTTTTGATGGAGGGCCATACTTCTACAACTCGG
>SNQJ01S0009502.1:72311-101818 GCA_010110895.2 Picea sitchensis
AGGCTATGGGGTTGTCATACGTAACCATTACGGGCACATCCTTGACATAGCAGCTGGACCCCTGGGACATACTACGAACAATGTAGCAAAACTCTGGGGACTCATCAAAGGCCTGCGACTCGCCATCAAAAACCACTACACTCAGTTAATAGTAGAAGGGGACTCTCAGCTCATCATCAGTCTGCTACGCAGAATCTCACATGGGACAAGGTCGGACAGCATCTCGCCCAGTTGGAGACTGTCACATGGCTTACAAATCGTGGCAGATCTTATGCACCACAATCAAGTCATCATTCCAACACACATTAGACGGAAAACTAATCAAGTTGTTGATGAACTAGCCAATTTGGGAGTCAACTGGAGAGGGCCAGACCTCCACTGTAATGCAGTCCAGCACCAGCACCACCCTATCCTCCTGCAATGCACTCGCAAAGCTGGACTGGTGGATGCTCCCCCGGATGGGGTGTCAGAGCGCGAAACGTGGAAAAATCTGGGCGATGGCAATGGGCAGCGTGGCATAGAGCCACGTGATGGGCTTGTGTCACAGCCCACCACCCCACCCAGCATTTAAATGCGTCTTAATGCTGTGCGAGGGAGCATTAACGCTCCAGTCCTCCCCTCCTCGATGCAATTTCGAATGGATCCATTCATTATGTATTGGCTCTACTTGTGTCCGAAGGTGGTAGAGTCCCTCCCACTGCAGCGTAGCTCCCCCTCTGTTAATTTGCGCTGGAATATTACGGTCCTGGGTTTCACCCTTCACCGAGAGCTTTCAGTCTTTGTATCCGGCTGCACAAGCTTAGCCATGACTCGACCCAGGGGCCGCCCGAGGCGAGGCTCCCCCTGGAAGCCTCGAAGACCCCCGACCACTTCCTCTGAATCGACTTCCACCGACTCCTCCCCTCGTCAAAAGTCTCATTCTATCCCTATCTCGCTATGCGCCCCGCAGCTTAATTCCATGGCCATCATATCTCGCACGCCAGTTTCAATTTTGCAGCTGTCTCAAGACCACTCCACGCTTCCGTCCACTTCTGCGCCCTACCACGACCCCCTCGGCAATTTAGATGGTAGTCCCTCTCCCTACAGTCAGCCCAATCGTGCAGGCCCCGGTTTTCATGAGACCGTGGATAAAATGCATTTCACAGAGAGTATGTCTGCCTTACATGATCTCGTCTTTGAACTTCGGAGTGAGGTAGCGGACCTACAGTACCGCATACAAGCCACAGAAGCCAAGGTGGCAAGTTTCTTGCTAATTATTTCTTCCATGCACGAGGCCTTGTTTGTGGAGCCTGAAGACACGAGCCCACTGACACAACCCGAAGCCGCCCAGGAGGAAACTCAGGACGAGATGCAGCAGCCCATGGATTCAAGCCGGGAGCAGGAGAAGCGAAAGGATGAAGACAAAGACCCTGCAATCAAAGAAGGCGCCAGCGAACAGTGGGACTATGGAGTGACGTATATAGAAGAAGAGCCCTGGCCCGGCGACCTGTCAGCCACATGGCCTACCTACCAGCCAGGTGTTTAATCCTAGTATATGTCTGTTTATTTAGATTATAGTCCTAAAAGACATTCAGTATATTTTCTTTTGTCGATGGTTTATATCAAGACTTATATGCTCATGGAACTAAACGGGCTGGTTGGACTGGTTTCCCACCCTGGGGCAGTCTAGCAAATGCAGCCTGGTTATCACTGTATTTTGGGACTATGTTTCAGAGTTTTGAAGGATTTTAATATAATATTATCACTTATTTACAAAAAAAAAAAAAAATATGCGGCCAGATCAATGGGTTCCTCTCAAAAAAGAACGAGCATAAAATGCTCCCACAGTCAAAGTATCGATGCCACTCGTTCTTGCAATTAGTTAGTTCAATCTTCAGGTCAGCTAGAAGTGTCATTCTCTAGTAAAAAACCTTGGGTGTGAGACATCTCATGGCACAGTGCATACGTGGTTGTGATGCTAAATGTCGCAAGGTAGACCCCACTACTCAAGTGATGATGTAGAGTATTGTGATTAGAGAAGTGTCAACAACATCCTTTATGGGGATCTAGTTGTTGACCTTCTCCATGCTAGTGGACTAGTATAACTCTATGTATTCTTGGACACCTAAATAGTGTCTATGCGACCTCCTCCCTTGATACTTATTGGCTCACCATAACAATAACTTTTTGTTAAGAAGTATATGTCCTTAATTCTGATCTCAAGGACCTGAACAATGATCTCTAAATCTGAAAATCACATAATCCTACTAGCCTTTATAACAACTCCAAACTACCCCTCATACTAGTGCATCTAAAGAACTTCAACAAGTCGCGCAACTAAAGGGAATCAATCACAACCTCATCATGTAATGCTTAAATGTGATCATGCTCATGTTTCGTCCCTTTCCATTCTTGCAAGTTCATTGCAGCAATGGAAAAACATAGAGAAAAATAGTGTCATTGTTAATTTTTATTTTATTTTATGTTTATATTTGGTATCTAGGGTGTGCCCATGGCCTACTTTGGATGTAGTAGTAGGCACCCACGAGTAGTATTTTACTCACTTGCTGGTAGGGTCTTTTGCTTGCATAGGTGCATAAGACCCCTTGTGGGCACAAAACCACATATATATAGGCTCCCACACCCTATGGAAAAACCAAAATTTAAAAAGGAGACTAAAGAAATTGAAGAAAAGATGATCATATCTAGAAATTGTTGTATGGCTTTGCCAGATTTGATTTCAGAAATTTTTAGGGATAGTTTTTCTGGACGGGTTTGAAATTCCAAGGTGAAAAATAACATAGTTTTTCTCCATGGGTTTGAAATTCCAAGGTGAAAAATAACAATTGCATTCTTTTTACCCTATTTATTTTTCTTTTTACTCAAATATATCGTGGAAAATACATTTTTAACCTATGGAATACGTCATTCTTTTGTTTCTAACTCATTGATTAGATGGATTTGACCCCAATAAAGGACTTGTTTATGTTTGTAGGAATCAATGGTGCTTGATCTAGCACTTTCTATAGTGTTGATTTCATTTGTTATTTTAAGGTATAAAACTAAAATTGGCAAAGTGATAGGTTTTATGCCTTGCATAATACATTTTTTCATCTTTAGAGCTCTTATACCTTAAGGTTGAACCTATCAAGTCGAGGCATTCAACCATTTTTTATATGTTTCACACTGACGCTTGTATAGTAGCACGTATCTAACATGGGTCACCCTAGTTAGCATCCTTCTTTCATTTTTGGTGTCCACACCAAGTTTTCTTGTAGGCCCGAGGGCCTAGATAGTCCTTAGAGTTTGAGAAAAAGTTGTATTCTTTGCACTCTGTTTTTCTAGCCATACCTTGATGGTCTTTTCTTTATGTTTTGATTGTGTTGCATTTCTTGTTGTTTTTTGCTCAACTTTTCTTAATGTTTTGTTGGAATTTCCTTCACTTTGCTCAGTGTTTTTGTATTTTTTTCTATTTCTCACCTTTGTTATTTTTGCTTGAATTTTTAAATCTAATTTTTTTGTATCTCGTGAAATCGAAAAGAAGGTTGGGCTCGTACTTGCATGACACAGAGTCAGTTTCAACCACTATCACTATACCCTCCAGGTATACCCACGCTGCCCCAAATGCGGTACATGGGGCTAGTCAAAATTTAAACTAGCGACATCACAAGGAGTGCCTTAAAAGTGCATTCTATTGCCAATTGATCTACACCCCAGGTGCTACTTTCAAACCTACTTCACCCTAGAGGGGATATGCTTATAGGTGTCCACAACTTGCATTCCAACTTTTACTTATTTCATGGATAGGTATGTTATGTGCGCTTGGAACTTAGTAGTTTTCCCTACGACACTCCCCTTATCCACTGTATTTTAGAATTCTTTATTCTTTTTCAAACTTTTATCATATAAATAAATAAATAAATAAATAAAATGTTTAAAAAATAGGAGAGGGGGAAGAATCAAGATTTTTATTATCATTTTATGAAGTTTGGTAGTTGTCTATGTTATTCTTGGAAAAATCACTTGTTTTAAGTATATTATCTCTATAGTTGGGAATTGGTACTACCTTAGGATTTGCACCATGGTTTCGAGTTTGCAATTGAGCTCTTCATGATTGGTTACTCTTCCTGACATTATGGAGTTGTACCTCAATGCCTCCTGCGTTGATGGTCATCCATTATGTTGTACTATTGTTCAAGAGAGGTTCTGAGTTGATAACCTTTGTCGATCATTCCTTGACTATCCTAAATATCCATGTTGACCATTCCTCGAGTTAATTCATTCCTAGTTTACATTAATAACCAATCTTTGTTGATCTTGTGTCGGTATGGAAGGATTCATCATTGTTTTTTATTGGTAGGTCATATCAATTGCAACATATAGTTTTGGGAGATAGACCTACATATCAATAACATCTTGGAACTTACTTTCATCGTCCGTAATTTTCCTTGCATTCATCAGATGTCATTCATCAATGATTTCTCACTGAGTGGTTTCCCTTGTGTTTGACATCAAGACATATATTCACATAACAGGATTTGTGTTGTGCCTTGGGATCCATTTTCATCACTAGTAAACAATTTAGCCAACAATTTGCCAACTACTCGCTTGTCATGCCACCCATAAGTAAAATGGCTTTGGTATCTTGTTTTATTTACCATTTAATTTTAATTTTTACAAAAATAAACATATTTTGTTTGTTCCTTGTACGATATATATTTTTTTGCAAATAAATAGTTAAATACTATTTTTGGATATCCTAAATTTATTGGTGCCTCTATTTTTTTCCCAACTATGTTTTTGGATTCCATGAGTCCCCTTTATCTACATGGCATCACACACGTGTATGGTATGTATCACTTAAGGGCAATTCAATGACATTACCAAGGAGAATTATTTACATCTATATTAACCAACATACTTGTATCACTTGCATTGCATTTCATATTTAATTCTAACAATTCCTTTATGATTTAATGTGTGTGCGGCATTTAGTGGGTTGTACCTTGGTTTGTGATCTCACGTGTGCCATTTTCATCACTTTGTTTTTATGACCATGATTTTATCATTGTCCTTACCATCTTGTAAAGCCTTGCTTTTGCGGTTATCATCCTGCAATTTTTGGTCTGGCGGCACATTCTTTACTTAGGTGCTTGGCAGATGGGTATCTCCGTGTTCACCTTCCTCTCAATCAATTACATACGATCAATTAATTCACTTGTTGACATGGTCTTGGGTGTGTATTCTCTTAGTCAATTTTAAGTATGCTAACTTTTATTGTAAGTCGAATGCCTTAAAATGGACCTAATTGATCTCACACAATCTAATTATTCATAACCTTATTATGGTGTCATTTAGTGGTCAAATTTGTCTTCTTTACCTTTTCTGATAGTGGAGCAATGTGGCATGAATAATTGGGGTCTCAAATAGTAATCAAACATTTCATTATGTTCTTTGACAATGAAGTTCCATGTCAAATTTACTTTTATTTTTATATATTTATATCCATAAAGTTATATTTATGTATATTTATGGATTCCATTGGGGTGTCACTAAGGAATCAAACTTGTCCTTAAATTGCATGGCAATGGAGTTCTCCCCTAATAACCCATGCTTAATATAATTTGACCAATTCATCCTCATTTTCTAATAATCCAAGTCCACACAAATTTTTCGCACATAGACACAATTAACTTGTGGAAGAGATGACATCCAAACCTTGTTATTATTAGATCACCCTAATTACTCATTCTGCTAAAGTTTTCAATAACATTTTCACATTTATAAGGATAAATATGACCCTTCCTTTTCACCATGTTGTATATATGCACTTTCCAAAAACACGTGTGAAGAAACCCTCTCAGAGGTAAATTTATTTATGCCTTGTTCTCGTCTCCTTTTCATTAATTTGGGTACTTTGAATTTCCTTGCTTGCTTGCATCATATGGTTGGTAGAGACTCATTGATTCACAAAAGCATTGCTTGCATATTATTTTACTTGCTTCAATATCATGGTTGGTAGACACTTCAATACTTTAGAAAACAATTACTTACATATTATTTTTTTGTGTTGAGGAAGTCAATGTATAATAAATCTTGAGTTTAATCCCATCATAATAATTAATCACAAGCATCAATAATACATACTAAGTACACTTCCATACTCGTTAGAGTGCTTTGAAGGAGTTTTGCTTGATTTAAAAATAATCATTTGTATTGTAACTCCTCCTCTATCCCATTGGGCCACTCTTGGAGCTCCTATGGTCCCTTTTGTGTCCTCACTTATTTTTTGGTTGTAATTTTCCATGTTTTGTGGATTCTTGTGTGGGTTTAAATATATAGATTTGACCTCCTGTTGGCCTTGCCCTTATTCTAAAACAACTCCGAATAGATTGGTATTACTCATTGAGAATGCATCACCTCGTCATTGCAACGTGTAAAACAGAAGCGTTATTAGTGGATTGTGTAATAATGTTGAGATGACATGAGCCCTAATCTTCAGCTATAAAAAGGCAATGTTTCTCCCCATTTTGATATACAAGAGAATAACATATTGATTATATTCCACATTTATGAGATGTTGGATGTCTAATTTAGGTTTTTGGCTTCTTAAGGTAATTCATGGAGTTTTTCTCTTAGAATCCATTCTTTGGTTGAACATAAGCACTTGAAGAGTTTTTACTAGTTTTGTTTTCATGGATGTTGTTAATTCAAATGAAGGGAGTGATGTTTCCAAATGAAGTGAGAAATTACAAGTGGTTTATGCCAAACAAAGTGAGGTATTCATTGTTACTAAACCATACCTCCTATTCGTTAATTGGTTAGGTTGGTCAACCTATATGTTAGGATGTTGGGCTAATCCATTGTGAAATATACCTATGATATATTGTAGTTGGTTGAAAGTTTACTTAGTTGAACATAATACAGTCAAGGGTTCCTTATTAAAAGCATCTCACATACATTATCATATTTGTCTCTAGTGAAAATCCTCTAAATGTCGTAATCACTTCAACAAAACAACGAATGATTCAAAGTTTATGACATCAAAATATTTAGGTGTATGTGTTCTATTTCATTGATTAATTAATTTAAAAAATTCTTCAGGTTGTATTTTCATGTTCTCTATCAGTGGGCGTGCTCAATTATAATGGGATGTCAACTTTGATGTACTTTGCTCCTATCTTCATTACAATTGCTTATGACCATGGATAGAACACGGTCATTTCAAAATTCTCTTGTTTTTAGCCAAAGTCGGTGATCCATAGGGGAGTTGTTTGTTTTCGTTGGACCTTATTTATGCTTGGGTTCATTGTAACAAGTTTAAAATTAGTCTTTTGTCTGTCTGCATTTGAGTGCCCTCTATTCCCTTATACAACATAACTCTATTAAGGTTTCTAGTAGAGTTACATCATTATAATAATATGGTAATGGAGTAGCCTTAGATTAGATTGAGATTAGGCACCAAAAAAAAAGCCAACTAGGGCATAATTTTAAACTATTTTATTTGATGTCTTAAATTTGGAATTGACCCAAGGAATTTAAGAAATTTTGTCTCCTAAAATGTCCATTATTGTTAGAATGACACTCTCTTATAAGGTCCACCATTGAAGCATTTGACTATCTAAGAATATTGTTGGGCAATCTTGATAAGAAGAGTCATGGAATTAACATCTCTAAGGACAATCCTAGATCAACCCTCTTCTCCATGTCATGAACCAATGGTTCCTTTACAAAATTTGCATGCCTCTTAGCCTTCCCCTCTCTCCCAAATGAGTATAGTGAGATTTGAAACCTCAAGTGGTGTGATTCATTGCAGTTGTTGTCAATTGAAAAGACTTTGGATAATATGAGATCTACAATGACACCAACTACAATGAATCACACCACTCAACTAGGATATGAAAGAAATATATTTACTTATAAAAATTGACAAATTTACATAAAAGTGTGTCCTTATATAAAAAAAATTCTTTAATTTGTATGATAAAATTACAAAAAATAAAAATAAAAGGTTTTTCAAAATACAATAAAGAAAAAACCAAAATTTCGTCAAAGATCTTAGCTCAAATTATCCAAAGTGATGTGGTTCATTGTAGTTGTTGTCATTGTAGATCAATGTAGTTATCCATTAACACCATTTCTTTATTCTTAAAGGAAGCGTGCCTCCTTTGCTCACGGAGTACTTTGGTGAGTTCTCCTTCTCTATTTGGGAGCATCATGTAGCTTCCATCAGTCATTATATAACCTCCCAAGGGAAAATACTATTCTCTTCCAAGCACAACACCATAAGTTGTTGATAAATCAACCACAATTATGGCAAACATTGTCTTATTATGTGGTGCAGAGCTTATTGACCCACAAAAATCCTTAATTTCTCCATATGTTGGTACTTTTCTTGAATCAATTGTGTGTATGCTTTCTCCCGCCTCATAATATTTGGTGCATTCTAAACCAACAACTTGCATTACTGAAAGTGACATGGTATTATTTGTGGCCCCACTATTCACCATGCAATTATGCAATATCAATTAATGTGTTTCCAAAGATATAAAGAAAGGATGGATTTTACCCCGTGTTCTCATAAGTGGAGCAACACATTGTTGTTGACTATCCATGACCATTACATCTACTCTTGTGTTATGTTTGTCTTCAGTGCCTAATACCTTGAGTATATTCTCTTTTTGTTGTGGTATTTTGACCACTTCCAAGAATGGAAGAGTAACCTGCAACTTGGTTAAGTCATTAACAACATTGTAGGCCATTCCCGAAGGTATTTCCACTTCACTAGTTTTTTGAGGAACAAAAGTTGCTTTTCTGGGATTTGTCCGAGGAAGAATAGTTCTTGATGTAAAAGGACCAGTGGGTCTATTTTTAAATCCATTGAATTTTTCCATTTTTGGAGGGTTTGTATATTTTTCTTTGAACTTGTTTAGTTATGCCCTGGTCTAAACAACGTTCTCTTGATGATGTTTCTCTTTATCCAAATATTCTTCTTCTTCCATCCAATATCCTTTTGTAAATGTCAGTGTGTCATTTTCCATTTCCAGATTCTAAAATTCTAAAATTCTAGAAGATGCTTCATTACTGAGTTCTTGAGAATCGAGGAATTGATCATCTTCTCTAGTCAATTCATCATAATTTTCCTCCATTGCTACAAGATTAGGGTTTTGAATTTGAGGGGCCCTAGACCTGGGAATAGGGTCATCAATGTTTTGATTTATTTCTGGACGATCTTTAAATCCATGTGAAGGTACTCTAGGATTTTTATATTGTTGCCTGGGCCTTTGTTCATCATTTATCTTAATTGAAAATATATCATTTTGTGTTTGTCTGATTGTTCTATTGAGTTGGGCAATTTCTGCATCTTGTCATGCACGTGGAGCATCGTTTCATGGATGGATATTTCTCACATGTGGGTGTTTACCTTGGAAAATTCCTCTTCCTACCCCTTTGTCCTCTATAGTTCAAGTTGGAATTGACATAGCTTGGTTCAACAAGGCAAGAGTCGTCATTTGCCACTCTACTCATTCCAACATAATGTCTCGATCAACATTACTATTCAACATGTCTTCCTCCATTTCTTGTGCCTTCCTCATGGCTTCATTCAATGCATCAATTTGTGTGGACTTAATTGCATACTTGGCATTCACAAGAATAACATTCTTATAGCATCTAAGAATGGTATGATCATTGGGACATTGTCCTTCTGGAATCTGTTGAAGCGTTCTAAAAATTGGAGATTAAAGTCTTTGATTTTTTCATTCTTTTTCAAACGAATTTCGGTGAACTGAGTAAGAAGAGTATGGTATGCCATAATCAAGGAATATCTATTCATGAACACATATTCAGTATCATCAAAACAAGCGATTGAATCTGTAGGAAGGGACAAATACCAATCATATGTGGGGCCAGTCAATGTTTGTAGAAAGAATCTAACCATAACATCGTGTGCTACCAAATTAATATCACGGATTGTCAAGAACTAGTTGAGGTGCTTGTCTGGATTCATAAAACCATCACCATTGAATAGTGGCAAGACACCACCATGAATATTTGGTAAAGGATGTCTCTCTCCATGTAAATCCAAAGGACTTATTCTTTGTCTTTGTGTTTGGTTTCTTTATCTTTCATTTCTTCTTTCTACATTTCACCCTTCTTCATTTCTTCTTTCTTCATTTTGTATTTCATGATCAGGGTCTTAATGATCTCCCATCCTTGCTTTAGGAGGAATAAACGGTGGGTCCGAGTAGGTCAAATATTGAACTAATGAAATACCATCTTGATTCGCTTGTTCAATAATCTTTTTTTGCTTCTCGTTACAGGACCTTCAAATTTTTTTGAGGTGGCCAAATTAAGAATTCTTTTATTGGAGTTTCCTTCCAAAATTATGTCGAACTGGAAGTTCTTATTGAGTCGGAACTTTCCAAGACCGTTCAAGTTATTCTCAACTTGTTGTTATCTTCAAGACCAAATCATACAATTGATTCAAAATGATTCTTTGGTCATCCAATCCAATGGGAAGATGAGGTTGGACTGGATTTGGACGGATCACTAATGAAAGGTACAAAATATTTCCAGTTTGTGAAACGAGATGGTAATATTTGACTATTATGTATTTTTCTCCTCAATGGAGTCACCAAAAATGTTGGTCTCTTTTCCTATTAAGGACAAGTGTCAACCTCGTAGGGAATTCTTACAAGATCTTTAAGATCCCCTCTTTGTTTTCATAGTGGTCGTACTCCTCTTTCTCACTCAAAGTTTTCAATTTGGTTATTTAAATCAATAGATTTAAGCATTCATATCATCTACAACTAAGAGTGGACCAGGGGATAAAACAAAAAACTAAACCAAGACTGTAAATCATATCAAAATAATAAACTTGATTGAAATATACAAAATAGTTATATCCATTCCATCAAATCCATTCATAGAGTAAGGGGAAAATTTCGAAGCAAAATATACAAGACAAAAAATAGGTGGAGGTCCAAAATAGAGGGCTTTAAATGATTTCAAACATTAAAATTCATAAAGATGATATGGAAACACATACTCGAGATCTCATGTTATTTTTTTGTAAGTAAGTAGGAACTATATTAAGATTGACTAAATATACATATGTGTTTGTGGTGGTTCAAATACCGATAAATTCCCCGAAAAACATCTGAAACCAAAAGATGACAAGTTTGTGAGCCTTCCCCAGAGGGGAAACCAGGCCAAAATTTGAATAACCAGTTTGAGAAACTTATATTTAATTAACTAGCAGTCTGTAGTGACACTTATGAAATTTCCTATGACCTAGACATACAAAAACTAGAACAAGATTATATATAAAAAGTTGAAAATCATATTAACATGTGGAATGAGGAACCTCAAGGGTCGATGGTACAATAACATCTGGATGACCGACAACAAAAGAAGACTTTTCCCATGGATGACCAGCAACAGGGAGTTGGAAGGAGCCACCATGTATTTTTTCTATTCAGGTCACCATAGACATGAGATGGGAATTTTGAACCTCTAGGGTCTCCATATGATGCTTTAGTTGGCAGAAATATTAGTCTTTGGGTAGTATCTCCAGGACCACCATTGTTTTGGTGTACCAATATAGATCCAAGGTCCTGTAAAACTTGGAAATTTGGGTTCTGGTACAACACAAGTCCAGAATTATATCTCCCACTTGATGTTCAACCTCCTCATTTTCCTTGAATTCTCTTACCAGCTTTACCTCTGCTTCCAGCGTAGGCATGGTCGCTTGGTCCTCGTGCGGAACAAAGTCCTAATAAAACTTGGTTGCGGCCAAGGCCGCCTTAGAATCACATGAAGAGCTGGTAGGGGAAAGATGAGGTTTCCTCCCATGAGGATCCATCACAAAATGTGTTTGAGGAAACAGAGCAAGATTCACAGAGACAAACCAGTTGCTAACAAGAGCATACTATAGAAAGGAGTAGAGTTGAAACATGTTAGAAGGCATAGCCTTTCCCAAGAAATGTAACGTTTCCTTGGTCATCATTCCCACAAAAGTCGGGCATACCATGCCTTCATTGCAACACTTGGCCATTAACATCAACATTATGTAGGGTTGTGCAAGAGGAGTTCGAAGTGTGTGAGCCATCGAGTTCAACTTCAACCACCAGAAATTCCTTATTACATCACCCATCCTCCACACAAGACTTAAGTACATGGTTGTGAACATCAGGAGCCTTGATCCTTGACACCCGGAGCCTTGATCCCTGAGTCATCTCATCATATCGTGACACATGTCATCTCCACCAACTCACACCCCATTTGGGGAAGAGAAATCAGCCTGAGCCAATGAAAGGTTGACTTGCTTGAGGGAAAAGGAGGATAAATCTTCCTAACTGTAGTCAACAGAAAGGGAGGGGCTAGTGAAGATTTCATTAACAAGGTACTCAACAACTTTGTTGGCTTCGTGTTTGACATGAGAGGGAACAAGGGTGGAGATGAGGGGAATAACAAAGTGAAGGAGATCGAGAAGACCCGCAAGATGCCAGCTCGTGGAAATTTTGGAAGGAGGGGATCCATATTGAAGCTTGGAGAGCATGTGGATGATGAGTTTTGAATATCCCTCGGCAATGAGTTGGGTGTAATGCTAAGTACTTTCCAAATTAATCTCATGGATGAGTGCCCAAAGTTCTTCTGCATTGTTGGAATTGATACCAAGGTGCCCATATTAAATTCTGAGGATTCTTCATTTCTCATCCCTAAAGACTCTACCATAGTTAGCATGTCCTGGGTTATCTTTAGAAGCTCCATAAAAATTTATCTTGATACAACGCGGAGGGGGGGGGACTGGGATGCGAATTGCAGGATGAGGGGGGGACGAGGGGAGGTTGAAATGGAGAAGGATGGGGATGAGTGCAGCCAAAGAAAGAGAAGGCGATCTTCATACTGATTACATTTGATATCATCGGGTCCCCATTTTTCTTTCAGAATGGTCTCCTCAATGTCCTATTTTATTCAGATCAATGAGGGAAAGTTGTTGGGACTCATGTTTGAAGATTCGTCATTTTTACTCCTTCAAAATATCCCTTAAGAACCCTGGGAAGAGTTGCCATATATGGTTTAGGATAGGATTGTGGAAACATTTGTCTCTCCAGGAGGAGATCGTCAATCAGATGGAATCTTTGATGTGATCAATCTGGCAGAAGGATATGGCTCCTTGATCCCATAGAGAATTGCTAAAAGATCGCAATGATCATACTGATTACATTTGATATCATCGGGTCCCCATTTTTCTTTCAGAATAGTCTCCTCAATGTCCTATTTTATTCGAATCCAAATGAGGGAAAGTTGTTGGGACTCATGTTTGAAGATTCGTCATTTTTACTCCTTCAAAATATCCCTTAAGAACCCTGGGAAGAGTTGCCATATATGGTTTAGGATAGGATTGTGGAAACATTTGTCTCTCCAGGAGGAGATCGTCAATCAGATGGAATCTTTGATGTGATCAATCTGGCAGAAGGATATGGCTCCTTGATCCCATAGAGAATTGCTAAAAGATCAAGAGGTGAGAAGGTGTTACATAGCTTCTGCTTCCTGTAGGCATAACACAAAAAGACCAGGGCCAATAAATCCTCATATAAGGGTATGGTCCTAGGTGAGGATATTCCTATGAGAAACCTACCAAATAAAAGTCACCACTTTGGGCCAGAGATTCGACTTCCATATTTTCACCCATATATCATCTATGGGGATAGTCGAGTGATAAGCAGTGGAATGGTAAGCTTCTTGGAGAGTGAATCATTTTATGGGACAATATCCCCATCTAATTTTATCTAAATAAGAGGAGCTCTTTATCTTTATGTTGTCATGGTTTGCAAGCAGAGAGGACAAAAGATGGTAATCCTATAGAGGGAGATGATCTGGGTCTAGGTTCTATGAATTCCATTCTGAGGTTACTCATTTCAGAAGCCAATAGTTTTGAACAAGCCTTCCCTGTAGCACCTGAAGGGATCTCTTTAGAGTGTCAAACCTATGATCCAATTGTAAAGCAGGTAGTTATTGCCAAGATTCTTCCCAGACAAGGGATGAGTGACCATCCAGAATTTCCCAAAAAATGTGCAACTAGATCAAGATTTGTTTTGCCAAGCCACATTCCAAATGAAGGAGCTCTAGTGCATGTTTGACATTCGTATGAGATTGAAGGGGATGATGTGATCTACATATTTTTTCTTCTATAAGCTTCTCAATAATTCCCCTTTGTTTTGAATCCAGTGCCACCAAGTTTTGGCTCCCAGGGTGTTGCTTAAGATTTGAGGATCTCTTAGCCTGAGGCCGCCTTTTAGTTTTGGTAGACATATAGTGTTCCATGTAACCAATGCCCATTTATTCACCAATTGAGCTCCCTACCATTGGAAATTATGTTGGATTTCTCGAACCACTTTGAGTATTCTTTTAGGGGTAGCTGAAAAATGAATAGAGGGATCCACTGAAGGACAATTTGAGCAGTACAAATCGACCAATGAAGTTGAGGGGATGGAAGGTCCAGTTGGAGAGTCTTTTGTTGGGCCTCGAGTGTAAGTCTTCCCGTGAGCTATTGTGTGTTACTGAAGTAAGTAGGGGAAACCCAAGGTATTTGGATGGAAGGGAGCTCCTTGAGTAACCAAGAATGAAAGAGATTTGGAATTGGATGGAGAGTGGGGTGTTGAAGAAGAATATCTGGGACTTGAGATGATTAATCAAGGTGCTCGAGGCTTCTATGAAATCATTGAGAACCCTCTTAAAGGCTATTTCTTCCTTCATAGAGGGATCACCCATCAACATGGTGTCATCAACAAATTGGTTGTGGGAAGGGAGCATCCTAATGATGGATATTGAGGCCCTAAATATTTTGAGCATAGATGGCAACTTTAAGGTTACGACCCATCCCTTCTGCCAAGAGAACAAATAAGAAGGGATCACCATGTCCTATGCCATGAGAGGGAAAAGAAGGAGAAAAAGGGTGCTCTATTTATCAAGAGAGTGAATAAAGTATAGGATATGAGAGACATGATCCACTTGACCCGCAGTGGATAACAACAAAAATGTAAGAGGATTTCCTAGATGTATTTCCAATTGAGCTTATCAAAAGCTTTGGAAATGTCTAGTTTAATGAGCATACCAGGGTTTTAGTGGTTTTTAGGGACTGAACAACCTCATGGGCTAGGATGAAGCTATCCAAGATTTGGAAACCTTCCACATAGTCAGATTTTTCAAGGGAAATCAAGTGGGATAGAAGGGGTTTAAGGAAGAGGGCAATGACTTTAGAGATTGTCTTATAGATGACATTGAAGAGGGCTATGGGGAAAAATATATTGGGGTCCAACAACTTTTCTTCTTTGGGGATAACAACAAGGAAGGTTGCATTTAAGGCTGGGAGAACACCTGACATCCTTTGTGATTCCTTCACAAGGGGACATACATCAAGCTTCATAATTTGCCAACAATGATGGAAAAAAATTGAGGTGAATCCATCAGGACCGAAAGATTTTCCAAGGGTCAGACTGAATTTGTTAGCTTCAACTTCTTCTAGAGTAATGGGGAACATAAGGCAGGTGTTTTGTTCCTCTGAGATCAAGTTAGGGATGTTTTTAGTGATGTAATGAATGGCAACAGTTATGTGAGGCTGATATTCAAGGAGCAAGTCCTTAAAAAAATGGTTAGTTGATGTTCAATATCATTATGGGAGGTGAGCTTGTTACCTCGAGAAAAAGTGATATTGGTGATGTGGTTGGAATGGCATCATTGGATCATGGAGCCGTGGGAAAATTTGGAGTTGTGTTCCCTTTCCTAGAGCCATTGGACTCACATTTTTTGTCTCCATAATATTTCCTCTTGATTCTTTCTCTCTTCCAATTGCATTGCAATAGACTTTTCCTTTTGGGTAAGATATTTTGTTTGACTTAAATGATGATTTTTTGTTGAAGCTCTTCCGTTTTGGATTCCAAATTTTTTTGAGCCTGAAATATGTTCCCAAAGATTTATCTATTCCACGATTTGATGCTTTGTTTGAGCATATTTAGGTATTTTTGAAAATGATACATAAGAGATCCCGAGTCTAGTTGGGCATCATTCCATCAGACTTTGACATTGTTGAGGAAGTTTGGGTGGCAGAGCAAAACAAATTCGAGCCTGAAGGGATTTTTGCGGGGCCTTCTATGACTGTCTGGAGAGAGGCAAATTGGCCAATGGTCTGAACTTACGACGGGAAGAATGGTGGGTTCCATGTGCATCCCAGTGAGCATGAGTGTTTCTGAAATCAAGAAGTGTTCTAGCCTACAAGAAACTCGTTGGGATTCCCCTCGACAATTTTTCCAAGTGTAGATGCCATTATTGGTTTCCAAATAAATTAGTTATTTGTTCCTTATGAAGTCTTTGAAGGATTAATTTTCAAGATCAAGTCATTGTACACCTCCTTTCTTATCATCCAAGGAAGTAATGAGATTGAAGTCACCTCCAATGATCCAAAAACATCGATGGACTAGACTGAAAATGCTTTGAAGTTGGTAGAGGAACTTGAGTTTTTCCCCAAGTTGTTGGGGTCAATAAACATTGTTAATGAACCCAGAGGTGTCTTCGACTATAGGCAAAAAACTTGTTGTGATGTTGTATTTGGTGCAAAAAAGTTGTCAACAAGGACATTGTCGGGGTTCCATGGGATAGCAAGGCCACCCTCCATTCCTATGGAGTCTATGGCCATGGAGCAACCATTTTTCAAAATATTGGAAATAATGTTATCCAAAACAACTCTGGAGCATTTGGTTTCTTGGAGGAGAACAATATTCAATGATTTTGAATGTAACTTTTTTTGTAAGATCCTATTCTTGATCTTACCATTGAGGCCACAAATATTCTATGAGATCACTTTAATTGGAAATTAGGGGAGTTTTGGAAGGTATCCTTTATTAGTGCATTATGCCCATGGTTAACTAAAATATATCCAATTTCTTTCAGAAGTTGAATATTGGATTTCTTGCCTCATTGCTTATCTTCCTTGGGATTATTTTTAGGCTTGTTGGGATGTATGTCGAGATTCATATTTGAGGCTAAAGTCGTCAAAGTACCAAGGGCCTCTTTTTTTCCAATGTGTAGGGATCCACAAACTCGCTCGATATGTTATGGAGGTATTAATTGCATATCTTTCCTTTGGACTGCATCAATGATACCCTCCAGGTCAATACCATCTAACTCCATCTCTTATGGCTCTAATTCCAAACCATCCTCACCCTTGGGAACCATAAGGATGTCTTCCAAGGGGGAAATGTCAGAGGGGAAGACAAATGTTTTAGATTTTTTGGGATCTTCTAGATTGGGAGAGGGATAAGAGGATTTTTTGTTCTTGGGATTGCCAGAGGAGGGATGCTTATTAGTGATAATGGGCGAGTAAGTGTGTAGAGAGTTGAGAGCCTCAAATTTGTTTTTGAGATCGGAGTTTTGGAGGGACCAAAAGGACCTTGGGAGACAAGCGTTTTGTTGGATCTACGTCGAGTTACTATCTTGGTGAAGCCATATTTAGCCTTTGCAAGCTCAGATTTGGAGGGTTTGGGGGGGGTTAGAAATGGGAAGTATCGATAAATATGGCCATGTTCATGGCAGCGGTGGCAACGAAAGGGAATAAAATCGTATTATAGGGTTTGAATCCATTCTGATTCTTGGAAGCCGAGGCAGATGGATTCAAGAATGGGTAAAAAATAAACATACAAAGTTGGATGATCACAAATTGAGATGAAAAGAAAAAGGAAAAATGCTTCAAAAAGTGTACTCGCAAAAATGAAATGGAGTTTGATGGATGGATTCCTCTCGTTGTTATTTGAAACACCTTCATAAATATAGCTAGAACTTGATCCTTTCCAGTGCCACTGCTTCTTGGTAGTTATTGATGATTAATTATTTTGTTCAATGAACTCTTGAGACAATTTTCGATATAATTCTTTAACGGTGGAATCGTTATATCATGCTTTACCTGAAGTAAAAATATCTTATCTTCTATAGCCTTGCACTCAAAACATACCTCTTGTATTGATGTCAAATTCTCTTCATTATCATTAACAATGTTAACCAACCATCGTTTAATTTCTTCTTCATGGAAGTTAGGGAGATTGTCAAACTCACCACCACATGAAATTTTGAGTATGTTCAACTCAAACTCTAGTTGTTATTTAGTTAACAATGTATATTCTTTAATCAATTGTGGGCCCTCGAGTTCCTTAACTATATAAATTGATTTTAAAAATGGATCACTTATTTTCCCTCAATATTTTTACAACTTGCAATTAATTCCTGCAGGACCTCTATTCTTGCTAACAAAACAACTTTTATTTGTTTGATTTTATTTTTTGAGGGTAAATATTGTTGCTTACTGGCAAAGTCATTCATGTCTTACACCTGGGATACAAATGTACTCAGAGCATTTTTATAAAAATACTCGTCATTGTCCAAATCTTGTTGTAGGAAATCGCTAAAGGAAAAAATCCTTTGTGACAAGTTCCTTAAGTCGGTGTCTACTTCCCACACTTCCAAAATTGTATTGAGCCTCTTGTTTATATTCTCTACAATGTAGATTCTAACACAACTTGGAAATTTAGCAGCCTTTCTGACTCTCTAGGATGTGCCTGGTTTGTCTTGTGGAACTCTCTGGAACCATAATAGATAATGGTTCAGCAAATAATGGTCTATGACTTAAAGCGTCCTCCAATTCACTTATCATGTTTTTTAGTATGATATTCTATTATTCTTGTTCTATAAGAGTAGGCCAGAGCATCTCCATTGGTGGGATGAAACTTGAGTATTCCAAAGGGTCCAACTCTCAATACATCCACCTATGAATTTCATTTATGTGTAACCTTTTTATCTTTAACATGATTTTTTTCTATCTGCACTTTTCTTGTTTCTTTGTTGTATTTAGTATTATGCAAAGTTAAGTATTGCACCTCAAAAATTGTTGGTCCCTTGCAGGCCATCTCCTTTGCCAATTGTTGACTCTCAACTATTTATACTACTGCCCATTCGGGCACTTGATTATCATTATCAACTTCCATCTCAACTAAATCATCTTCTGGGACTTCGGGGTTTTGAGAACTTTTGTTCTTATTACTCCTTTTCCTCTTTGTATGTCCAACAAAATGAGTTTTCTCCATATTGAAATAAGGAGGTTCATCTCCATTACCTCCTCATGCACATATTTCATTACTCTCTCCTTTACTCACATTGAGCTCTTGGCTTCCTTGGGTAGAGGAGGAACTCTTATGTGGGAGAGGAGTAACCAGTACGACCACTAGTCTCAGTTTTACCTCTTTCCTTACATTTTCCTTATTGACGCTCCTTCTTACAATTTGTCCTTTTATCCTGGGTGTTTGAACTTATCTGTGTGACCAAATCATCATTACAAATTTACTTCTCTTTTCTGGAAACTGCTCTGTTGGTGTTAGGATCATTATCACTAGCTCCCTCTGAGACTTATGGCATTCTTGCAAAAGTAGTACCGCAACCAATTGAAGATAAATGAGAAGACAATGTTCTTGTAGGATCGAAGCCTTTGAAGGCTTCAACTTCTTTCAAATGGAATGAATTCAATAATTCAACAGTTTCAGCCAAATGGGTTAGTCCTCTAATTGAAATGCCATCGACGTGGACTGGTAAGGAAATAAACTACCTCTTCCTCTTTTTGTCAAAAAAGGAAGACCAAGAGTTGTATTGTCTACAAACTTCATCAAAAAAATACCTATCACAAACAAAATTTGGGAGAAGAAAGGGCTTTCCTTCAAACTTGTATAGCATGATGTAGGTGGATTCCTCTTCATATAAATAAATCCCTTTTCCCTTGAGAAAATTCAAGGCTTCATGTGTAATTCTCAACGGTTGCGTCCCAACCAAAATGTCTCTAAATTCTCAGATGAAATTATCTTGTACCTAACAGAAGTTATGTAGTGCGTTGTGCCTCCACAACACAAGATACCAAAATACAACAGGGTCATTGTCAACAGCAACATTACCCCTTGGGGGCAATCCCTCAAAGACAATACAATATGCTATAGAAAATACCAAATACGAGGTCATGAAAAACCTCTTTGTCTTAATGTAATTTGAAAGTTGATAAGAACTCTCATTCAAGATGATCTCCGCCTAGTCAAATATTGCTTTCATTTGAACTAAGAAGTGTAGCACATAAAAAAATGTACCTCGGAATGAAGGACATAGAGTCATGTCCCACCAGTTGTGATAAAATCCAAGAAATATCTCTGTATGGGTCAGATAGAATGCATATATCAATACGATTTGTATCAGCTGGCATTACAAAATATGGTGCGAGGAAGTCCTTTAACAAGTTCGCTCCACCACCTTGCGCATCTAGAAAAGAGTCAACATCTGGAAGCCTCATAACTTTATTTGGAGTGGGCAGTCACAATATTTTCGTGAATACCTTCGGATTAAGAAGAACTAGATTCCTCCCTTCAACAACAACTTGAATCCTTCTGTGCTTCGATTCAAACCTTTTTGCACACCAATAAACTAACTCTATGAAATCAAAAGATTCAGGCATACAACTTGCGTTGGCTATATCAGTTGTCCAAATTTTATTAGTAATTTTCTACTCGAGAGTGAGGTCGGAATACCATTTATATGCAGTTGGCTGGTGAAAATATTGTTTATGGCGAGTCAGGGAGTTGACAGTATCACCGCATAAAGGTTTTCTTTTTCTTCTAGTTGTCATCTTTCCCACTCTTTTCAATATACTTTGATATATGTGAATGTTATTAATATGAAATATGGAGCTTAACTGCTTTTATCACCTCTTATGTTCTACAAAGTTTTATCACTCACCCCTTACTTTCTTCATTACAATTTTTTTGTATAGGTTATAAATCCTCATCATATTTTGTTAAATGTTCAAAATCTTTATCATGGGGGTCAAAATAATGTTATGTTGTTAGGAATGAGAGATATTTAGTCTTGTAAGAGGGGGATAGGAGGAGTTATGCACATGTTTATAATGACTATCTATAATGACCAGAGTTTGAAAACTGTTTTTTCAAGTCAATTCCATCCAAAAATGTCAAAAGACAGATTTTTCAGGGCGCTACAGGAAGTTCCCGCAGCTCTCCACACAGGAAATATGCAGGTGCTAAAGGAACACCTGTAGTAGCCTATTTTTCAAAAAATGACATGATGCTGAGATTTTTGTGATGGATGATGGTGAAACATGATAATGACACTATTCCACACCCTAAAATACACATAATACACTTTTTTTATCTTCAAAAAAGAGTTTTTGAGCAGTCTTGTATGAAAAAGGAGAAAATAGAAAACATGGGATTTTCTCAAAATGATTGTTTTTGTAGTCAAGTTCAAACTCAATGTCTGATAAAATGGAAAGGAATTTGTGAAAACCAAAAGAGGATTTTCTTAAACACGAGCTCATATACAAAAACGTCCCTCAATTTTCACAAGCAGAGCTTTACAACTCATTTTCCATATTTGAAAATACATGAATTTTCCTGTTTTAGTCATCATATTTGGGCATAGATTACAAGGATATGGAGAGGTATTTTGAAAAATGGAAATATCTTCACTCAAGAACAAGCTCATATAAAAAAAACCTCCCACAGTTTTTACACAGGTGTCATGGTTTGGGAGATACAAGCAGATATTTACAACTCGTTTTTTAGAAATTTCCCATATGTTGTGAAATGGGACAAATAGCCCTTAGTTCAATTCCACACATGCCAAGAGGAAGTGTCAAGTCAAGAAGACACATGGATGTTCAAGGAGGATATTTTTGCTAAACATCCTCAAAGATTTGATCTGATTTGAATGTATTTAATGCTCTAAATTTCAAACCCTAGATTTTAGGTATGGGACTCATTTTCCATATTTTTTGTAATCTTGTTGATTTGACTAAGTGCAAATTCGACCCTAGGAGGTGTCATCTATGTCTATTTTGAGTAGATTAGATCCAAACTTGGAGGATCTAGTTGTTACCTCATAGATGTATAAATCTCATGTAAAATTAGATGTAAAAGGGGGGGAAATAGAGTCCAGAGGACTATTTTTTGTACTCTTTGGTTTTAATTGCAAATCTTTCAGAGTTCTTGAGCTCATTTGATTTATGTAAAAACTTCAACAGAGAATAAAATCCTTGGTTAGTGTGTGCCTTCATTCATGTGTTCCATCTTCATTATTCTTTCTTGATATTTTTTACATTGTCATATGGTATATGATTGTGTCTACTATGTTGAAAAGGTTGTCTCAAAGGATTTGATGTAATCTTTACCACAATGATGCTTAAACACATAAATCTAATTTAGAAAGGATTTCAAAGTTAAGATTTGTTCTTCTATTGCATATGATCATTAAAGACCAGGTTGATCTTTAGTGGGATTACCAGTTTTGTGTATCTTTCTTCTTCTTAACCTAACCATCTACATCTATATCACTAGCCACAAAGTTTTGTTTGTCTGACTTGTTGCACATAGGAAAGTGATCTCAATAGTTGAAACCTTAAACCATATTGAGATCAAGAGTGTGACCCTTCCACCTGCAAACCTTAACCATTATTGAGCATTTGAAACAAGATGTGTTAGGCTTGTTCCTAAGGCAGTCTAGGAACAACTTCTAGCGCTAACATCTTTTGGTGTCGTTGTCAGGAACGAAGTTGAAAATCTTCCCTGGGAGAACGACATTGATTAGATCCATCTTTAGATAGTGAATTGAAGTCGGACACGAACAGACCGCAATAATTATTCACCTGGAAACTCCACAATCTAAGACTCCACTGGACGAAAAATCCTGCTAACGGAAAAATGAAAGCACAGAAGGGAAAAACCAGGTATCAACTCATTAGCTTTCTCCATGAAATTTTGTTCTTCTTTATCAGTTTGTTCTTATCTTTCCCTTTGCATCTAAAAAGGATCATCCTATGTTTTGTTTATTCGGATGATTGTAAGCCTACAAATGCGTATTCTTCACTAAGTAATGAATATTTGTCCTTTCATGCACTATTGACCTTGATTTAATACCATCATATGAACCTATTGATAAAGTTGAGGCCCATGTTTCAATTTCTCCTGAAGTTGACTCATATTTTAAACCTGTGGATTACGAAGTTGATATGCCTTTTAAGGTCCCTGTTGGACCTTACAATCAGCTAGTTGACCTTTGTGTTCAGCCTACTAAAGCTCAATTAAGAATCAGAGAACATTTTAAACCTCTCAAGTTGCCTTCTATCCTAAATGCTTACCCTCCCATGTTTTTTGAATACCTTCCTGTGTTCAAAGGAGATGATCATATTGCAGCTAAAAAGCACATGGAAGCTTTTGAGGATTTCGTTGATAATTTTGAAATCATGCATGAGGATGTTATCTTAAGGTTATTTTCCAAATCCTTGTTCGGGGATGCTGCTTTGTGGTTTAGAAATCTGAAGGCTTGTTCTAATTGTTCGTGGACTGATTTTCATCATGTATTCCTGAGATATTGGGGTGAAAATAAATCTATTCATCAGTATATATCTAAGATTTATGCCCCGAAGAAGAGAAGAAATGAGACGGTCACTCAATTCAACTGGAGATTCCACAGCTTCTACCTTATTATGCCTGATTGCATTCGACCATCTAAAGTTGTTGTCAAGATGTTTTATATTACAGCTCATCATCATCCTGTTTTGGTTTTATTCCTCAGAGAGAGAAAGTCTTCATTTTAGAGCAGGTGTATATAGAGGCAGAAAAGATTGAAAGAAACCTATGAGCTTGTGGAAAGCTCTCGGATCAAATCTTGGTTGAAGATTTGCACGCACATAAATTGAAGGAAGAATATGGACAACAGGAATCTACTATGAGCTTGCAACTGTTCCAGCATGCTAGTGCATCATTTGCAAATTTTAATTCCTTTTTAGATCTTGAAAGTATTAGATGTAATTTTTATACTATTCAGAATGTAGATGTATGTGTTCATAAATTACATCAGTAAGATGAATTTACTTATACAGTTGAATCTTTCCCTAATCATGAGCATGAAGTTGGTTTTGTTGATGAGGATGATCATGAAGGTTATTTTGCAGATGATGATTTTCCTTGTGGAAAGTTTTTAGTTGATCGTAGTAGGAATATTTTTAATCCTACCATTAAAATGTCACATTATCATTTTGTAAAAAAAGAAGTGGCTTCTCCCAAACACTTGTCCATTCATACTGCAAATCAGCAGCCCTTTTTTGTTTATGATAACATGCAAGATTATATGTTCTTGAATTTTTGTCAAGATCTTTCACTGCAACAAGACAACCAACAAGCAGATGACATAGGGTAGACTTTGGTATCACCAGAACCTATGAAGGAGCAACTTAGTCCTCTTATTCAGTTAGATTTTTGTTATATCATTCATGATCCTATAGCCATATACATGGAGTATTTTTGTTTGGAAGTTTTCAGTATTGGAGATTTCGCCAAGCCAATAGGTTGTAGCTATAACTATCAATTGTTCATCGATTGTTTGTTGCATTTGTTGCCTCTTTTATGGGTTTACTTGAAGAGTTGTTTGCAAAAAATTATATTCACCAATCAAATACTTACCTAGCTGCACTAGAATCATGACTTCACTTGAGCAAATTGGATAGTTGGTTAGAGTAGGGTAGCCTAGATAATAAGCTTTCTTCCCAAGCATTTGGATTGCATCATTATGTTCATTTTCAGCAGTTCTTTCAGTTTTCTTGGATAAGTTGCAGAGTTGGAGGTATGGTAGTGGACAGTTGCAGAAGTTTGGAAAGAGGTGAATGACTCCATAGCCCAATGCAACACTACTGCAACTTTTATTTCTATTTTTCGGAGTTCAATTTTAAGTTTTCAAGTTGATGTGGTTTGAGTAAAGTTTCGCTAGACTTCAGAAGCTGAGCAATTACCATTTACAGAATAAAGATGGCAGAAAGCCCATTGGATATAAGGCACAGCTCTGTTGAAGATCTTGGAGTTTCACAAGGAGAACTCCATCCTCCATGGAGCCTATGTTATCACCTCTTATGTTCTACAAAGTTTTATCTCTCACCCCTTACTTTCTTCATTACAAATTTTTTTTATAGGTTATAAATCCTCGTCATATTTTGTTAAAGGTTCAAAATCTTTATCATGGGGGTCAAATAATGTTATGTTGTTAGGAATGAGAGATATTTAGTCTTGTAAGAGTGGATAGGAGGAGTTATGCACATGTTTATAATGACTGTATCATAATTACCAGAGTTTGAAAAGCATTTTTTCAAGTCAATCCAGGGCGCTACAGGAAGTTCTCACAACTCTCCACACAGGAAATATGCAAGCGCTACAAGAACACTTGCAACAGCCTGTTTTTCAACAAATGTCACGATGCTTAATTTTTTGTGATGGTTGATGGTGAACCATGATAATGACACAATTCCACACCCTAAAATACACATAATACACCTTTTGTTTTACCTTCAAAAAAAGAGTTTTGGAGCAGTCTTGTATGAAAAATGAGAAACAAAAAACAAGGGATTTTCTGGAAATTAATGTTTTTGTAGTCAAATTCAAACTCAGTCTCTCACCAAATGGAGAGGAATTTGAGAAAACCAAAAGAGGCTTTCCTTAAAAATGATCTCATATACAAAAACCTCCCTCATTTTTCACACAGGTATCATGGTTTGGGAGATACAAGCAGATCTTTACAACTCATTTTTCAGATTTGAAAATACATGAATTTTCTTGTTTTATTCGTCATCTTTGGGCACAGATTACGAGGATATGGAGAGGTATTTTGAAAAAAAAAATAGAATTTTTTCTCAACCACAATCTCATATACAAAAACCTCCCTCATATTTTACACAGGTGTTATTTTTTGCGAGATAGAAACAAATATTTACAACTCATTTTTCAGAAATTCGCCATATGCTATGAAATGGGAAAGTTAGCCCTTAGTTCGATTCCACACGTGCCAAGAGGAGGTATAAAGTCAAGAGGACACGTGGATTGTCAAGGAGGATATTTTTTCTAAACATCCTCAAATATTTGATCTGATCTGAATGTATTTAATGCTCTAAATTTCAAACCCTAGATTTTAGGTATGGGACTAATTTTCCATATTTTTGTAATTTTGTTGATTTGACTAGGTGCAAATTCGACCCTAGGAGGTGTCATCTATGTCTATTTTGAGTAGATTAGATCCAAACTTGAAGGATCTAGTTATTACCTCGTAGATCTATAAATCTCATGTAAAATCATATGTAAAAGGGGGGCAAATTGAGTGGAGAGGATTATTTTTTGTACTCTCTAGTTTTAATTGCAAATCTTTCGGAGTTCTTGAGCTCATTTGATTTATATAAAAACTTCAGCATAGAATAAAATCCTTGGTTAGTGTGTGCCTTCATTCATGTGTTCCATCTTCATTATTCTTTCTTGAACATTTTTACATTGTTATATGGTATATGACTGTGTCTATTGTGCTGAAAAGGTTGTCTCAAAGGATTTGATGTAATCTTTACCAAAATGATGCTTAAACACATAAATCTAATTTAGAAAGGATTTCTAAGTTAAGATTTGTTCTTCTATTGCATATGATCATTAAAGACCAGGTTGATCTTTAGTGGGATTATCAGTTTTGTGTATATTTCTTCTTCTTAACCTAATCATCTAAATCTATATCACTAGCCACAGAGTTTTGTTTGCCTGACTTGCTACACATAGGAAAGTAATCTCAATAGTTCAAACTTTAAACCATATTGAGATCAAGAGTGTGACCCTTCCACGTGCAAACCCTAACCATTATTGAGCATTTGAAACAAGATGTGCTAGGATTGTTCCTAAGGCAGTCTAGGAACAACTTCTAGTTCTAATATCTTTTAGCGTCATTGTCGGGGACAAAGTTGAAAATCTTCCCTAGGAGAACGACATTGATGAGATCCAACTTTAGATGGTGAATTGAAGCCAAACACGTACAAACTGCAATAATATTTCACCTGGAAACTCCACAATCTAAGACTCCACTAGAGGAAAAATCCTGCTAACAGAAAAATTAAAGCACGGAAGGGAAAAACTAGGTATCAGCTCATTAGCTTTCTCCATGAAATTTTGTTCTTCTTTATCAACTTGTTTGTGTCTTTCCCTTTGCATGTAAAAAGGAACATCCTATGTTTTGTTTATTCAGATGATTGCAAGCCTAAAAATGCATATTCTTCACTAAGTAATGAAGATTTGTCCTCTTCATGCACTATTGACCTTGATTTAATCCCATCATATGAACATATTGATAAAGTTGAGGCCTATGTTTCAATTCCTCTTGAAGTTGACTCATATTTTAAACATGTGGATTAATACCTTATGAGGTCCCTGTTGAACATTACAATCAGCCAGTTGACTTTTGTGTTCGGCCTACTAAAGATCAATTAAAAATCAGAGAACATTTTAAATATCTCAAGCTTCCTTCTATCCTAAATGCTTTCCCTCCCATGTTTTTTGAATACCTTCATGTGTTCAAATAAGATGATCATATTGCAGCTAAAAAACACATGGAAGCTTTTGAGGATTTCGTTGATAATTTCAAAATCATGCATGAGGATGTTATCTTAAGGTTATTTTCCAAATCCTTGGTCGGGGATGCTACTTTGTGGTTTAAAAATATGAAGGCTTGTTCTATTTGTTCGTGGATTGATTTTCATCATGTATTCCTGAGATATTGGGGTGAAAATAAATCTATTGATCAATATATATCTGAGTTTTATGCCCTGAATAAGAGAAGAGATGAGATTGTCACCCAGTTAAACTCGAGATTCCGCAACTTCTATCTTAGCATGCTTGATTGCATTCGACCATCTGAAGTTGCTGCCAAATTGTTTTATATTGCAACTCATCATCATCATGTTTTGGTTTTATTCCTCAGAGAGATAAAGTCTTCATATTTAGAGCAGGTGTATGTAGATGCAGAAGATATTGAAAACAACCTTCGATCTCGTGGAAAGCTCTCAGATCAAATCTTGGTTAAATATTTGCACACACATAAATTGAAGGAAGAATATGGACAACATGAATCTACTCTGAGCTTGCAACTGTTTCAGCATGTTGGTGCATCATTTTCATATTTTAATTCCTTTTTAGATCTTGAAAGTATTAAATCTGATTTTTATACCATTGAGAATGTAGATGTACGTGTTCATAAATTACATCAGGAAGATGAATTTACTTATCCAGTTGAATCTTTCCCTAATCATGAGCATGAAGCTCATTTTGTTTATGAGGATGATCATGAAGGTTATTTTGCATATGATGATTTGCCTTGTGGAAAGTTTTTAGTTGATCAAAGTATGAATCTTTTTAATCCTACTATTAAAATGTCACATGATCATTTTGTAAAAAAGGAATTGGTTGCTCCCAAATGCATGTCCATTCATACTGCAAATCAGCATCCCTTTTTTGTTTATGATAACATGCAAGATTATATGTTCTTGAATTTTGGTCAAGAGCTTCCACTGCAGGAAGACAACCAACAAGCAGATGAAAGAGGGCAGATTTTTTTATCACCAAAAACTATGAAGGAGTGGCTTAGTCCTCGTATTCAACTAGATTTATGTTATATCATTCATGATCTTATAGCCATATACATGGAGTCTTTTTGTTTGGAAGTTTTTAGTATTGGATATTTCGCCAAGCCAATAGGTTGCAACTATATGTATCAACTGCTCATCGATTTTCTGTTGCATTTGTTGCCCCTTTTATGGGTTTACTTGAAGAGTTGTTTGCAAAAAAATATATTCACCAATCAGACACTTACCTGGCTGCACTGGAAGCATGATTTCATTTGAGAAAATTGGAGAGTTGGTTAGAGTAGGGTAGAGTAGATAATAAGCTCGCTTCCTGAGCATTTGGATTGCATCAGTATGTATGTTTTCAACAGTTCTTTCAGATTGCTTGGATAAGTTGCAGAGTTGGAGGTATGGTAGTGGTGATCCGGATTATTTTCGGCATGAAATGAGAGCGGAGATATACTAAAGAAATGCACAGAGATATTGCATAAATTCAATAATATAATAGAAATGTATCAGAGATGCAACCATAAAAACATATATACAGTAATACATGATTTCTATTAATCAAAGAAATATACAGAGACTGTAAAAATACAGAGTGAAAGACTCGCTAGAATGGTGGCAACTTATCTCTGAGAAGAGATGTGACGGCTACTCGCATTCGCAAGAAGATGATTACAATGAGGCTCAGAAGGCCTTTTTACAATAGATGGGAATGCCAAAAGTCCAAGACATCCAAAAACCTAACCCTAGGAGATGAAGCGCCAAAAGTCATGGGGGCCCCGTTTGGGTAAGTTAGTACATCAACTTCTCGGGGTCGTAACTTTTGCATACGATCTCCGTTTTAGGCGTGTGATAACTTGTTGGAAAGGTATCGTCGAGGAGATTAATTTTGGGGGCCCAATCATGCCTTTGGATATCATTGAGAACCTCTATCTCAAAAAAACTTCATTTAGGCCCTCAAAATGGCCCCGGAAGTTCAAACCTGCTAAAAATAGTAAATTGCCAAAATTGC
>SNQJ01S0009502.1:101868-123242 GCA_010110895.2 Picea sitchensis
CCCTCAAAATGGCCCCGGAAGTTAAAACCTGCTAAAAATAGTAAATTGCCAAAATTGCCAGAAAGTTGTTTTGAGCCAGTTGGAAAAGGTGGGTGGCCACCGATATCCACCTAGATCAAGTGGACAGTTGCAGAAGTTTGGAAAGAGGTGAATGACTCCATAGCCCAATGGTGCACTGCTGCAACTTTTCTTTCTGTTTTTCAGAGTTCAGTTTTAAGTTTTCAAGTTGATGTGCTTTAAGTAAAGTTTTCCTAGACTTCAGAAGCTGAGAAGTTACTGATTACAAATTAAAGATGGCAGAAATCCCAATGGATCTAAGCCACAAGTCTACCGAAGTTCTTGGAGTTTCACAGGGAGAATTCCATCCCCCATGGAGCCTATGTTATCACCTCTTATGTTCTACAAAGTTTTATCTCTCATCCCTTTATTTCTTCATTACAAATTTTTTGTATAGGTTATAAATCCTCATCATATTTTGTTAAAGGTTCAAAATCTTTATTACAGGGGCAAAATAATGTTATGTTGTTAGGAATGAGAGATATTTAGTCTTGTAAGAGGGGATAGGAGGAGTTATGCACATGTTTATAATGACTGTCTCATAATTACCAGAGTTTGAAAACTATTTTTTCGAGTCAATTCCATTGAAAAATTTCAAAAGACAACGTTTTCAGGGCGCTACAGGAAGTTCTTGCAGCTCGCCACACAGGAAATATGCAGGCGCTACAAGAACACTTGTAGCAATCTATTTTTCAACAAATGACATGATGTTGAGTTTTTTGTGATGGGTGATGGTGAAACATGACAATGACACTATTACACACCCTAAAATACACATAATACACCTTTTTTGTATCTTTAGAAAAGAGTTTTGGAGCAGTCTTGTATGAAAAAGGAGAAAACAAAAAACAAGGGATTTTCTCGAAATGATTATTTTTGCAGTCAAGTTCAAACTCAGTCTCTGACCAAATGGAGAGGAATTTGTGAAAACCAAAAGAGTATTTTTTTAAACACGAGCTCATATACAAAAACCTCCCTTAGTTTTCACACAAGTATCATGGTTTGGGAGATACAAGCAGAACTTTACAACTCATTTTTCAGATTTCAAAATACAGGAATTTTCATGTTTTAGTCATCATATTTGGGCACATATTATGAGGATATGGAAAGGTATTTTGACAAACAGAAAGAGGTTTTTCTCAAGTACAAACTCATATACAAAAACCTCCCTCATTTTTTACACAAGTGTCATGGTTTGGGAGATACAAGTAGATATTTACAACTCATTTTTCAGAAATTCGCCATATGTTGTGAGATGGGACAGTTAGCCCTTAGTTCGATTCCACATGTGCCAAGAGGAGGTGTCAAGTCAAGAGGACACATGGATGTTCAAGGAGGATATTTTTTCTAATCATTCTCAAAGATTTGATCTGATTTAAATTTATTTAATGCTCTAAATTTCAAACCCTAGATTTTAGGTATGGGACTGATTTTCCATATTTTTTGTAATCTTGTTGGTTTGACTAAGTGCAAATTCGACCCTAGGAGGTGTCATCTATGTCTATTTTGAGTAGATTAGGTCCCAACTTGGAGGATCAAGTTGTTACCTCATAGATCTATAAATCTCATGTAAAATGATATGTAAAAGGGGGGGAAATAGAGTCAAGAGGACTATTTTTTTTACTCTGTGGTTTTAATTGCAAATCTTTCAAAGTTCTTGAGCTCATTTGATTTATGTAAAAACTTCAGCATATAATTAAATCCTTGGTTAGTGTGTGCCTCCATCCATGTGTTCCATTTTCATTATTCTTTCTTAAGCATTTTTACATTGTTATATGGTATATGACTTTGTCTATTGTGCTGAAAAGGTTGTCTCAAAGGATTTGATGTAATACTTACCACAGTGATGCTTAAACACATAAATCTAATTTAGAAAGGATTTCTAATTTAAGATTTGTTCTTCTATTGCATATGATCATTAAAGACCAGGTTGATCTTTAGTGGGATTATCAGTTTTGTTTATCTTTCTTCTTCTGAACCTAACCATTTAAATCTATATCACTAGCCACAGAGTTTTGTTTGCCTGACGTGTTGCACAAAGGCTATTGATCTCAATAGCTCAAACCTTAAACCATATTGAGATCAAGAGTGTGACCCTTCCACCTACAAATCTTAACCATTATTGAGCATTTGAAACAAGATGTGTTAGGCTTGTTTCTAAGGCAGTCTAGGAACAACTTATAGCACTAACAACTGCTAAGAAAAAAGATCACTAATAGTTCATAATGATACGTCCTTTCACTATATACACTTTCCTTCATAATGCATGTGAACTATTAATAGTAATTATCCTTCATAAGCAAATTATATTTTGGATACTGCAACAATTAAGCGTCATTTACTTCAGGCAATCATCTTTTCCTTGCGAATTGGGACATAATAATTGCACCATAAATTACCTCAATAATGAAAATTGTGAATGGTTTCCTATCGAGAAATACACTAAGTATGGGAAATTTGGTTTAGTAGGAAGGAAAAGAAACAAGTATTGCAGAGGAGTAACCCATGCAGAGAAATGAGTTATGCGAAAGGCATGATGCATAAAGAAAGTCATGCAGAGAAATGAGTTATATGTCAAGTTCTTCGGATGAGACGAAACTCAAAATTAACTAAGTATAGGTTATGCGGTGGAAAGGGGAAGGAAAGTTAATGTGGGAGAAAAGTACTATAGGGAAAAGGTGTTGTGGAGAAACGTCAATGCAGAGGGGAAGTGTCACGGAGAAGTGGTAACATGTTGGTTTCTCTGCATGAGACATGATTCAAGAATCGACTAAGTATTGGGATACTACTATATAGAGGAGAAGAGTCATGCGTGAAGAGTTAAAAGTAGAGAAAAATTTGTATGTCGGGTTCTCCGCATAGAACAATATTTGAAAATAGACTTAGTGTCATCTCATGTGAGGAAAAGTGAAGTATCAATGTGGAATGCGAAGAAATATTCTTGATGCAAAACACAAAGTATGAACTTGATGCAAGGCTTCTCTGCATGGCGTAAATCATAAAAACAACTATGTATTGAAAACATATGATTTTTCCATGAAGTGATGTGGAGATATAGAACATATGCGAAAAACAGAGGATGATGGACTGATATGAAAGTGAAGCTCTTTTGCATGGTAAAACTTGACATGAAACACAAGGTTGAGACATGAAAAAGGATCAACATGTCCCTAGCTTGGCTAAGGCCTTAGAACCCCTAACCTCAACGCCTTCTAGGTTGGCCATCTCCCATAAAGTGTTGATGTTCTTTCAATGATTTCCATAATTTCGGAAGAACTTTGTGTTTTGGTCCCACGATTCCAACCACGTAGCACGACTCTTCATGCACAATTCCACTTCCATCTCCAAAAGTTATTTGGATCTCAAATACTCCATATGCTTGAGTTCATCCAAACCCTCGGTACAAACGGTGCCATTATAATTGTTCTTAATCAAATCTTCAATTGAATTCTCCACCTCAACAATCTTGGCATTTATATTCCTAAACCGATCCCTTGCTCATGGAACAACTTTCACCTTCATAGCTTTTAGAGACTTCATGAATTGTTCACATGTAGATTTATCCATGTTAGAGGAGAAATTACATCGAGACTCCTTAACCATAGAATGAAACTCCTCCTGAGAAAACTCGTCTGGGTTATATTTGAAGGGAGAACCCGGTTTAGTTTCCCCATTATCAATCTCAATCCAAATGGGAAAATGATCGAACAATCTAGAAGAGACAATACAAGTCCTAAATTTATACACCTTCTGCAAAAGAGTGTCATGTACCAAAAAGAGATCTAATCATTTTGCAACTGCTTCAGGGTCGTGCCTATTGTTGACCTAGGTAGGTCGTATTTTAACAATCTCAATGTCTATCCAATCAGATGAGTCAAATTGATGTTTGAAGAAATTTGCAGGTTTGTCAAGCCTGACATTGTCCCCCTTTATTTCTCTACAGTTGGTAGTCAAAATTAGGTTCCCACCAATTACTATGCATTCAGACTTTATACACTGTAAGGAAGTTATTATTTTCCATAGATGTTGCATCCCTTCATATGGATAGTAGATGTTAAGGATGGACAAGGAGAAGCCCAGGATTTTGCAAAAGACTTCAGTAAATAAACCTCAAGAGAAAGAGAAAGCATTAGACAAAACAACATTGTCATGCAAACTAGTGATGGTCCCCCTAGATAAACCCTCAGCATCATGGGCCAAAAATCCCCACCCCTTCAACAACGTTTTCAAATCGAGAACCAAAGAAACCTCTTTCACCATTGTTTCTTGTATAATAATATCAATTTTATCAAGCTTGATAATATGTTTGAGGGACAATCATTTGGCTTGTCCCCCAAGTCCCTGTATATTTATTTACATAATATTCACGGGGAAAAAACTAGAGGGGTTTGTCTCGCTCGAAGGACCCCGGTAATGAGTTTTTGTTAACCATGGTTTATCTCTTTAATGGCTTGTTCTTGTTCCCTCTTGAAGTAATCCTTCCCACTGACAGAGACGTCTTCTCCATCAAAGGCTAAATCCAATCCTAGCCCCCCAGAGAGGCTAGACTCCAAGTGATGACCTTTCTTATGCCGAAGGAGACAATGACTTTGACTTCTAGAAATAGAGTTAAAGGGTGTGAGACCTAACTCCACAGAGGCATCCCCACCCAAATTCCCAATGTCTAAATCAACAAAAAGAACAACTAAGGAATCCCCTAAAGAAAGGGTGGGGAAAGGTTGTCGAGTGGACTTGGGAGTTCATCCTCTAGGCCGCTTAACTAGAATAGGAGGAACAAGGGAAATGTCTTCCAAGCCACTTAGAATTTTATTTGAAGAGTTAGAGAAGTAGTAAACTTACCTGCCAACTCTGCGTTATGATTGACTAGAACTTATGCGTTTTCGAGAGTAGGCTAAGGAGGCAAGAGAGTCGACAGAAGAACAACTTCCACTGTTGGAATCAAGTTGCAATCTGACCAATTTTTTTAACCAACAATTAAAATGATTTGTTGTGGCCGCAACAACACCCCTTTACTTTTGCTTTTACAAGTGAAAAAAGGGGCCCCCTACTAAAATTTCAATCCTATTGCCTAATCCTCTACCGCTCGAACCTAATGTTATGTCTTAGCCTACTTTGAGGGAGTTGGGGGTTTGATCTCATCGGATGATTATTTTTTATGGGCGTTGATTATTTCTCTCAATCATATGATTTCAAATGTTTTCATGATGCTTATTGACCCATGATTTTTCGTTGACATTTGTTTTCAGACTATTCATTGATTCTAAAGTGTTTGATGATTCTATGTGGCTACAAGGTCCGATGTTCTATTGCATGTCTTGGATGAGGTTATGGCTAATTATTTGTTGATTGACTAATTCAAATTCTGCATCCTCTTGCTGACATGATTGTTGCTTGACTTCATAATTATGCTCTTGCATACACATTCTACTCTTCTGCTTTGAATTAGCATATATAGTCTTAGGACATTCATCTATAGTCACCATGTTATTTTTGAATAAACCTAACACTCTATTATAAGTTGTTTTAAAGTCATGGAATATATTGTTTATTAAATTGGCCAGTCTTCTTTTGATTGCATGGTTGATCTCAGTCTTTTGTTTTGTAGGAGGAGGTTTGTAAAGCCACTTTGGTCAAATAGCCACTCCAGCCTTGTGAGGCTTGTGGGAAAATCTGTTGATCCTTTTCTAGAACCTTAACTTTAATCCTTATCGAGCTTCCCCTTCTCCTTTTCCCCTAAGGTCCTAAGCTTCTAAAGTTGTTGGATCCGCCTTCACTGCAGAGTTGTTCCTGAGCCACTTCAGATTGATCTCTATCGGATTCTTCACTTGGTCTTCCCTCTCTCCCGAACTCTAGTCCCGAGGCCTATTGGGTTTTCTCCTCTTTTCCTCTATTATTTCCTCTAACCAAATCTCTTAGTTGGGTTCTTCCCATCAATATATTTCCAAGGACTATAACCATGCTTAAATCCGAGTTCCAGATTAAACGTTATGGCATCCCAAAGTTTCCTAAGTCTTCAGCCACCTTTCCACCTCACTGCCACATGGAATCCACATGGTTCCCTATCACTTGTGCCATCTTACATGGTGTTGATATGATGCCCATCACTTTTCCTCATCGTCCTAGGGATCTACCCACTTCATGTCCTACAGGTCTTTCGATTGCATTCCCCGACGACGACGTCGTCGGGCTTTCTCATCGTCAAGGCCTCCTTCTCCCTAACACTTGGGTGCTCCTCGCTCCATCTCCAACGATGACGCCCTCCTATGATAGATCCAATATCTCTCAGAAGCTGAGGATCAACGATCCCTATCTCCTCGGTGACTTGAGTTAGACAATAGTTAACCACCCCCAGCCTTGCTCAGATGCCACGCTGGCATCCTCAGACACATGGCACTTCCACGACCTATCACTCGCATGACACGTGCACCCATCTTTAGTTTGACACGAGGATTGACGAGGATATACACATCACAGGATACTAGGACTTATCCTACTAGGTGTTGACACATGTCCTCCCTCGTTGTCGGAAATCCATCATCATCGGCAATTCTTCCATCCCTCGTCGATGTTGCTCCTTCCATCCTTACTCCTCGCTCAAGTGGGTCCTTCTCTTGTCGCATAGAGCAATCACCTGTCTCCACGTAACATATTTTGAGCACATCAACTGCCATGTTGTCTGAGCATGTCATCATGACATCACTCTCCCTCTCATAATCTTCCAACGATTCATTCTAGTCCTATGCAATCATAAGCTACCACATATCACCCTCGAGGACACGCTAACTACCATGATAGCATCCTAGTAACCTTAAATAGTGGAATCAAGGGGGTGTGGGACCTCCACTTGCCTAAATATATCTAAATTTTCCCTTTTTGTAATTATATTGTATCATTTTATTTTATTTATTTTTATTTATTTTGTGTATATTTCTGTAAATATTTGATTTTGATTTTGGATATTTATTTTCTTTATTTTTATTTTTACTTCTGATCGATTTTTACATGGATAAAAAATAATAATAATAATTCACACTAAGACCTAGGATGTAGTGTGCTTTTGTACATATATTCATTTTGTATTTTAAATCTTCATATTCTTCATTTTCATTTTTCTTTTTTTCTTTTTTTTTAAATATATTTTTAATCTTTTTACTTTTTCCCTTTTACTCACCTCCAGAGACCCTATTTTCTAGGCCTTCCTATAATATAGGAATTTCCTAAAAAATAGGAATTCCCTATATTATAGGGAGTTCTAGAAAATACTTTAGCTTATATTTGAAACTCCCCTCATAAAGGTTTTAAAACGTAAATGTGATATAATATAATATAATATAAATATTTTTTTACATTATATTATAACATGTTTAATTAATAACATGTTTAATTAATGTATATATTGAAGTGTACGTGAGAAATATACATATGTGAAGGAAATATGCTAATGCTAAAATCGACCATAATATATATTATCCATCACCTCTCTATATGTCAAACTCTATCTGAATGCCATAAAAATTTACAATATTATCATAATATGTGCAAATGTTAATTCATAAAATATTATCATAAAAACGTGTAAAATGGGGAGTTAATATAATATTATTTTTAAGGGGAGTAAGAGCTAAGGGAGCATCATTGATTTTACCTAAGTCAACGATGCTCATTTACCAACCCCCCAAAAATCCCAACGACTCAACTCCCGGACGATCACACATTGGATAAATC
Organism: Picea sitchensis; assembly: GCA_010110895.2. Lineage (NCBI taxonomy): Eukaryota > Viridiplantae > Streptophyta > Pinopsida > Pinales > Pinaceae > Picea > Picea sitchensis. The sequence continues at coordinate 109,651 of SNQJ01S0009502.1, forward strand.
AATAAATATTATTTTAATGTTGGCTTTGAAATATGTGCACCCTTTTTATATTAATTTAATACTTGCTTAAAAAAAAGGCTCGTGAAATAAGCTCGTCGGTGAAATTAGTTTCAAGATCATCAGCGAAAGGATATGTAGTGTCGGGAAAATAGTGTGGAGTGGAGTGTAAGCTATCGAGCTCCTAAAAATCTTGACCACGAAAAGGGAGTTGGGAAGTATTATATTATTTGGACTTTGTCCAAGCCGGTGGGGGAAGGGGGAGATATTATTTTATCATTATTATTATTATTATTTATTTATTATTTATTTATTTTGTTTTATTTATTTATCCATCCTTATTTATTTATTTCGTAAATGAAATAAATAACAAACATAGATTGGCCTAATGGCTAAAAACATGTGTTTCATCCTCGAGGATAAATTTCATTTTTAACTCTGTAAATAATATGTTTTCTATTTTTTTTCATTGTATTATATTTTCATTTTTCATTATTTTCTCGATTTTAAAAGAGGGAAAATTAGAAAAAATCATACTACAAGTCGCAGGTCCCATGCACACGCAAGTTCTATTCACACCATCCATAAGGGCTGATCCTTTTAAACAACTAAGCATTTAACTCTCTCAAGCGTGTGGGATCTCTCTTTCAGGATGAAAATCAATGGTCCAGATTCACTCGCAGGCTTGATCAATGGTTGTTGAGTGACAATTTTCAAACGGTCATAACTTTTGCTACAAGTGTCGGAATGAGGCCCGTGATACCTCGTTGGAAAGGTCTTGGATAGATAAACACAGTGGTACATGTATCCAAGTCAAGAAGGTGACAGAAGATGACAGAAAAATGTAGAAAATAGACACCCACGAATTTGGGGGGAAAATTGGCCATACCAACTTCAGGAAGCCATATTTGGGGCTACGAGCAACGAAAACAGGCCTGAGAGGGATCGATGGAAATCTAGAGGAGAGGAGAATATGATGGGACAAGAAGTGCTGAAATATTGAGAGAAAAAATGGCCCAAAATGCAAAACACAGGTGGAACCAGAATTCAGATGAAAAACCTAGTATGTTGACTTCAAATCATCGTATCCTGAGTTGCAAGCAACGAAATTGAGCCAGCAATAGCTCAATGGAAATCTAATACATAGGAAAAGAAGAAAAATGATTTTATTTAGCAGACCAAAGCCATAAACGCCCAAAAATATCGCAGAAACATATTATAACATCAGTGGATAGAGTCAATGATTGTTTTAAAGTGAATATCATTTGCAAACTATCTGAGTGCGAAAATGATAACTCGTGAGTCTGTTCATATTCCATTTGTAACTCCCCCATATGTTTTTTTTTTCGAAATGTAAAAAATAAATTGGGGAAAAATGAAACAAATAATCATGAGAACTCAAGAGTCTCTCTTGTCTTATAAAAAGAGAGCGGATAGGAGAGGAGAGGAATTTTATCCTTTGTAACAAAGGATGGTACTATTACTTCTGAGGAATAAAGAGTTGGCGACATTTTATAAATTTATGGCTTTTATGGATGTCGTAGACACTATTCTTTATGCATTTATCTTCTACTTGAGTAGATAGGATTATGTTGTAGGAATTATTTATGCACTTTGTTTTGTTTGCTCCTGCTGCCACATGTTTATTCATGGGTACATAAATGATGTTATAGATGTATTGTGCAATTATTTGTTTATGCATATGTAGCATTGTTGTTTTCATTTATCATTGGAATATATGAACTATTTATGGTTCTGATGGTGTTATTTTTCATTATACTCATTCTTTTAGTTTTTCTCCCATGATAGGTTAGTATTAGTTAGGATTAGATTAGTTTCCTTTCAGTTAGTTTTTCCTTAGGACTATTCAGAATTCTTTGGAAGGGAGTCTACTGTATTTCCTCTTTTATTTCTTTTAATTTTAAGTGGTAGTGAGGCCCATATACTCGCGGGAAACATTACACCAAATGAGAGTAGGTCTAATTGGGACCTGCCATCGGGCGTTCTCCCTCATCTGCTTCACAGGTCATTCAGACTTGTCAACAAGATTGAAAGGTCACTAATATGAATATATGAAATCCCTCCACTGGACAAGTCAACCCTCTTAAGAGTTTGAAGGGAGAGAATGTCTACATTACCACACTTCTTAAAACCTTGATGCTCAAGGGCTACCACTTCCTTTTGTACCAAACGACCAAAATAACATAAAAAGAGAGAGACAAGTAACTCTATGTCTTGATAAAGAGAGAATGATTAATGTGAAGCCTTTTTGGTGGGTCAACCTCATTTTACAATAGAACAAATGTACAAGATAAGATGATCTTAAAACTAGGTCTCCTATATATATATATATATATATATATATATATATATATAGGAGACCAAGGGTACAATTACGTCAAAGAGGTCTAGCCGACAATAGTAATAATAACAATAGAAATACAACAACTTAATATCCAGGGCTTTGCATGGGGCTTTGTCTAGGGGCTCAACATGCCCCTCCTCTTAAAACAAGTGTTGCCCTCAACACTTGATCAGTTGCAAATATTTTTGCATGAATAACTCATCTTCCCATGTCGCTTCTTCTATTGGTAGGTTCTTCCACTTGATGAGGTACTCAGTAATTACTCAATTACGTAGTTGCTTAATCCTTGTTTCAAGGATTATTTAGGGTTCTAGTGTGATTTTTCATTATTTATTGATCTCCACTCAAATAGTTTGAACTATGATATTGTCACTAATTACTTTCTTTAAGGAAGAAACATGGAAGATTAGATGTACATGTGAAGATGGAGGTAACTTCGATTCGTAGGCCATATTTCCAATCCTTTACAACACTTTATAGGGACCATAATACTTATGTGTTTATTTGTTGTCCTTCTTTTGTTGCCTAAGGTGCATCTGTTTGTATGGTTGTAGCAACATAAATACCCAATCCCCCAGTGCAAATAAGTATGGTTGTAGCAACATAAATACCATGGTAAATCATTCTTACATGCAAATTTATCTGATGCACTTGGGTCCTCTTGTAGTTGTTGAATGATCTTGCATACCTTTTGATTTTGCTTCCATTCTATCCTTGCTTCTTCCACCTAATCAGATTGTGGAATTTAAATAAAACACAGTAAACCTTATGTGTCTTTTTTCTTTCCTTGAAAGTGCATCTGCCACCATATTTTGTTTTCATTTTTTGTATATGATTTCAAAGTCATGACCTGGCATCTTTGTAAACCATTTTTGTTGCTCTTCTGAAGATAATCATTGTTCCAAGAGGTAATTCAAAATCATGATCTATTTTTACCTTAAAGTGTCTTCCTGTTAGGTAAGGGTGTCATTTTTTAACTACATGTAATATAGCCAACATGTCCTTTTCATAAATGGGTTTGAGAAAAAACTTTCCTTTAAACTAGCTACTTTCAAAGGAAAAGGGCCTTCCTTATTGCATTAAAACTACACCAATGCCACGTCTTGAGGAGTCACATCCCACAACCAATATTTTTGTGAAGTCAGGTGTGGCCGGGACAGGAATCGTACACGTAGCCTCCTTAAGCTTTTCAAAAGCTTAGATTGCTTCTTGAGTCTAAGAAAATCCTTCCTTTTTTAATAATGTTGTTAGAGGTGTTGCTATTTAATCACATTTATTGACAAACTTGCGGTAATATTCCATTGATCCTAAGAATCCTCTAAGATTCTTCGAGGTTTTCGGAATTGGTCATTCCATCAGAGCTTTTATTTTGTTAGGGTCCACTTTGACACCTTCATGAGATACACTATCACCTGTGTTTTCCACTTCTTGAACCCCAAAGGAACACTTGGACGGATTTTCATATAGTTGTTTCTCTTCCAATGGTTTTAACACCATGTCAACATGTTGTACATGTTATTCCTGTGACTTGTTGTAGATTAGTATATCATTAAAACTACTAACACAATTTTTCTTAACAAGGGTTTGAAAATAGAATTCATCAAGCTTTGAAATGTTGAAGTTGCATTAGTAAGGCCAAATGGCATCACCAAAAACTCATAATGACCTTCATGTGTTCTAAAGGATTTTTTTGAGAATGACTTCTTGCCTCATTATGATTTGATGATATTTAGAGCAAAGATCCAACTTAATAAAAAAAACCTCCTTGGAATTCATCTAATAATTCATCAATTCCCGGAATAATAAACTTATCTTTAATGGTCATTTTGTTGAGTTGTCTATAATTTGGACACATAAGCCATGAACCATCCCTTTTTGTAATCATCACCATTCAAGGTGAAGGGAAAGCAATTTGGCTAGGTTGGATGATGTCGACCTCTAACATTTATTGAACCATATGCTCTATCTCACTCTTTTGTGCATATGGGTACCTACAAGGCCCAATGTTAGGTGGTACACTTACTGGTTGCAAATGAATATCATGGCCATGATTTCGAGCAGGTGGAAGACCCTTAGGAATCTCTTCAAATACCTTGGAATGATTATTGATAACTTTATGGATGTTCACTTGAACAAAAGGTCTAGATGTTTGAACATCTAGTTAGCACAATTGTGCAAGTACACCATGGTGTCCCGTTTTGAGTAATTTTGTCATGTTGTTAGAGCTTATCATTTTGGAGGGCTTCCCTTGGATACCTCTGAGTTCAATTTCGTTTCCTTCTAAGGAGAATCTCATGAAAGTTCTTGAAAATTAAGAATCATTATTGCCAATGATTGTACTCGTTGGATCCCTAATACAACATCAACATCATCCATTTGGATTGTAATCATGGAGCTATCTAGTGAATACTCCCCCACATTGAGCTTAATACTATGACACTTCCCTGAACAATCTATGGTACCTCCATCTGCAATCATTACTTGAAACTTTGGTGCTAGAAATACAATGCAATTGAGTAGTTTCATTAATTTGTAATTAATGAAGTTGTGGGTACTACTAGAATCAATCAACATCATTACCTCTTTCTTTTTGACATATCCTTCTATATCTAGGGTTTGTGGACTATTAATTCCAACCAATGCATGACTATATATGGTTGGAGTAGTCTCTTCTAGTTCTATATCCTGTGATGGTTCCAATCCTTGATCTTCTTCTTCTTCACAATCTATGTAGAATAATTTATTTTCACCACAATTATGTCCCTTGTTATACTTTCCATCACAATTGAAACATAATTCCTTTGATCTTATTTTATCCATTTGTTTAGGTGTCAACCTTCTAGGTTGGGTGAGGTTAGGAGAGGGAAAATGGTGCTCTGTGTAGTTGTTAGAGATCACTCTTCTAGTGGCCATGTTTTTACTTTCAACTTTCCTTGCCATATTGAAAGCATGCTCTAGGGATTTAGGTTTGAAGAGACACACCTCACGTTGAATGTTGTAAGATACCATGTCTATTATAATAGCTGAAAATAGAAATATTGCATAAAATAACAGTGGGACAACACAATAGATGAAACCACAACACCAAAATAATACCTTTATTGATAGGAAACAATGTTCACTTGCCTCTTCAAGGGGGCAACCTCCAACAGAGAAACACTCTATTATAATGATTCTCAAGACAAAACTTCTCATGCCCTTGACTCTTATTTATACTAAATCTATCTATTAAAAGAACCATCTAGAGGAAGATCTTCTAGAAGCGAAAGCTTCTATTAGGTCTTCTTAAATTTGACTTATTCTTCCTTATTACCGGGCCTTATTAATATTGGCCTTTATTACATGGAAAATATATTATTCTACCTAAGTGATGGATTAGGGAGGTTAGGTCTCTAACATGCCCTCCCCTTTAAAAAACATCCTTGTCCTCAAGGCTTGAGATGAGGAAATTGTTTCAAAATGGTAGCGGGCTCCCAGGGTGGCATCAACTGTAGTTGTATCTTTCCACTGGACTAACACTTCCTTGAGGGTGTGATGACCAATACGGCTCTCACACTGGTCCAAGACTACTGGTGGATGCAACCGGATGAAGCCTTCGTCATCCAACTCGAGAAGACTGGTTTGAGTATGGCACTTAGTTCCAATCACCTTCTTTAAGCAGGAGACATGGAAAACAAGATGGAGCTTAGAATGGTTGGGCAAAGATAATTGATAGGCCACCTGTCCCATGCGCTTGATAACTGTATAAGGACCATAAAATTTGGGCGCTAGTTTCTGACAATGGTCAACCTTGAGTGAAGTCTGTTTATAAGGTTGCAGTCAAAGAAAACATGGTCCCCTTAAGCAAATTGGCATTCTGAGCGACCTTGATCTACTTGTTGCTTCATGCAATTCCGAGCCATTACTAAATTCTCTTTGAGGGTATGGAGAATAGCCTCTCAAACTATAAGAGTTTGGTCAACTGTCTGGACCTTCGAGACACCGGACATGTATGATAGCACTGAAGGTGGCTTATGTTCTATGATAAGAGGTGGTGTACCACCATTCAGCTAGGGGTAACCAATGATCCCACTGATTTTTCCATTCAGAGGCAAAACACCTTAGATATGTTTTGAAACACTTGTTGACAACTTCAGTTGACCATCAGTCCAAGGATGATAGGTGGTGTTAAGATGCAATTGTGTGCCATGTAGCTTGAACAATTCTTGCCAAAAATTACTGGTTAAAGTGGGATCTCTATCAGAAACAATAGAATGAGGCATGCAATGAAGCTTGAAGATATGATCCATGAAACTTTGAGCCACAGTGGAGGCAGTGAAAGGGTGTTGAAGAGCACAAAAATGAGCATACTTAGAAAGACGATCAACTACCATCATGGTGACTGACTTATTGCCGGATTTAGGTAAGCCAACAATGAAATACATAGAGATATCCCTCCAAATAGCGGGTGGGATCAGAAGCGATTGTAGTGTGCATGAGGCTTTGACTATTTCTCCCTTGTTGCGTTAACAAACATCACATTCCGCCACAAAAGTGAGAACATCATGTTTCATACCATCCCAGAAAAAAGAACGTTTGACTTTGTCATAGGTTTTGGTAAACTCGGAGTGCCCAGCTATGGGTGTAGCGTGAAGTTCAGAAAGCACTGTGGATTTAAGTTGAGACTGTTTACTTAAATACAGTCGAACGTTGTAGCGAAGCTCATCATTGTGCCATGAGTACCCTAGGGAAACTGGAGAATTGTCTTGCAATTTTTAGATTAGACTCAAAATTTTGGGATCTTGTAGCCATTCCTAGCGAACAACTTGGAGCCAATCTAGTAAAATGAAGGAGAGAGAAAAAAGAGACCCTTTCTCTTGATATTTTATTGAAAGAGCATCATCAACCACATTGTCTTTGCCTTTCTTGTAAATGATCTCATAATCATATCCAAAGAGATTAGTCACCCAATTTTGTTGCTCTAGGGATGAAAGACGTTGCTCCAAAAAATACTCGACGCTCCGATGATATATATTAATTTGGAAGTGTTGCCCCAATAGATAAGGGCACTAGAGATCCACTCCATGCAGAATAACCATCATTTCCTTTTCATAGATTGATTGGCCCAAATGTCGCTTTGAAATTTTTTTGTTGGTAAAGGCCAAAGGCCGATCATCTTGCATAAGGACTGCTCCAATTCCTCTCCCAGAAGCATCACATTCCAGGACAAAGGTCTTTTTAAAGTTAGGAAGGGCCAAAACAGGAGTGGTGCACATAGCCACCTTCAAAGCTTGAAAGGAATGATCACCTGCGAAAGTCCAAGTGAAAGAATTATTTTTAAGGAGAGAAGTAAGAGGTGCCACAATATTTCCATAATTCTTAACAAACATACGATAATAGCATGTTAAACCAAAAAACCACGCATGCTTTTGAGAGTCTTAGGGCGAGGCTAATCCTATAAAACTTCAATCTTCTTAGGATCCACCTCGACACCTACCTTGCCAACAATACGACCCAAGTACTCTACTTTTGAGGCTCCAAAAGCACATTTAGGTTGTTTGAGGAAAAGTCAGTGCTGAGAGAGTAGATGAAGAACTCGATCCAAATGAGCAAGATGGGTTGTCCATGTTTTACTATAAATGAGAATATCATCAAAGAAAACTAAGAAAAAACGACAGAGAAAAGGACAAAAAACATGATTCACAAGGATTTAGAAAGTGGAGGGATCATTACACAAGCCAAAGGTCGTGACCAAGAACTCATAGTGTCCCTCATGAGTTTGAAATGTGGTCTTAGGAATGTCTGGCTCTTTCATACGTATCTGGTGGTAGCTAGAACGAAGATCAAGTTTCGTAAAGAACTGGGTACCACATAATTCATCTAAGAGATCATGAATGACAAGAATGGGAAATTTGTCTTTGATGGTGAGTTTGTTGAGGGCACGAAATTCAGGACACATGCGCCAAGAGCCTTCTTCATTAAGTACCATGACCATAGGAGAAGAATAGGGGCTATTACTAGGATGGATAACGCCTGTGGTGAGCAATTCTTGAACATTTTTCTCAAATTCATTTTTCTGGACAAAGGGATGACGATGGGGACGAACATTAGGAGGAAGGCTCCCGGGTACGAGGGTAATGGAATGCTCATGAACACCATGGGAAGGAGGAAGTCCTGGGGGAGTGGAAAAAACAACTTGATGTTTGGAGATGATAGATTGGAGGTCAGGAGGCACAAAGGGTGTCTCAGTGGCTTGAATGGAATGGAGTTTTGCAATAATGTCGAAATGACCTTTTTTGAGTACCTTTTCCATGTGATGGGAACTGGTGATCTTAGGGGAACATGTTGTGATTCCTTGAACTTGATACTGTTGGTCCTCCTGGTTGAATTGCATGGTTAATTCCTTAAAATCCACAAGAATGGGGCCCATAGTCCTTAACCACTTGACACCTAGCACAATGTCACAACATCCCATGTCGATAGAAAACATATGAGATTTCATGTGGTGTTGACCAATTTGTAGACACACATTTTCAGAACGCCTCCCACATTTCGTGGACCCGCCATTGGCAATCATGATTCGAAAGTTGTTGACTGCTCGGATATAACAATTAGTTTCCTGGGCAATGCGATGATGAATAAAATTATGGGTGTTGCCACTATCAACGAGGATGATGATCTTCTGATGCTTAATGTAACCAATGAGCTTGAGGGTTTGGGGAACAGAGCAGCCAATGAGAGCATTCAGGGAAATGACCGATTCAACTTCTGGGGGGTCTAATGGTGGATTGAGGTTAGTGTGTTCAATTGATTCAGCCATAGAGGGAGCCTCGTCCTCTTCTTCAGAAACATCCTCGGAGATTGCCATAAAAAGATTTTTTTCCTTACACTTGTGCCCAGGAAAATATTTTTCATCACAATTATAACAAAGGCCCTTGAGTTAACGTTCAACCATTTATTCCTAGGTCAATTTTTGGATCTTTAGTGCAGTGGAAGGAGGAGTGGGAGTGATTGTTTTAGGGTGAGAAATAAAGGAGGGTTTTATGGGTTGAGAAGAGACAACCTATTGTGCTTCCTTAGCTCTTTTAGTAGCTTCCACCCAACTCTAGGGGTGAGTCATGAGGACATGGGCACGAATCTCATCCTTGAGGCCACTGATAAAGCTATTTTCGGAAAAAAGCATCAGACATGCCCTCCATGCGGAAAACCAATTGCTCAAAAGAAATAATAAAGTCTTCCACTCTACCAAATTGTTTCAACTTTGTCAAATGACCTAAATGGTGGGTGTTAGTGTCAAAGCATTCATAAATCTCTGCAACAATTTGTGTCTAAGCTACATACCCTTGGCGGGCATTTTTTCTCCATTTCCATCATTGCCAACGTTCTTCATCTAGATGGAGAACACCATACCTGAGTTTGGCCAAGTCATCTGTAATGTCGTACAAAGAGAAATAATGTTCCATTTGAGTTACCTAGCCGGTGAGATCCGAGCCATCAAATTTGTTCACATCCACGTGCGGAAGGCGTAGATCACACTAAAAGTGATGGGGTTGAAAAGTCTGGGAATTGGAGGAAGTTTCACCTTCGGGGGACAAATGTGGGTCAGAGGAAGTAAGGTCTCCAACGATATTCAACTTGGCGTAGATCATGCTAGTGAAGGATGCAAACTTCTTAGAGAGGTCATGTTTCATGGTTTCCATTTTTGTGTCTATGGAGGAATGCATGTTTTTATTGATAGTGGCAATATTGGCACTAAGTTGTTGTGCTTCCTATTGGGTCTCTGTGAAAGTAGAGGATAAGGAATTGAAGTGGTCTTCTAAGTCTTGGCTACGGGTGTGGGCCATGGTCAAGGGGAAAACAGAAAGGGACAGGTGGGACCACACATAAAAGGGGTTATGGGTGAAGGGTATCACGACGATCAGGGCGATGAGGGAAATCCAGTTGGGAAAAACCCAAATAAGGGGACCAGAAGAGGTTCAGGTCCACAGGAAAAAAAATTTGCTGAAAAATGATAGGTATGACTACGAGTGAAGAGAGGAATCCAATGGGATAGGTCTCAAATAATGGTGCCAGCAAGATCCATAATATTGCAGTGTATAAATTCCCAAATTCTTAACAGGAATAAATGTGTAGTAATTTCACAACCAAAATGCAAGAGTTAAGGTTGCACGACAATAGATCTTGTCTGTTTTGTTTCTGTTTTCGTCCCAAGGGTTAGGGTATTCGTGGTTTCTACAGACAAGGGTTTGCCTTGTGCTATAGCTCTATGATATACATGTGGGGTCCAACAGTAGTACTCGGCCCAATATCTCAGGGCACAAACTAAGGAGGCTAAATCATGCCCTTAGCCATACTACCCGACTACCTAGGTACTAGAGAGTATCTTCCCGAGTGTTCTTCTCGATGGCACTATAACACTCAGGCGACCATTCGATTGATCTACGGAGGGCTTCAGGATATCTAGGTCAATCCGTATACAGGTTTTGTTTGATGCGCTACCACTAGAAGGGGTACCAATAGGGGTTACAAGGGTGGCCAACAATGTGCGCTTAAGTAACACTTGTAGTTCTTGTGTGTATGCTTCCCCGACCACAGATTTATGCGTGGAACGACAAATCTTTGTAGCTTTAAGATGCTGGAATACGTCTCTACACTAAAAAAAAAAAAAAACCACAATTTTCTACCAAGGAAAGTGCTCTGATACCACTTGTAAGGTACCAAATCTATTATAATAGCTGAAAACATAAATATTGCAAAGAATAACAACGGAACAACACAATAGATGAAACCAAAACACCAAAATAATACCTTTATCGATAGGAAACAATGTTCACTTACCTCTTCGAGGGGGCAACCTCCAGCAGAGCAACGCTCTCTTACAATAATTCTCAAGACAAAACTTCTCATTCCCTTGACTCTTATTTATACTAAATCTATCTATCAAAAGAACAATCTAGAGGAAGATCTTCTAGAAGCAAAAACTTCTAGTATGTCTTCTTACATCTGACTTATTCTTCCTTATTATTGGGCCTTATTAATGTTGGCCTTTATTACATGGAAAATATATTATTCTACCTACATGAGGGGTTAGGGAGGTTAGGTCCCTAACAAATGTTCTCCTTTAAAGTTCCCATTAAGAGACCTAACAAATTATCCTTTGGAATGTTCTTTACCTCAAGACTTAGTTTTTGGAATTGTTGAATGTGATCTATAGTTGGATCTCTTTGCCGAAGATTGATCAATTGACTAAAGAATGTATTGCTTTTAATATCCCCATAATGTGATATCAATTCATCCATAAAAATGGACTAAGAGATAATAGAATATTTTTTTCTTCCACAAATCCATTGATACCAAACAAATTGACCTTTTTCTAAATACAAGGGTGCAAGAGTTACCTTTTGTAAGGTTGACACTTGGTGTATATAAAATAATTTCTCCATTTGGAATATCCATGTTATAAGATCTTTACCAAAAAAATTCCTGATATCGATCTTGGAAATTAAGTAGTTCCTTGGTGCTGAGTGGAACCCTCGATGATGTGGATCTGGAGGTGATGAATAATCATGATTTTGGGGCTCAATCTTTATTTCCTCCACATTTATATGATTTCCTTGTTTTGTGACATATCCTTGAGAGAATCTGACATCCAGGATACATAACAAGATCATTGACATGGAATCTTGCAATTCTTCCATGTTTTTATCCATCTTATTTTCCATGTGTACCCTATTTTCATCCATCTTCTTTTCCATATGTACCCTATTTTCATCCATGTTTTTTTTCACTTGTACCCTATCTTCATCCATCTTCTTTTCCATTTGTTCCCTATTTTCATCCATTTTCTTTTCCATCAAATCATTACTTGTTATTGACTTGACACTCAATTCATTAAATTGGTTCTCCACTTTGGGTAGCTAGTGAAAATTCTCTTATCTTTCTTCCCGAGTCATAGTTAAGATTTCTAGAGGTTTAGTTGGTGAAGTAATTTTTGGAGCACCTTTTGCTATATGAGACAAAAATAATAATACTCCTCTTTTTTGTCTTTATCACAAATTTTGAATGACCAAAATTAGATATTTCAATCAAAAGTTAAGCCAATTGTAAGTTGCAGTACCTTTAAAACCCTAATTTTGAGTCTGTCTTAGTAGCCGATATTTGTCTGGATGTATCTCTGCAATTTTAGTTCTTTTGAGTTTGAAATTTTCTTCCTATAGTGCTTTGATATGTCTTCTCCGGGATGCCACAAGTCTAACCAAAATTTGATGTGTCAAGTTAAAGATATAGTAACCTTCCCAAAACTTGTTGATTCTCATCCCTTTCGAGACAATGAATTTGTATGGAATTCCACGTGTCCAATATTTCATACATGATTATGAAATTTTTATATGAAATAGTATGATGTGTATTCTTTCCAAAGAAACTAGTGGCACTCAATTTGGACCTTCCAAGCTTATCATATGATAGTTCTACTGATATTACTTGTTTGAGACTAGTTTTAGGTCTAATCAACAAACCTTAATTTTCACAGCATGTTTCTCAAAAAGTAAAACGAGACAAAACCTAAAAATTGTATAAAAGTACTTCTCTATGTATCCTTAGTGTCCTAAAAATTTTGTATTCTAAAACCTTGCTAAAAAACAACTCATAGCTTGAAACTAACATCAAGACTAGTCATAAGCCGCAACTTCCACATGTTATATATCAAAAAGTATAATGAATATGCACTTGAATTTTTTAGAAAAAGTACTTTGATATGTCTCCTCATGTTCCTAAAAGTTTCACAGTTTGAAACCTTTCCAAAAAAAGTTATAGCGGAAATTCCAAGATGACTCATTTGAAATTGATTTTAGGACTAGTCACAAACCCTAATGTCCACATGATGTGTCTCATAAAGTATAATGACCCAGTACTTGAAATTTTTAGCAGTTGTACTTTGTTATGTCTTCTCAGTCTCCTCAAAATTTCATAGTCTAGAGCTTCTCTAAAAAAATTTATAGTGAAGATTCCAATATGACTCACTTGAAGGAGAAAAACCTCAAGACCCTGCGCTCTGATACCAAATGTTGAGAATAATGAACATGAAGCCTCTTCGAGGGGCAAACCTCCTTTTACAATAGAACAAATGTACAAGATGAGATGATACACACACACACACACATACACACACACACACACACACACACACACACACACACATACACACACACACACATACACACACACACACACATACACACACACACACACA
>SNQJ01S0009502.1:128412-149176 GCA_010110895.2 Picea sitchensis
CACACACACACACAAAAGGAAATGTTAGTTGAGCATATATGTACAAAAAGATAAAATACTGAAATGAAGAAAATGAAATACAGTAAAATACAAAGAAGAAGTAGAATACAAAGGAGAATGGTTAGAGTCAAACTATTTTACAAAGGATGCTCCTTGGGCATCGTATGTTACCATTGAAGACCAATTCAAGGTGTTGCCCTTTCACTGGCAGATTTGACCTTTTGCCGTCCAACCGGCTGAGATGAGTTGTTGAAGACCTTTCTGATTTTTGCTTGATTTCTGAGATTCTAACTGAAGACTTTTCTTCTAACTTCTATCCAATTCAACCATCTGATCAAACTTTCTCTGAATCTTATTTGGTGAAGTTTCTTTTTTGCCAAGGGGAAAATCTTATAGTTTATCTTTCTTAACTATTCCTTGAAAGACTTGGCATATTTCTTAATAGGGATGGTATGTTGAATAATATCTTTATTACAAGCCTTAAACTCACCATGAACAAAATCATCCTTAAAATCCTTCACAAGATTTATTGCATTTTTTCTTCTTTTTGTTGAAGTACCTTTTTTGACTTTTATCATCTCGGGATCTCGATTTGATTCAACATTCATTTCTATGTGATCACCAGGTTTTTCTATTTCTTTTTCTTTTTATGTTCGTCATGTCTGTCAAAGATCTGCTCGTTACCAAAGAAGATTTGCCCAGACTCTAAGACATATGGAATGGATGACCCAAAAATTACTTCTAACTCATCTCGACCATTCACTGACTCATCTGATAGCTGAAAAGTTGAAGCTGACATTGCTGATACAACTGACACATCTGACCCAGTTCCGGATTCTGAAAGAGCTACATCAAAATTCTTTTCACTTGGAGCTTCCTCAAAAAATGTTAAATTTTTAATTAAATAAAGTACCAAGGCAAGTGTTTCTCTTCCCTAGGCGCCTAAGGGGTGAGAAAGTGCCTAATGTGGGCCCTAGTGATTTAATTTGTGAGATGCAAATTAAAAGGTGACTTTATGACTAAAGTGAGGGTGAGTGAAGAGACATCTAATCTCAACCACTCATCTAATCTAATCTCAACCATTGGATTAGAGAGACTCCTCACCTACCTCATGAGGTCGATTAGGGTAGAAGGGCGCACCCATTTTTCTTGGGTTGTTGATTCATTTTGAGAGAGCAAGAGAGAGAGCATTTTCGAGCAGCCATTTCTGAGAGCTAGGGCACGCTTTCCAAGGTAGAATAATAGCACAGAAATCAAGGCAAAGGTTCAACATACACAGGAGGCCATACAACATGCATTTCAAGGTCCGTACAATCATTTGTGTGCACAGAAATCGAGACAGCATACAACATTTAATTTTGTCCGTACGGTACGGATTTTATCAGTCCATACAGTGTACTTTTGGCACAGATTTCGAGGAGGGACAGACAACCACACTCAGGCCATACTGTACGGATTCCGTACAGGTCCGTACAGTCCTTTCTTGGCACAAAAATCGAGACAGATTGCTGTGTGGTTTTTTTGGGAAGTTTGGCACGGTTTTCAAGGCGGCCGTACAGCCATTAATGCGCCCAGAAATTTGCTGAAGCTGCTGGCACGTATTTCGAGGTGACCGTACAGCATTTTGGAGGCACAAAAATCGAGGAGCAGACCTGTATTTGATTGTAGAAAATTCTGGAAAGAATTTTGAGGAGTTGGCTCATTTTCTTGTGTGAAGATTTGGCACGGTTGTCGAGATAAGTTTGTCATTTAAATTTCTGAAGATGAATATGCTGTAACAGAATTCTCTGAAGCTCCTAAATAATAAAAATCTCCCTCTCTCACTGGTTTTCCCCTTATGGGTTTTTCCAGGGTCAAAGTTAGACCGAAAACATCTGTGTCTATATTTTCTGAGTTTTATATGCTGCTGATATTTTATTTCTGCATTGAAAACGAAGTTCAGAATCTTCATGTTTTAGTTCTGAAATAATTTTCTGCTGTGTATTTAATTGCTGATATAAAACTGGGTTTGGGCATTAAACATTGGCTGAAAAATCAGCGAGACTGAAACTGGGTTGGGGTCTGAAAATTTTACAAAAAATAGAGCATCAAAGGAATCCATGGTATCCCAAACATTATCAAATTTTTCTTCCTTAAACCCTTTTTTAATGGGTGCCAAAAAGTTGGTCAATATTGCATGATTCCCAAGACCCTCTAGTTCATAAACAAATTCATTCGTAGGTTCTTTGGGATCTTCTACATGGTACCTCCTTTCCTGTTCTCTGTTAAGTCTAACAAAAGTGTTATCACAAATTGGGATGGTAGCATAAGATACATCCATTTGAAGACTACCTCCCAAACTTGCACCACACTCCTGAGACAAAAGCATACCCCATGCATCTGACACATCTATGACCACAACATCCATTAGCACCGACATATCTGGGAAGACTACTGAATGTACTTGAAGGTCTTTGATTAATCCATGTACCTCAATTTCTCTTGAATCCATGGCACACACATTACGGTAAGGCCTTGAGATCCTTAAGTTTAATCTTTCCATGACCTTCCTAGTCATGACATTGGTTGAGGCTCCTGAATCTAACATCCGGTTTTGCAGCAAAAGATTATTAAGCAACAAAGATATGTATAAAGGTTGAATGCTTCCATTCCCCTTATTCTGATCCATAGTTTGCAATAAAACATGGGCATATGTATATGGTTCCATGTGTTTTTCAATACTTTTCTCTTTAGGGCCCTCTATAGCTTTTATTAACTTTTATTTTCTAAGAGGGTATTTTTGTGAGCTCTACTACAGGAACCAAGACCTTGGCATTTGACACCCAACCACCTAAATCAATGTTTATTTATTTGTAGTGTTGGAGGAGTGATTGCTTTGGGAATGTTGTGATCAGTCTTAGTTGTATTCTCATTTCCCTTCCGTTAATATGTCACTCCTTTATATCTTGCCATTTCAAGGATTGTTTAGGTATGGGCTTTTTACCAAGTACCTTAGTGGCATTGTCGTACTCTTTAATTACATCGTTAGCATTTTCACTTCTTTCTTTTATTTGCATCCAATGATCCCTTGAAACCGGATGTGCTTTGCCTACATTATTGATGTAGTTTGAGTGCCTTGAGTATCCCATACAATTGATTTGATTAGAATGCCTTGAGAATGCAACAAAGTTGTTCATTTCTGGAGGTCTTGCTTCAATTATTTGAAGGAATCTGTAAAATGTGGACTCTTCGTGGAAATCATTGCAAGCTCTACAAAAAGGAGGAGCTTGCTGCTCAACCAAATTTGTGGCTTCTAATTGATTTGGGGGCCTTTCATATTGTGGAGGCCCCTTTCTTTGCCATCTTTGATTGTTGGGCCTAGGCTGAAATTTGTTTCCATTTGATCTTTCCACTTGTATTAATCGATTTTGCAAGGCATTCAATTGACTTGTCTGTTATTCTTCCATGGCTTTTAACTGGAGTGCATGTTTAGCTTCCATGGATTTGATTACTTCTATCAATTCTTTTAAAGGGTCACTAGAAGATTCTTTGCTATCCGTGCCAACATAATGCCAAGATCGGAGGCGAAATTTGTGGTGAGTTCTAAATGGATATTCAAGATCAAGCATGCTGCAGATGGCAACATTGAGAAGTTCAAGGCCAGGTTTGTGGCGAGAGGGTTCTCTCAAAGAGAGGGAGTAGACTATGAGGAGATGTTTGCTCCAATTGCCAGATATGCTTCTATTTGTGTTGCGATATCTATTGCCTCGATCATGGGGTGGAGTATTCACCAAATGGAAGCGAATACAACATTCCTCAACACGATCATTGAGGAGGAAGGATATATAGAGCTGTTGAGATTTGGGTACCTTGGAAAGTGGTCCCCTTGTGTTTATGAGTCTCTAAACACAAAGGGGGAGACTATTACCCTTATTACTTTACCTTATGTTCTAATTTCACTTTGACTTAGGAGTTTAAGTCAAAAGTGAAATATGTCACTTAAGTCATTAAAGTGACATTTAATTCACTTTGTGGGTGAGTTAAAGGACATGAGGCAAACTAAGGAAAGTGGGTTTCCTAAGTGAGATTTTAGGATTAAATCTCACCTATTGATTAGTCATGGCTAGATTGGATCTAGGCCATTAATCTTTTAGGGTTTGGCCAAAGAGAGGCCAAAGGAGGGAATAGGGAAAGGATGAGATTCATTCTTCACTTGAGAGATTTGAGAGGAGAGGAGGAGGAGAAAAGCTCTTGGGCGCATATCTTGAGGAGGAGAGGGTGCATGAGGCCAAGACTTGAGGAGGAGCCACAACTTGTTGGTAGCTTGCATGGAGAGGCTTCCATGGAGGAGTGGGCTACATCTTGAGGAGGGACGCATTCATATTGAGGAGGGGTGCATTTGCTAGTGAGGAGAGGCACATTCATATTGAGGAGGGGTGCATTTGCTAGTGAGGAGATGCACATTCTTGGAAGAAGGGTGCATCTAGCTTATGGGAGCTTCCCATCTCATGGAGGAGACTCATTCACCATTGCAAGGCACACTCTAGAGTGTAGAGGGTGCAAGGGTGAAGGAGGGCGCATACTTGTGGAGTTTTACTAGAGGAGGGGCGCATACTTGTGGAGTTTTACTAGAGGAGGGGCGCACTTGAGCAATAGTGCGCACCATCACTTGGAGGGAGGCACTTTTGAGAGGAGGGCGCTTCAACAAGGGCAAAGCAAAGGCAAGGCAAGGTCTAAGGCACAAGCAAAGGTTAAAGGCAAAGCAAGAGGTCAAGACACTAGCTAAGGAAGAGGGGCGACCAAGGCAAAGGGTGCCTGGCTTCAAGAGGCTAGCAGGAACATTTTCAAGGGACTCCAAGGCATCCAAGAAGGGTTGCTATTGTACCAGGTTCACTTGTATATGTTTTATGTGTTGTACATTTTTCTTTGAGGCCTTCTATATACATCTACTCCAAACTGGTTTTCCCCATGGGGGTTTTTCTAGGGTCATGTTGACCAAAAACTTATGTGTCAATTTCATGCATGCTTTTAATTGTTAGATCAACATTTTAGAGTTGTAAAGATCTGAGGAGTGTTATGTGTTTTATTTTTATTGCATGTGCTAACATTGGAATGTCAAAACACTTACAAGGGCACCTCAAACAACACATAACCAATGAAATTATCAGCAGAAAGTTACCTAATTGTTTGCTGTCCTAAAAGGCAGCAAAGGACAGTTTTGGAAGTTCAAACTTAGAGCTAAAATCTGGTCAAAGACAGATCAGATTTAGCAGTCGGATAGTACCTCAGTTCTCTTCAAGAGTAGCCTTAGGGATTTGAGGTACATGAGAGGGAGTCTCATGTGTGTAGGCTTAAGAAATCCTTGTACGAACTCAAGTAGACACCCAGGGCGTGGTTTTCCAGGATTGATAGATACTTGTAGAGTATGGGCTTCACCAAGAGTGAGGCAAATCCTTTCTTGTACTTCATACTTGTTGGTTTTGATCCACTCATCTTGGTGCTGTACATGGATGATTTATTTGTCACAGGTGCAGAGGAGCTTATAGCAGGGTGCAAGGCAGATTTGGTTGTCGAGTTCAAGATGAAGGACATCAGCTTGATGCATTACTTCTTAGTGTTAGAGTTGTGGCAGAGATCGGGTGAGATCTTCCTTGGTCAAGGGAAGTACACAATGGAGATCTTGAGGAGATTCAGGATGAGGATTGTAGATCGATGGCTACACCTATGGTTACCAATTTGAAGAAGGTTGTCACTTCAGATTTAGATTTGGTGGACCCTAGGTTGTACATGCAGTTGATTGGTTCTTTGATATATTTGGTCAACACTAGGCCAAATATATGTTTTGCTGTTAACACCTTGAGTTAGTTCATGGTGGAGCCGAGGCAGGTGCATTGGGTAGCAACAAAGCATGTGCACAGGTACTGTGGAGTACGGTCTGAGGTATCTTGGAGGAGATGGAGTGAGGCTGCGGGTATATACAGACTCAGATTGGGAAGGGAGTGCAACAGATTAGAAGAGCACCTCAGGGTGCTGCTTCAGCTTGGGATCAACAGTGATTTCATGATTCAATAGGAAATAGACTTCCATAACACTCAATTTAGTAGAGGAAGAGTAAACAGCAGTGGGTATGGCTAGTTGTGAAGCCATGGCTTTGCAAATTGCTTACAGGGTTATTTGATCATGAGTTGGAGCCCATAGTGATATATTGTGATAATTAGAGTTGTATCAAACTCTTTGAGAATCCAGTATTCCGTGACAGGTCCAAACACATTGAGATCAAATACCACTTCATTTGAGACAGGATCTAGAAGGGAGCAGTCAAGCTCCAGTATATTTCCACAGATGAGTAGGTTGCAGATATTCTCACCAAACCCTTAGTGAAGGGTAAGTTTGTTTTTTTCAGAGACAAACTTGGAGTGGTGGAGAATACCTTTTTCGCTAAGAGGGAGTGTTGAAGTTTGTAGCTCGGACAGGTATCTCCACATTGGTTTGTGTCTAACATGTGGAGATCGTTATTAATACCTCTCAGAACTTTGGAAATTCACTTTAATAATTTTAATTATTAAAGTGAATGCCATTTTATAATTAATTGAGGTTAATTAAATGAAATGCTTAAGCTTTTGGCATTAGTGAATTTAATTAATTAAATGAATCTTAGCCATTGATCTCAAGTGAGGTGAGATTTTATCTCAACCATTGATCACTTTGGAGGTTAGGGTTTTGACTCAACTCAAGATTATAAAAGGCAGCCAAGGTGAGAGGAGGACACACACAAACAAGGAGTCAGTGACTCATTTGAAAAGTGGAGAAGGACTTTCACTCTGCAGATTTGGCTAAGGAGAAAAATTCTGCAACCAGGAAGTTTTCAGGAGAACGTACCAAGTAACGCGGAGGTCAGGGAATCTTCTGGAGGGGCCGTACAGCCCGCGGGCAGCACTGTACAGGTTCGTATAGGCAGCAGGTAGCAGCTGTACAGCCTGCGGCAGGCCGTACAGCTTGCGGCATGGGCTGTACAGGCCGCCGTACAACTAGGAGGGAAGCAAGCAGGGATATCAAGGGGGCAGAGGGTTTCGTCAGATGAAATCAGCCCAGGTTTTGCTGCTGTTTGTATTTTCTCTGTGAGCCATTTTCCCGGTAAGGGAGCCCTTGTATGCTTGGATATTATTTTAATGAAAAACAGATTTGAAGTGCAAAATTTTTGTGTGCATGTGTCATTGTGAAATTGGTTTCCTGTTTGCTTCCACTATTTGTTTCAGTTAATTATTTCAGCAGTGTAAATTATTCAGTGAGCTGCAATTTAATTTTCAGTAAGGAAATTCACTGGGAAATAATTTATCTGGGCTGGAATTAGAAAATTAACAAGGAACGAGTGGTGAGAATTTGAATTCCTTGGAGAGCTGCTAGTGCCTTCATTTTGTTGTTTGTAGTGTGGCAAATTCCTATCCTAAGGATTGTCAGGAAGGAGAGATTGCCTTGATTTTTGAGTGCATCAATGATGATAGTGGAGTCACCTTTCACTGTTACTTCTCCAAGGGAATGAGCAGCAAGAACCTGACTTCCTTGTAGAGCTGCTAGCACCTTCGTTTCGTTGTTTGTAGCATGGTCAATTCCCCAAGTAAACACAACTTTTTCTCCTCCAGGATCAATGATGGACCCCCCTCCCCTTCAAACTCCTGCCACCCCTTGTAATCCCTTATTACGGAGTTCATTAACACTCTTTAACGTAAATACACATAGCTTAATGCTTTATTTGTGCATTAACATATTTGACCATGTAGTGATACTTCATTCATGTATCCTAACACATAGAGTCTAATAAATGGAAGCTAATTGTAACCCCTCCCCCGCCCCCCCACCCTCCCTTAATGGCCATTTAATTGGCCTTTGCATTGAGTAAATTTCTGAACTTCCCAAATTTCTTCTTCCCAAGGGGCTTTGTGAAAATGTGAGCAAGTTGGTTTTTGGTTGGGCAGGCCGCAGTACACAAGATTGGTCAAATTGGTTTGTTCCGATTCTCTAATAAAGTGATGGTGAACTTTAATATGTTTGATGCAAGCACGAAAGACAGGATTCTTTAACCCAAGTAGCTCCTCTTTGTCTGGGCCACTTACACTTAAGACAAGATAAGGTAATTTTATTAATGTCTAACAAATGTCCACAAAAGTAGGTCAATGGAACTGCTAAGTGCACTAGTGCCAATACAATGTGGGAGTGCAAAAGAAGCTCCTGTATAAAGCAAGATGCAGAATGTAAAGCACCAATCTAAGCTAAAACCTGACGGCTGAACCCTAAGAGCATAGAGTGGATCTGAATGAAAAATGTACAAGGGGAGTATTTCCAAAATCCTGAATACCAATAATGTAAGGGTATCAGGGTCTGCTAGAGTTAGCTTCCCTAACATCTGAGGCCGAAGGGAGGAAACTCTGCATAGAAGACTGTCTGGATGACATAACTGGGTCCAGCATTGGTGACTTCACAGTGATTGATGGGAATACAGGCTCTCCTTCTGGTTCAGACACTGAGTAAAGACTGTTTTGTCTTCAATGTTCTGCTTGTGTTTTAGTTTACTTACTCTCTTTTTCTTCCTTTACAGAGTTGTACTTTATTTCATTGTTGAGTGTCCACTGTCTACCCATTTTGGGTTTAACCTCTCTTTTATTTGCTACTATGCCATTTGTCTTTTTTCTTTTAGGGAAGAGATGCTCTAGACTATCCAATGCCATTTGCTACTATTAGTTGCTGCAATTTCCAGTCCCATTGACCTATTTTGGTCATTAGTGGACATTAACATAATTTCTTTTCTCTAGTTTGATGTTACAGTTCCACAGAAACTAGTTTGTAAATGGGATCGTGATGCATGTTTAGTCGTCAATCTTTCTTCTCTTACTATCAAATGGTTAAGTTATTCCCACTTCCATCTTATAAGACTGAGGTTTTGGAAATCCAATAGCCCTCACATATCTATTTTTTGTCTGCCTTGTATCACTTTTTATGTTTGGTTATCTGCATTACTTATTTAAACTATTAATGGTTGAGAGATTTAAACTGCGCAGGCCGCATCAGCCTCACCACTTGAAGAGACAGACAATACAACAGGTAATTTGTTGCCAATACTTTACAAAGAGGATGGAAAGGTGGTGTTGCGCTTCTCAGAAATTTTTGGGACCAAAGAATCCTGCAAGACATTGGAGAGAAAGAGTTGTCAGAGATATTCTACATCAAAAGGTAACATGGTGTTCATCCAATGTAAATTTTATTATTGGCATAGATTCACTTCTACATGTTCATATAAACGTCACTTTGTTCTGCTTTTTCATTAGCTTGCTTCCATCTGAATATTTTATTGTAGAAGGTGAGATGATGTTCATCCATTGTACTGCCATCGTATGTTGGCTGTACACAATCCAACTTTATAGCATATTTCCTTTGCTTGCTGATTTTGGTGGTTTACCTCTGAACAGTTTTCCACTTGTACATGTAATCGTTGTTACATGATGTGCCATTGTCGGGTATGGGTGTCATTCAATAAATAGAATATTAAATAAATAAAAATGCAGTCTGCTCTATGTGAAAAATGACTTTGATGCAGTGATTGGATGAAGCATTGACAAAGAAAAGTTAACAAATTACAATGTTTCCATAAAAGTGTTCTATGCCTCCCACTTTGCCTTTGTCAATGCCTTGTATTTATGCCAAAGGGTAGAATGATGAGGGATATGTAGTTCTAGGAACATCATTGCCCCTGGTCCATGACCGCAGAGCAGTTAGGTTTTATTATGTATGTAAGTTGGCAAGCATCTGCAAGAATTCTGAATGATCTTGATAAGTTTGCATCTTTATTTTGGATTGTTTTTCTAAATTTCAACTCCTTCAGATCTATTTGTGGGGATAGCTTACCTTCTAGATTGCAACCAAAGGAAAATGCAGGTGGTACAGCCTGAACCCTAGACAGTTAGGAAGCTAAACGGAAAATGACCTCCTTGTGATGACATGAGCTCACTAAATATTTCTGAGTAGCAAGCCTCGCTTGAAATACAGCAATGACTTTCTCTTTGTGATGGTATCCAGCTTCATAGTGGAATACCAAGAATGACATAATCAATTTTCTTCCATCTACATGCATGTGCATCTAAGCTGTTTGGTGCAAGTTGAAAAAAATGCATACACAAGGAAGTAGTTCCAAGTGATGAATTTTCTGTAACTTTCTAGGAATTAGAATTGTGAAACAAATCATACTCATGGAATATACTATGTAGTAGATTGAGTTTGCTCAAAAGAAATATAATGAACATAAACAGGTATATGATAATGTGGGCAGATACATTGCTCAAGGGCCACTTTCCATGCAAACTTATATGGCTTCCTTCTTTTGAAAGTTGCCTCAAGCCGATGCTAAGATTCTAACACTGACAAGACCCTACCTACAGAACAGGTTAGACTGAATAAATAGCATAAATACTATTATCAAATTAGAAATTGAAATTGAAAATGATTTATGTTCTAAGGTGGCAAAAAACAGTCAGTGGATTGAGAGAATAGGAGTAACAAACAGTCAGAATATTTAATGCCTGCCTGCACTGGTCTCATCTCAGCTGCAATAGGAGTAACAATTCCTTGTTCATGCTTACCAAGTCCACTGCTAGTATAACCCATATGATGAAGTAGTTTGGAACTAATGCCTTTAGTAGCCAACAATGCATGAGAAAAAATTATTTCAGAAGTGTCAATGTCTTCTTTGTTCTCCTATATTTCAAGTTCAACGATAGGGGAAGATTTCTCATGAGTGGTGACAAGTACAGGAGGAGATGCATTAACATAAGAAAGGAGTTTAATGTGAGAAATAATGAACATCCTCTTCCAAAACAAGTTCATCCCTCTCTGTTAATTCATCCCAGAGCACTTGACTAGCATCAGTATTGGATTCTTGCATCTCTGCAGTGGCCCTGTAACCAATTGCGGCCATTACTGCAACAAAAATGTATAAAGAACAATCTAACAGTAAATAAGCAAGACACAATGGGGGCACCAGCACATCCATTGGTGGATTGCACCTGTGAATCTGAGTAATGGAGGAAGACTTCTCCCAGAAACACTAGACACTGGTTTATTTGTATTGATAAAATGATAATGAGATACATAAGAGAGGGGAAAACCTCTGGGCCCTATTTATAGTAAGAGAGATGCAAAAACCCTAATAAAGCTGATTTGTATTGATAAAATGATAGTGAGATACACAAGAGAGGGGAAAACCCTTATTTATAGTAATAGAGATGCAAAAACCCTAATAAAGCCCTAACTAAAGACTTAACTCACGAAATAATTCATTATACCCTTATTATTTTAAAGTGGCCCCTTTACAAATATAACACTGCTACAAAATCATGAGCTTATAAGCAAAATGGCTCATGCACATAAGCCTAGTACCTAAGATGGATATTGTGGTTAGGTGCACAATAGGCTCCCCCCTTTGGAAAAAGCAATGTCCTCAAAGCTTTAAGTGAAATACAGTGTACAGTAAAGTGACTGGTAAAATGGACAACTTAAGTGATAGGACTTTATAACATCGGCGACATGCACTTTATAATAAAGTCACTTGCAAGATAGAGTCTGATAGACAACCTAAATTGACATGCATGTACTTTATAATAAAGTCACTTGAAAAATGGACAGCTTATAGTGATGTGCACTTTATGATAAAGTCACTTGCAAAATAGAAAGCAAGATTTGAACCAAAGACCACATATTTTAAAAGTACTACTTCGACCAAGTGAGCTAATACATAATTATATCTGAAGTAAGGAAAGAGAAAGGAGGCTTTTTTCTTGGGTGATGGCTCCTTGGGAAGCGTTCTTCATGCCATTGAAGCCAACTTAGGTTGCTTTGCCACAAACACTCTTGACTCTCATGTTGCCTCCTCCTTGTGCAACCCCTTCCACTTTATCCCGTATTCTGCAATTTGGAGCCCACAGAGTTTCTGCTCCCGTTCATCCAGAATACCTTCAGGTTCCAGAATCAACTCTTCTTCCTTGTTTGTCAAGGGGATCTCTGTCTCCGTAATGTCCTCGCCAACCTTCTTCTTTAGGCATGAAACATAGAATACATTGTGGAGTTTCCCCTTGTTTGGGATGTCCAGTGTGTACACCACCTCTCCAACTTTTGTGCACGCCTGATATGGTCTATAGAATTTGATGTTTTAGCTTTTTCTTGGCCTGCTTCCTTAGAATAGGCTTGACTGAAGCGAGCTAGGAAAATACTCAGGTGAGCACAGAAGCTACTAACAAATATGCCATCTACAAAAAATCGAGCTGGGGCACGCTCTGCTATTGGGAATGAGGGCACCCTGCAAGAAGCACCTCATGGAAAAATCACCCCACTGAAAGCAATCTTGATAAAACACAAAACTGAACCCAGAATTTAAAATCACCAATACCATGAGAAGAAACTTGGCAGGAGAATGCGCCAGGGCACGGAGCGCAGAACAATATGCAAAGATTTTAGAACTGTCATTTCTCTGTCATATTCAGACTGCAGAGAGGAACTCCATGAGCTGGCTGCATAGAAAATAATGGATCAGTAAAAGATACGAATCAAGCAACCTGCAAGGAGACAAAACAATGCCTTAAGCCATCCTAAATAGCTTGGCTTCATAGACCACACCACATTTAACAATGCTCACAATCTTCATATTCGCTCATCACAACCCAAGAACTATTTATGCTCTGATACCATGTTAGGAAATAGTATTGGACATCATTAAATTAACATAAAAATTCAAGCAAGAATAATCAGCACACTATAGAAAGAAACATAATCCAATACATCGAGCACACTGTATCATAATATTGACACAAGTGTTTGGTGGGTACGTCATACCCAAATAATCAATATAGCTTATATACACTTGATATGTTACATGGCAATTACAGATGATGCAAACACTGGAATTTTAATTTTTTTTTAAATTTTTTGTGAAATGCATTTCCCAGGGAAACCGACTGGGTACTTTTTTCATTCTGAGGATGTTACCCAGGGTAAACTGGATTCTTCAGGGCTCAAGGCCAGGGCAATTGATCTGTAAATGTAGGCTTATAACCTGTCCATTTCACCAACATGGATTCCCTAACAATTTACAATCTGCTGCAATTTCTGTATGTAATTTCAAGACTGAGATGCAGTATACGATCATGAACTACCTCTGGTTGCTTGTTCTTGGATTGTTCTGCAATGCAAGGCTTGAATGCCAGAGTAACTCAGCTCAATGGCCACTTATTAGCTTGGAGATGTATCCACTTCTAAGTTCTCTCTGTTCGTAGCCAGTGTCTAATTTATTCCAACCACCTCTCGCCAGCATACAAAAAATGAAGTCCAAATCTTGAAAACACATCAAAGTCGATGAGCTGAAAAGGGAATAAGACAAGGATTTTAAAGGGAATGCTGAGCAAGCATTTTTTTAATTCATTTAAACATCCAAGACCACTCTCCCAAGCTAAGACACCCTCACACCAGAGCATATGGCTCTTACAACCCTGTACAGCCTGTCAATCAGTGAGAACAGCGGCTGTACGGCCTGTAGACGCTGAGCAATGGATTAAAAAACTGTGGGATGGCTTCCTGAGGTTTGCTGGGCTGTATACTGGCCATCAGTAAGCTACAGGAAGCCAAATAAAACTCTAAAACTTGTCAGGCAGCTCATGGCAGCCATAGCAAATCACAGTGGCGTTTTCCCTCACTTCTAACAGTCAAATTCACAAGAAGAACAGATTTGGAAACTCCCTACAGGATTGCAACAGCCAAATAACGGTGACCACTGATCTCCAATCTCAGAATTAAACCAATGGTGGAGGATAGAGAGCTGTTGGCTTATGCATTTACTCATAAACTACTGTAAATATGAAAGAAACCTCCAACACTACAGAAAAATAACAACACACAGAGATAAATCAATCCACATGGAGACATTATTTACCCTGGAAAACCAAATGGGAAAACCGACATTCAATTGGCTTTGGTTAGGCTCTTTATTATTCGATAATACACAGGTTACAGGCTCTCTGGTTCATCTTCATGCTCCACAATGAAGTCCAGGCAGCATTTCCTTCACTCTCAGCCAAAGAACCTTTCTTCCTCTATGGGAAAATGATATAGGAGGATGGCTCAGCTGGGGGATAGTTGGAAGGTCAAGCGTCCCCAAAACTTTAGCTTCCCCAAGCTCGTTTCTCCTCCCTTGTCTTTTCTCTTATTACATTTGAGGAGAAGTCTCATGCTTTTATTTTTTAAATACATGATATATTTAATTTTTTTTTCTTGCAACTTTACATTTCATATGCCTGCCTTATGATTTGATATTAGTACTGGAGTGGAAACCGATCGTGATGGCATGGGGCCCTTCATGCCAACAACCTGGTCTCCTTCCTCGTCTGTAGCCTCGAGTCTTGCCAGTGCTGATCAGTGTAGAGCCTGTGCTGAAAGCCAATTGTCTTTGTGCGGATCTGATTGGATCATCAACAATCAACAATTGGCTCTCGAAGAGAGCAAGCATGTCACAAAGTGGGATTTGAACCTAGGTGGGGGAGGATAACAAGTTTTCTCTGAGCCACTTGAGCTACACCCAAATTGACAAACCCTGGAATATACAATAGTGGGGTTTAAATTAGCTCTCTTTAGAGCCATAAAATGTGGGACCACAAAGCCCACCTACTAACCACCAATGTGGGGGGCCATAACTGCCCACTAAAGGTGAGTCATAAATGATATTAAGGGCTGTTACGGCCACAAGTCAAGATAAGCCAATGTATAACCAACATGTAGGAGTAAATATAGAAGCAGGATTAAGTTAGATTAGAAGTAGTTGACAACATGCAAGGTTATTGAGTTATGGAATGTGTAACATCATGATAAATTATTGGATTAAGTACCAGATATCATGACAACTATTGTCATGGTAGGTAATAGTCACCATTTCTAGGTGGAAGAATCGATGTGTGTTGGTGGGGGAAGTTTTAAATTTAATCAAGGTAGGAGGTATTTAGTGGTTAAAAAACACTATGCAATTGAGAGTATCGCAAAGAAGGGCAGTGTGACAAACAAATTTGTTTGACAATTATAAGAATATCCAATTTAAGTAGGATAGAATAAGGTAATCTATTTAGGATGAAATAATTGTTAAAATTAATGCAGCTGCAAGAGCCATTCTCCGGGAGGATGGAAAAGACACTAATTGAGATCTAGGGCTCCCAGTACACTCCTGGGGTTCTTGGTCTGGGACCAAGCAGTTAGAGCCATGGCAAAAGACCCTAGTGAGGGCCCCCAATGTATTGCTGAGGTTCTTGGTCAAGGACCAAGCAGTTTGATGGTATAAGTCCCTAGATGTGTTCTAGGGCCCTTGGATGTGTTCCGGGGATCCTTGCTCGGTCCTTGGATTGATCCTTGGTTGTGTACCTTGGTGGATAAGACCCTAGTTGTGATCTAGGGCCCCTAGTTGCGTTCTGGGGTATCTTGGTCTGGGACCAAGCAATTCTTGGTTAAGTACCAAGCTGAGATGATGTGTGATCTTCTTCTCTCCTGGGATGATCCATGAGACCTAGGAGCAGTTAAGAAGGACATGATCACATCATTGACCTTCCTCTTATGCTGGGATGATAAAAGCTTATAAGTTATATCATGAGACCTTTGTGGACATTCTGCCATTAAAGAAGAACCCCCCTTGACTTTGTCTTATTACTGTTACAACCCCTTGCTTGAGTTACGTCCTCCTTATTTTTGATGTGGGCTTTTAGTTTGGTTCTTTGCTAGCTGCCTTGAGCTTGGATCCCCTCTCATTGACTTGTTGACTTTTCTAATTAACATTTAATATTTTATGTTATAAAATATTAATTGTTTAATTTATTAGGGTTTAATCTAACCCTAAAGTTAGGGCTAACTTTGCTAACCCTAACCTACCTACCAAACTATAAAAAGGAGAGACCTCTCTTCTCACTACACACATATTCACTCTACTCTCTAAGTCTAGTCTTGGTCTGAGTTTTTGCTGCGGCTCCTTTTATTCTGGTTGTGAAGTGGTGCAACCCTCCTTGGATCAGTTTCTCTTGCTGGGTATAGGGTGTGGCCCTCCTTGGATCATTTTCTTTTGCTGGGTATAGGGTGTGGTCCCTCCTTGGATCAGTTTCTCTTGCTGGGTATAGGGTGTGACCCTCCTTGGATCTGTTTCTCTTGCTAAGTATAGGCCTGCTGCTGTCTTCTTGTTGGTACCGTCACCTTTATGCTACCTCTGCTCCATTGCTGGTGCCACCTGCTTGCTGCCGCTGTCTCACTACTGGTGCCACTTGTATGCTGCCCCTGTTTTATTGCTGGTGCCACCTGTATGCTGCCGCTGTCCTCCCTTTTGTGACCTGTGTATGCTACCTATCTTACAACAGCTTGTACCCTAATCAGGGTTTTATGAGGCAGCCCTAAAACTGCTACTTTTCTGTCTATTGCTGTAGCAGTTCTATATTCTTGGACAGATTTTGTTAAGGCTGTTAGTGGCCTCTTTTCAGCCTCTAGATTGGACAATGGTGTTCTTGTGTCAGGCTTGTACTTGATGATTGGTATCCTGGTTAGTTTTCTGATATTTCCCTAAAGTTCTTCTTGGAAAAATTGTTCAAAAGACCATGATGAGATCTACTCCTGAGGGTTTGATCCATGACCCTTAAAGCTTTTTCTGAGCATACAGAAAAGAGGATAATAACAAGCACCTCAGGTAAATCTGTTCTTTGTTTTGTTAAGGTAAAGATCTATAATTTCTGTCATTAGTTTTTACATCAAAGTTTTGAGTATATTGCTGATCTAGAATTATAGTAGCAAATAAAGGTAAAATTATTTTCTGTTCTTAGCTAGTCTATACTTTGCCCTTAAATTCTAACATGGTATCATAGCTTAGGGTGTGAAAAGAGCTCAATTGTGGCAGACTTTTGACCCTGCGTAGATCTACACTTAAGGGTTTGTTTTGCAGATCAACAATAAGCTTGTTTTATATCAGATCTTTTTTTAGTATGGCTTCATCTTCAGTCAAAGTAGAAGATAGGCTTGAAGGGGTTTCAAACTTCAATGCCTGGAAGGCTAGGGTCTTTAATATCCTAGAAGAAGGTAAGGGGACCTGATGTGACTACTCCGTGGTGCCCGGATTTGTTTCTCTGCATTTACATGTAAATTGATTTTGATTGTAATACATGTGCATTTTTCGACCAAAACCAAAAGAAAAATTGTCTGTATATTTGAATCTGGGGCAACAAAGAAGGGAGACTCCGAACCCATTAGTTATGGGGCAATTTCTCCGAGCCAAGAGAAACACTGCTCCATAAGCAGGACAAATGTGGAGCTAATTCCAAAGAAACTTGTAACCAATCCTCTGTACAGATTGGAGAAGTTGAAATTCCTTTATATTGTAAGTGTGCCAGTTTTCTGGTTGTATTTCGAAAAGTCATGTAGGCCGCAGACAGCCACCCGGAAAAAGGAAGCTGAAGCTGTCAGAATTCTTGATCAAATAAGATGGGAGATGCACTGCAGAAAATGAGCGGGGTATAGTACCCATCTTCTTGACTAATTCTTGAAAGGAATACTCCTCTGGTAACATGTCAAACAGGTCTGCTCCCTCACAAACAATATTCTGAATTCTTGAGGGGTTTAAATAATAAGGGAACTTTACATGATCTACATGACTGTTTGCTTTCATTTTGAATATAAATTCACTTATATGTCGAAAGCAGAAGCTGTAGTGCCAACCTGCATCTGTGAAGAGCTCATTTGTTTGACGAAAATGACCATAGCGTGTATGACTTTGATAAATGTGGACTGATAATTCCTCAGTTGCAGATGCATGAAGGATGGTATATTGTCACACCACCTAAGGAGGTTAATTGTGTGTTGACTGGGAATCTCATCCACATCAGAGATAAGTAGGTCGCCATAAGAGACACCTACTTCTCTTATTAGGTTGTCCATTGCTGCTTTATGTTTTCTTTCTTGATCAAAAGGTTTCTCTTGAGATAAGAGATGCTGGCCTGGAAGCATTCGATATACAACCTTGTGTTTGGCAAATTCAAACCTCCTTCTATTGTTAGCAAAATGTAATGGCTTTGGCAAACCTGTAAAAATTGTGTTTGATTCCAGAATAATAAACCTTGTTGTTGAAGGAAGCAATTCCCGCCATCTGATTTCAAGAATTTCCAACTCATTACTAAATAATACAGCATCATAAACCTGTCGAGGAATCTGCCGAACTTGCCAGCCATGAAGGTGACAAAGGTACTCCATGGAAACATTTTCAGCTTCATAATGAGGGATATGATGAAGGGGCTTTGGCGGAGTGTCCCAAATGGGGCGTAAAAAGTAAGATATCTTCTGCCCTTGCATATATATGCCTAGGGTGCAAATTTGGCATGATAAAAAGGATTCATGTCTTAATGCATATTTTCCTTGAAGTACGATGCTGCTTATTAAACATATTGAAGCTGCCTCCTGTTCAACATATCCGTGTTTTCAGAACAAACAATGGAAAAGAGTTTGACTCCCACAAGTATGATGATCTCTGCCGGGCTTCTGGGATTAAGAGGGAGCCGACCATGCCTTATAATCTCCAAGCATAATGGGTTTCCAGAAAGAAAGAACATGACGATTTGTGAAGCAGCCAGAGCTATGATGTATGGTCAGAACCTTCCATTGTCTCTTTGGGCCGAAGCTGCGAGTACTGCAGTCTGTGTTCAGAACATGTGTCCTTATAAAGCCTTGGAAGAGAAAACTCCGGAAGAAGTCTTCACGGGTAAGAAACCTTCAGTTGATCATTTGAAAATTTTTGGTAGTCCTCGACTCTTGTCTACATTCATATACCAAAAGAAAAGAGGACTAAGCTAGAGCCCTCCGGAAAGAAAGACACTTTTGTGGGGTACAATGAGACCTCAAAAGCATATCGAATCTATGTACCAGGGAAAAAGTAAATAGAGGTCAGTAGAGATGTGACCTTCCATGAGGAAGCCGCCTTTCGTCGTTCCAGAGAACTTCCATGTGATACAGAGGAGCATGAAGCCCCATCTCCAGAACCTTCAGATTTACAACTTTTAGATGAGTAGAGGGAGGAGGCTAGAGAGCCTTCAGTGGATCCCATAAAGGATTCTATTGAGTTTCCCCTAGAGAAACCTCCTGCCAAATGGAAGCCAACATGGCGTCATGAAATTTTAAAAGAAGCAGAGAAGCATGCAACACCTAAAGGTACTTTCAGAGAAGGCAAGAAGACAATTAAATACTCAGGTTTGATAGCTCAGTTGAATCTTGTGATTGACTTAGAACCTCCCACCTTTGATGAGGTTGCCAAACATAAAGTGTGGAAGGATGCCATGATAGAAGAGTACGAGTCAATATTGAAGAATGATGTATGGGAAATGGTCCCAAGACCTCAAGGCAAATCAGTAGTAACCTCTAAATGGATTTACAAAATAAATCATGCAACAGATGGTAGTGTTGAAAAATTTAAACCTAGATTTGTGGCTCGTGGCTTCTCTCAGAAAGAAGGAATTGATTATGATGAGATCTTTGCTCCTATTGCCAGGTATACCTCTATCAGAATCATCATCTCTCTTGCTTCAGTTTTTAATTGGAAACTTCACCAAATGGATGTTAAGATTGCCTTTCTAAATGGTGAAGTTGAACAAGAGGTTTATATTGAGCAGCCTAAGGGTTTTGTGATCCATGGGAAAGAATCCCATGTCTGCAAACTCAAGAAAGCCTTGTATGGATTGAAACAAGCTTCGAGAGATTGGTATGGAAGAATTGACAGTTTTCTTCAGAGTATTGGGTTCTCCAAGAGTATAACAGATCCTAATCTTTATATAAATATTGTGAAAAATCATCCTGTTATCTTGGTATTATATGTGGATGATTTGTTCCTTACTAGAGAGGAACATCTGATAGCTCATACTAAGAGGGAGCTTTCAACAACGTTTGAAATGAAGGACTTGGGTCTTATGCATTACTTTCTTGGCTTAGAGGTGTGGTAGAAACCTGGTAAGATTTTTCTCTCACAAAGCAGGAATGTAGTTGATGTGCTTCACAGATTTGGGATGTTGGACTGTAAGTCCATGACCACACCTATGATTTCTAACCTGAAGAAGTTACATGATCAAGCTACAGGTTCAGATCCAGAAGACCCTACTGTATATCGTCAGATTATTGGGTCCTTGATGTATCTAGTACACACCAGACCGAACATTTGTTATGTAGTGAATGCCCTCAACCAGTTCATGTGTGAGCAGAAACACATTCATATGGTTGTTGCTAAGCATATTCTCAGATATGTCCAAGGGACTATAGCCTATGGGCTCAGATACACTTCCAGTGGAGGTGTAATGTTTCATGGTTATACAGATTCAGATTGGATGGGCACTGCAGCGGACCGAAAGAGCACTTCCAGATATTGTTTCAGTTTGGGTTCAACCAAGGCTGTTGGGAGCGAGGAGCAGGAGCGGGAGCGGGAAGCGCAGATTTTAAAGAATCTCCGGGAGCGGGAGCATTTCAGGAGCGTTTTTTATATAATACATAAAAAATATACATTTTGATGCATATATATATATATATATATATATATATATATATATAAAACATGCAGAATGTTGAATCAATTGCAAAAAACATGAGAACATAGATATAAGATCATTTAACTAATTGATTAGTGATGAATCGATGATCATTAAAGCATAAACCATTTAGTACATCCTACATACTACACATATAACATCAATCATAAACATATGTGGGA
>SNQJ01S0009502.1:159111-197124 GCA_010110895.2 Picea sitchensis
TCAAACATTTTCTGGTTACTTTACTTGCATGCAATAGTTAGATCCATAATTTATTTTCAAATCGGAAAGTATTTAACTTTGCTTGCATAGATAAACTAGATCTACTTTGCACTTATAAGTTTTCATCTAAATATTGGATCTAGCATATAAAAAGGTATCTTTTAGCAAGTTTTTTCTTTCTAAATTTTAAGGCTAAAAGGTAGAGTTAATTTTATGAGCTTTCATTACAAATTTGGCAAACTTAGTGCCATTTTGTTTGCTATCCTGGAACAGCAAACAAAATCACTAAGAAGGCTTGCCTTTAGCTCGCTTTCTTGGTCTTTAATTTGCTAACTTATCATAGGCTTTCTCTTGATATTTTTGCCCAACTTCTAACATCTTTTTTGCAGGTTGTCGCAAAGCATTTTGGGGCATTTTCCTCCATTATAACTTGTTGTTTTTGCAAGTTTAGCGAACAGGCAAGGGGAAATGTTGCCCGTTTTCAAGGAACCGAACCTTCCGAGACCACCCGAGGCACCAAATTTTCTTCCAAACTAAATTTCTCGATCAGCTTTGTAATTTTGTGGCCTTGTACTATAAAAGGACCACAAACCTTCTTCAAAAAAAACTATTGTAACCAATAAGAAAGAGTGGGATAACCCACTAGGCTTGCAATCCCCCCAAGGGTTAGGGGGAATTGTCTCTTTTGTGGTTTGTCTTTTGTCTTTTGCTTATTTTCTTTTTTGCAAGCTAAAATTAATCTAAAATAAACCCAAGCACCGCAAAACATTAGATAGATTTCATTTTTAGAATAGATTAGCTTAGATTTCCTTTATTCCAATTTCCTTTCAGTTATTTCAATTTGGAAAATAAACCTTCCCCTCAGCAGCCCTACTATGCTCTGGCCCCTTGCGAGCTTTGCTTGATTTGGGGAGTCCATCAGAACAGGAACTGGTCAGTGCGGAGTCGTTTTAATAGGGAAAACCATTCTCTAAATATTGCTCAATACGGGATCCTATCAGTAGATCGACTTGTGAATTCAGGGGGGGGTACTCATTGAGATCTGTTCTCTCCGCGTTGGAACTCCTTGCGATGTTACCGATACCCATTTGGGGGATAGTGGTGAAAGGAAACAAATCTTAGATTAGATTTTCATTTTTGTTTCACAATTACAATTTGGCATTCACAAAGTCGACTTGCAATATCAAGCCACTTCACTGAACAAACCCATTAATTCAAGCAATAACCCATAATAATAAAATTTGTCAAGAGCACTTGTAACACAATTCCTACAGCAACATTTTTACATTATTGGCACTAGTCTATATTTCCTTTTGCTTATTGTCATTTACTTTCAAGTACTAGCATTTGCTTTCAATCTATATCATTTATGTTGAAGTGCTTTACTTACCTAATATTTTTTTCATAAGCAATTATCTTATTGTGTTATATGCTGCTAGAATAGTTGTTTTTGCTTTTGTCTCTATTAACTCCTAGAACAATAATTGTGCTTAGTTAGTGAAGCCTTAGATTCGTTTTTAGTGACTACCCCCGTTGGCTTCACTAGGAGTTAGCCTAGACAGAGAAGTCGAATATCAAGTGACAGCTACTCGACTCAAGACATGCCCTCAAGGCCACACCCAGTGGATTGAAGATTTCTTCCACGTGACCCGAGGTGTCGATTAGGCAACAACAGGTCTCATTGTACTCCACGAATATGCCCTTCTCTCCTGAAGTCTTCAACTTCGTTCTCTTCTGCATGGGCACATGGATGTATATTGGACAACCAAAGATCCTGAGATGCCCAATCTATAGCTTCACTCCTGTGAATGTCGCCTCAGGAGTCTTGTCCCCCAATATCCTTTAAGGACTCTTGTTTTGCAAACACATTGTTGTGTTACATGCCTCTACCCAGAGAAACATGGGGAGACCCTCATCATGAATCATAACCTTTGCAGAACTGATGATGGGTCGGTTCTTTCTCTATGCAACCCCATTCTGTTGAGGGTTGTATGAGACTATCAACTCCCTCTTGATCCCTGCATCTTTGCAAAAATCCTTGAATTCATTGGAGGTACACTCGACCCCATTGCATGACCTTAAGACCTTGGTCTTCTTCCCTGTCTGGTTCTCCACCTAGGAATTGAACTCCTGGAACCGACTAAAGACCTCATCCTTGGTCTTCATAAAGAAGATCCATGTTTTCCCAGAGAAATCATCAATGAATGTCACATAGTATGACGATCCATGTACTGATGCTACTGACATCGGTCCACTCACATCTGAATGAATAAGATCCAAGATACCCTTAGACTTACTCTCGTTGCTTGGAAAAGCAGCCTTGACATTATTGCCAAGAGCACAACCTCTGCATACGCCCTGTTGCTCAACACTAAACACTAGAAGACCAGTGAAAATCTCCCTCAAAATCAACAACGGCCTGTAATGCAGGTGTCCCATCCTCCTGTGTCAAAGCTCGCACAAGTTGCCATTGTCATGTACCAAGGCCTGAATAGGCTTCCCCAGCAACCTGCATAAGTTTCCCTCTCTAACCCCAATCACCATTGTTGTGTCAGGGCTAGCTCCCACTATACGTATGAGTACTTGCCCTTTCTGAAAGATAACGGCAAATCCCTTCTGTCCTCCATAACTAAATTGAGAGCAAGTTCTTCTTCAATCCCGGTAGATAAAGCACATCTTGGGCATCAAACGAACTTCCCGACTCAAGTTGGAACATGACTATTCCATCTCCCTTTACTACATACTTGGCATTGTTACACCCCCCCGGCTAGGGGTAACTAAGGAGATGATGTCTCGAGGTCCACAGGTAGCAGA
The DNA here is from genome assembly GCA_010110895.2 of Picea sitchensis. Classification (NCBI taxonomy): domain Eukaryota; kingdom Viridiplantae; phylum Streptophyta; class Pinopsida; order Pinales; family Pinaceae; genus Picea; species Picea sitchensis. The sequence continues at coordinate 161,926 of SNQJ01S0009502.1, forward strand.
CATGGAGTGTCGAGAGTCCGATGCCTAGCACAGCCCACATGGCCCCTTTATTTTACCACAGAGCAACATCCACTCCACTGGCTTGGCTCCAAGAACACAATAGGTCTTGCTTCATGAGGTAACAAGTCCAATCTCGTGGTAAGTGTCATTTTAATATTTGAAACATTTGAACATGTTGCAAAGAATCCTTTCTTGGTTATGGAACATTTGCTTGGAAACTATACCTTTTGCCTAGTTTCACCTTGGTGGGTGGTATGGTTTCCTAGTAAATAGGTCACCCTCAGGAAAAGGGTTGCTACTGGGTGGTTCCTTGAAGGGTCACCGTACCATTCCCGCTCATACTTACCACTTTCCACACTTCTTCCCCTTTCGTTTCCTCATCTTTTGGGATTTTGGGCTCATTGACCCCAAGAAGGGCTTGTACCTCATTTCATGGGAAGAAGGGGCTAAAGGTTGTAACGAACGTAACTATGAACATAATAACATCATAATAATAATAATATAGTTTATTAACGTAAGTAAAGAGGCACGTACCTCTTCGCCTCGTGACCAGTCAATGCTATAAGTAAACCGTGACGAGGGTGATTGTAACATCATCTATTTTTTCATTTATCAATCAACTATACAATTCAGAAATATTTAGCCTATAAATTATATAACAAGCTTACTTGTTACAGTGGTATCAGAGCCAAATTCTTGGCTTCGAGATTAAAAAAAACTAGCACAACGCAACTCGTACAGATTTTGTTGTCGTCTGTACCAGCGTACCAGTTTGTTGATCATTTCCATCATCCGTACCTGTTTCGTACACCATGTTTCGTTGTTAAAATTCCATATAGAGTCACTATCAGTTCATCGTACACGACCGAACTTCCGCAACCCATGTCCTATCACTTTCGGTTGCTCTGTCCCCTTGTTCGTCGTTGTTCCCTTATCTGGCGTTGCCCCTACTTCAGGGATCCGCTGCCACTGCTGCCCGTACCCTCCAATCTCCGCCTTAATTCACCAATCGTAACTTTTCAAAAAAGTCGTACCCTCATTCGTTTTTATTGAAGTCATTCTTTTTAAATAAAGTTGCTTATCTTAATAAAGTTACCTTATCTTATAAAGTCACATCCCCCCTCTAATCACTTTTTTTTACTTTTAAAGTTTGACCAATTGTTAAAAAAAAGGGGGGCAACTTATTATTTAATTAAATATCATAACTTTAACTTTATATACATATAAAGTAGAAGTTATAAATATATATATATATATATATATATATATATATATTATATTTTAAAATAAAATATGGATGGAAGTAGGAAAAAGAACGAGGAGTGAGAGGAAGACATTAACCGTCATAAAAGCGAAATCAACAGCATTAAATATCGTCTTAGTAAAGTCGAGAAGAATCAAGAGGAATTCGGCGAAGTACAAAAAGCACTATTGGAAAAAATCGATAAATTATTACGAAAAGAAGACAAAATTGACACGTTAATAAACACATCGGAGGAGCGATGGAATAGTTATTTAAGAAATAGGGGTTCTGACAAAGACGAGAGTACAAGGATGCTTAATGAACAGATTGCGAGAATTGATCAATTAACTGAACGAGTGGACGCATTATTCGCAGAACCTTTAGACTTTCGAAGACCATCACAAAGTCCTGGATTGCAAAATCTAGAGGATCAAGGACACCAAGAAATTGTTGAATTTTATGGTAAGCTGATGCAACTTTATTTTATTATTGTTTAGCATGAGCTACAACCATAACCAATGACTGCAGCAACAATAAATAGTTGCAGTAAACCAAGATCACAAGAAGAATAACCATGCACAAGAACACAAGAAATATCATGGGAAGCCTTTCTACACAAGGGAAGAAAACCCAGCAATCCTTTGCTATATTCTCAAGAGAAGATCCCCCATCCACCACCAAACCTAGCACACAAAAGGGTGTTGCAGTTCTCATAATTTCAGACCTCAACTTTTGAAATCATGAGATGACACAATGATAAGTGTATTTCCTCAATGGGGATTCACCTTTATTTATACAAAACTTATCACATCAAATGATTTGTCTATTGGGACAATAGGGCCGACCTGTACAACTTAATTATATAATAAATATAATTAATCATTACAATATTAATTATCTTTACATGGTGGGGTCGACCTGTACCCTTTACAACATAATTAGGGTTACAGGTAAATCTCACTCTTAGACAATATAGCAAGGATCTCACACGTCCACTAGTGCTCAACCACTAGGGACACGTCCACCTGTGCTCAACCACAGGGACGTCCTACTCAACAGATCTCTATCTCAACTGAGTCCACAGGAGAATCATCTGGAGTACCATCTCAAGCCTGACTCAATTAAGTCCACAAGGCAGGAGACCACACGTCATAACAACTCAGTCCAAAATCTGACGCACAACCATCACATGGGCACCTTCACCCCACACAGCGGTACACATCGTCTCATCTCAATCCAGAGAGGGAGGACACACCCATCTCATGGCCATCCTCACCCCACACAGGGGCACACATCGTCTCATCTTAGTCCAAAGAGGAAAGACACACCCATCACATGGGCTCTCTCATAGGTCGACTCAACTCAGTCTCAGAGGAGAACATGTCCTGGAGGATGTCTCACGAAGCCGCAATCATCAACACTCCCTCTCAGTTAGGGAGGCATTCTCCACCAGGCCGAGTCTCTCACAGAAGTACTCAAACTTCGTTCTGGCAAGCGGTTTGGTGAAGATATTTGCAATTTGCTCATGTGTAGGAAGGTACTGCACGTGTACTGCTTTCCTCTGTACCATGTCTCTGATATAATGATATTTTATCTCAATGTGTTTTGATTTATTGTGAAACACAGGATTCTCAGGGAGCTTCACACAGCTCTGGTTATCACAATGAATAATGGTAGGATCCATCTCATGATCAAATAAATCTGTCAAGAGCTTGCGAAGCCACACTGCTTCGCGGACTGCCACACTCAATGCTATATACTTTGCTTCTGTGGTACTCAAGGCCACAGAGCTCTGTTTCTTGCTGCACCAAGAAACCATGGCAGACACCAATGTAAAACAACAACCGGATGTGCTCTTTCGGTCCACTGTGCTCCCTGCCCAATCTGCATCGGCATATCCCTGCAATCTCATGTCTACACTGGAGGCATATCTCATGCCATATCCAACTGTGCCTCGTAGATATCTCAATACATGTTTCGCTGCTATCCAATGAGTCTGTCTCGGCTGACTTCTGAATCACGAATCCCTCTAGATGCTCGATGTAAACTTCTTCCTCAATATCACCATTGAGAAAGGTTGTCTTTACATCCATCTGATGTAGCTTCCAACCCATAGATATAGCTAGTGTAATGATAGTACGGATGGAATTGTATCGGGCTACAGGAGAAAATGTCTCCTCATACTTAATTTCCTCTACCTGTGAAAATCCTCTGGCTACAAATCTCGCTTTGTATTTCTCGACACTTCCATCAGCTACATGCTTGATTTTATAGACCCACTTGGAAGTTACTACAAACTTCCCTTCTAGTCTCGGAACAATATCCCACACATCATTCTTCAAGATGGACCGATACTCTTCTGCCATGGCATCTTGCCATACCTGCTGACCTGTTGCTTCTCCATGACAAGAAGGCTCAGTATCAATAATGTGGCTCATGGCTGAAACATAGCTCGAAAACCTCGATGGTCTCTTGTTCTCTCGGAATGTGCCTCGAGGAGTTGCATGTCCCTCTGCCTCCTGCAGAGTTTTGTCGAGCCCAGGCAGGCCTTTTATGGCCTACTGCAATGTCGCTGGGGACATCAACTGGAGCAACTGGATGAATGGTTGTCTCCCTCTGAACTGCTGAAGGGAGAGAAGGTACTGTTTCTTCCTTCTTCTCAAATAGTTTGACTCCCTCTAAGTCAAGTGACTCCCTCTGAAGTCTGAAGGATACACATCTTCCTTTTCTGGTGTTGCTAACCTTGGTCTGCAATCATGCTCAATCTTGCTTTCGGTCCTCCTGAGAAGGCTGATATAGAGGAGAACTCCTCCTCATTCTTGCTTGCATTCCTTGACTTCTTTTGAGGTGGCTAATGTTGCTTTCTTTGCACATTACTAGCTCAAAACAAAAAATGTCTTCAAACTCAGATCTGCCTTTGTTCACTTGCTTATGAGATTGCTTTAGGGTAGGCTTCAATATTTGATGATTTGTCAAATGGATGACACATCCATTTCTTCATCATTTTCTGATTCTCTGAAATGAATTAGTACTTGAGACTATTCTTTTCCTTTCAAATAAAACACGGTACATCTTCTCTATCCGTCTATGATTGTTGTGTTAGGTCAAGATCTTTTATAAACACAATCTTCATTCCTTGACAATGTTCCTTATTACTGAATGCTAGTTATGATTCCATATTCACAATGTTCATGTCTTTTAACCATAATCTCAGTAATCCAATTTATTGCAAGGAATCTTTTAGCCAATGATATACTTCCAGTAGATGGCTTTTATACTTAGCCTGCATACCTGTCACTTCTGCCCTTTTGGATGGCTGTATATGTAGGTAGTATAGGCCTTAGAACAGACCTTAAACTTTGCCACAAAAACAGTTTTGCAACTTGCCTCAATATCCTCTGAGGCTTGGTTAAGATGCACCTGTAGCACACACTCAGGTCAGCACCAAATAGATCCTTTTCTTTGACAAGTTTTCTGGTGGAGCCTTGAGCTCCTGGAACTTGTGGAAGACTTCAATCTAGGTCTTCATGAAGTAGATCCTGGGACAATAACAATGTGACTTTAAATAGTACAATAAATTTATCCAAAGATAAAAAAAACATACCTCGGAATGTTTTGGAAGAAGCATTTCTTTCGAAGTTCATCTTCAATTTCATCAAGATAGGATACAAGTGTGCCCTTCAAGTCTTCAATCTTCCTTTCTTAACCAAGTCTGTCATAGCAACAGTCCACGGTTGCTCCACAGAAGAGCCAGGCCTGACTTGGCCCTCTTTACCTCACTGTTGGCACACATGATTAGCCCCAAAAACTGTTGTTACTATGCTGACAGTAACAGCCTCAGAAGCTGTCCAAAGTCTGCTCCAGAGGTCTGTTGTTACAGCCCACTGATTTGCTGCTCTAGTCCTTCAGAACAGCCCTCAGAATCTGCCTTGACACTTGCCCGGAAGTGTCCCAAAAGGCTGTTGTAACAACTCTTCAATGGTTGTCCAAATATGCCCCTAAAAGCCTGTTGTTGCAGCCCCTAAGGGTCTGCTGTTTAGACTGGCTGGTACAGCCCTAATAGCAGCACTCAACTCTGCTGCAAGGGTGGCTGTAACAATCCCCAACACTGCTCAGAAAACTGCTACCTCTATTCTCCTTGGGATTGCAACATTATGGTGAAATGAATTTCATACCCAACAGGCTGCTTTCTTTCAATGTATACTGGTTATTTGCAAGTCTCACCTGCAAAATGCAAGTACAGAAACAAATGAGCTTCAAAGATGCAAGATCAAAGCCAAGTGAAACAGACCTCGGATCTGCCCACAAAAAAAACAGACTGTAGTCTGTTGTTCGGTCTCCTTCTGGCTGCGGAAGCCCTCTCTCTCAGCAGGCCGAGCCCTTAACCTTGTTGTTGCTACCCTTTTCCAGCGTCCTTCAAGCTGGCCGAGCTGTGTGGCAACCTATCTAGGGCCTGCGGCCAGCCTTAAGACCTCATTACAGGGGTCTGGCCCTTCCCTTACACCAGCGGCAGGGGTCTAGCAGCTTCAAATTGTCCACGGCTGCCTTCTTTGACTGTGCAATGGTCACCTTCAAGAACTGCTCTGATACCATGTTGAATTTTATGGTAAGCTGATGCAATTTTATTTTATTACTGTTTAGCATGAGCTACAACCATAACCAATGACTGCAGCAACAATAACTAGCTGCAGTAAACCAAGATCACAAGAAGAATAACCATGCACAAGAACACAAGAAATATCCTAGGAAACCCTTCCACACAAGGGAAGAAAACCCAGCAATCCTTTGCTATATTCTCAAGAGAAGATTCCCCATCCACCACCAAACCTAGCACACAAAAGGGTGCTGCAGTTCTCATAATTTCAGGCCTCAACTTCTGAAATCATGAGATGACACAATGATAAGTGTATTTCCTCAATGGGGATTCACCTTTATTTATACAAAACTTATCACATCAAATGATGTGTCTATTGGCACAATAGGGCCGACCTGTACAACTTAATAATATAATAAATATAATAATTACAATATTAATTATCTTTACATGGTGGGGCCGACCTATACCCTTTACAACATAATTAGGGTTACAGGTAAATCTTACTCTTAGACAATATAGCAAGGATCTCACACGTCCACTAGTGCTCAGCCACTAGGGACACGTTCACCTGTGCTCAGCAACAGGGACGTCCTACTCAACAGATCTCTATCTTAACTGAGTCCACAGGAGAATCATCTGGNATCTTACTCTTAGACAATATAGCAAGGATCTCACACGTCCACTAGTGCTCAGCCACTAGGGACACGTTCACCTGTGCTCAGCAACAGGGACGTCCTACTCAACAGATCTCTATCTTAACTGAGTCCACAGGAGAATCATCTGGAGTACCATCTCAAGCCTGACTCAACTGAGTCCACAAGGCAGGAGACCACACGTCATAACAACTCAGTCTAGAGTCTGACGCACACCCATCACATGGGCACCTTCACCCCACACAGGGGTACACATCGTCTCATCTCAATCCAGAGAGGAACGACACACCCATCTCATGAGCATCCTCACCCCACACAGGGGCACACATCGTCTCATCTCAATCCAGAGAGGAACTACACACCCATCACATGGGCTCTCTCACAGGTCCACTCAACTCAGTCTCAGAGGAGAACGTGTCCTGGAGGATGTCTCACGAAGCTGCAATCATCAACAGAAATACTAGAGATAAATGTTTCAAGAAATACGCAAAAATTTCAAGATAGAGATTACGAGAAGTTTAAAAATGAGTTACTGAAATATGACGGCAAGGACCATAGAGGAGTTGTTGTCTGGATCAACAAAATGGACGGTATTTTTGAATCAAACCCCCTGTTAGGCGAACGAGAAAAAGTAATGACATCCTCCAACTGTTTAGAAGGAGAAGCTTATGACCGGTACCTATGGTGTCCAGGAAATGTGACGCTCGTTCCTTCCATTGGAAAAACTTCACAGTTGCCCTACTAAAAAGGTTCCATGACGAAGAGGACGATGACCTATATAACAAGTCCATGCATCTTAAACAGAAAGGGAGCGTAATTACACATGAATGGGAGGTTCTGGCAATAAGGCAGTGTGGATTCACTGATGAACAATTACTAAAAATGTATATATGTGGATTAAAGGATTACATCCGTAGCGAAATTAAACTATGGAATCCTAAAACTATTGAAGATGCTAGACACGCATCAAGGCTAATTGAACAAAAAGACAAGTTCAATAAGCCATCATTCGCAGGTCTAGAAGCGTCAAACAGATAATCAAATGAAAAACCAAATAAGTATTCTACAGACAAGTCTAACCCAGATAAGAAATGGGTGAACAAATGTAGATATTGTGGGGACATGTGGTTTCCAGGGAACAGATGCGATAATAAAAAATTATATACTTGCTAAACAGAGAAGGAATCAGACTCATCCAGTAGTGAATCAAACAGAGAGAGCAAGAATAAAAACAATTGTAGCAAGTGTGGGGAAAATTGGACACCAGGGCACATATGTGAGGACAAGTCATTGCACTACTTTAGAATAGTGGATGGGAAGCAAGTAGAAGTCTCGAAAACAGAGGATGAAATCACTATAGCATATAACGCAGACTCTAACCATGATGACATACCGCAAAAAGCATCACTAGCTTCAATCTCATGTGTCCAAAAAAATCGAAATGAAGAAAACAAACTTCAAAGAGAGATAATTACTCCAAAATATATTCCACCACATCTCAGAAAGGATAAGAGCCAACCTCCAAGAAAAAAAGAAAGAAAACCTAAAGTTCCACTGGCAACTATGACAGGAAAAGTTAAAACCACAACCTAAGACCCTAAAACTTAAGGGAGTCATAAAAGATAGAAATTTAACAATACTCATAGATTCTGGCAATACTCATAACTGTACAGACATTGATGTCGCAAAAAAACTAAACCTTTTCATCTACCCCACAAAGGACCTCACTGTTAAGGTTGCTAATGAACAAAAGGTCAAGGAGCTTGGAAAATGTCATAAAGTCTCAGTTCAAATACAAGAACTAGAACTACAAATAGGATTCTATGTTCTATCGCTCGAAGGAATGGATATGGTGCTAGGTGCGGAATGGTTGATACAGTTGGGGAGTTATGCCACAAACCTTGAATAACAAATCATGGAATTTAATTGGCAAGGTCAACACTATAAACTATATGGTGTCGAAGGGTCCACTCTTAAGAAGAATCAATTACCACCAACAGAAAAAACTTCATGCTCTACTAGAGAGAATCCTATTTTACTATGCTTTGAGGACAAAGCATTCCTTAAGAGGGTGGCAATGTAACGAATATAACTATGAACATAATAACATCATAATAATAATAATATAGTTTATTAACGTCAGTCAAGAGATACGTACCTCTTCACCTCGTGACCAGTCAATGCTATAAGTAAATCGTCACGAGGGTGATTGTAACATCATCTATTTTTTCATTTATCAATCAATTATACAATTCAGAAATATTCTGTCTATAAAATAAATAACAAGCTTACTTGTTACAAAGGCCCAGAGGTGTTGTAGCTGGCAAAAGTTAAAAGACAACCAATATCCTTCATAGATGCACTAGACTGTCTATGCTCATAGAGGTTGTACGTTCCCCCTGACTTTTGCATTAGACTTACAACTTGACTTTTGTCTTAGACTTACAAAGCTTCTTCCTTTGCCTTGGCTAGATTCACAAGATCATATGGCATCTCGTTCGTCCTGACTTTTGGTTTGACTCGCAGAGGTTGTGCGTTCCCCCTGGCTTTTGTCAATACCTCACAAGATTGGTTGATTCTCCAAAATCTCCCTGGCTAGCCTCAGGGTGGCCCACATGCCCTCTCATTGGAGAATGACTGTCGATGCTGCCAAATTTAACAAGAAGACTAGGGTTTCGTGGCCTTGGAAAACCTAGTACTATTTGGAGTGCTTGAAGTAAAGAAAATAATGGAAGAATCTCTTGTACACGGGTGATGCAAGTGTAAGTGCCAAAAAGGACTTGTCAGTGTGTATGCTTTCTAGTTGTGGATCGTTGGTGGAGCAATCATCTTTGGTTGGGAATGATTCCTAGCTAGGAGTTGGTGACCAGGGTTTCACAGTTGGTGTAATGCTAGCCTATTGAGTTTGCTCTTGCTAGGGTTTGGAGAGCATTAAAGAGTTCTCAATTGTGAGAAGCTTGAATGACTATCTTGTACTAGCGGGAAAAGCTGTGGTATGTACTATGCTGTTCAAATTTTGTATATTTGCAGATCTGATTTTCAACTTATGTTTTAATGTTGAATGAGTAGTAGTTACTAGAGCTGGTTGTGCATGCTGATTTTACATAACAGCGAGCAGATTTTGTTAAGTGACTTGACAAACATATAGAAGCTAAGTGGGCAGATTTATGGCTGTAATAATTAATTTTCAGATCTGTTTTATGTTGAGAAGTGTGCCCTGAGGGCTGGAAACATTGTTCCCTTCAAGTACATTTATTCGGTGTTTATTTTCTTGGGCTGTGTAATTGATTGGATAGAAGTGAAATATAAACTGCTGTAATTTATGTTTCATATTCAGCGCTAAGGCTGAAAGTTCATAGGAAATATATCAAGGAAACCTCAAGGTTGAGGTGGAATATCCGAATTTGCATTAAAATCCATTTCCAGGAAATTCCAACCCATTGGAACTGCATCAAGCACAGGGCTCACTCCTGTTGTCTATGTTGTCTGGAAGTGGATCTCCATGGTTTTAGGAAGAGTTTCAAGAAATGTGAAAAAGAAATAACCAATCTCAGCCTCTCGGCCTCAGAACGTAACAAAGACAAAGACACTCGTATTCAGGATATCAAAGGTAATCTCAGCAACCTGAATGAATGGGGGTTGGAGTCACTCATTGCCATGAGCAGCCTCTATATACAGCTTAGAGAGATATCGCTGCTCAGGATGTCAGTAAGGGTATCCTGGTTCATCTGTCAAGCTTTGTAAATTTCCCTCCCCAGGGAATGATGCCTCCACCTCAGGTGCAGCTCGCAAATCCTGAAAAAAAGCTCAGTGCTCCCAGTCCCTCAATGCAACTAGAATACAATGCCAGCGCCCATCTAAGGCAATAAATTTCTTCTCTTTTAGTTATATATGTTTTACCGATATGCAGAATTATTGAGACAGTTTGTTAAACACTGCACTTTGTAGAATTTTAAGCAGGTGAAAAAAAAAATTGTATCATCAACATCATACTGGCCAATTTCTAGTTCTTCTCAGAACCTAGAAACACTAATTTTAATATTTTGGAATTATCGTACGTCTTAGCTGCGGCTTGTTCTAATGAAATGCATAGCCATTACTTTCAAAAAAAGCAAGGGCTCATGATTAAATGGTTGGTTGGTTGGTCGCTCCAAAACCTGAGGTCTAACTTGTTCCAATCCACATGAATCCCAATCAAAAGCCAGCTACTTTGGTTGCAAATTAGAACTAACAAATTTTCCACACTGGCCTCTCAAGATTGACATGGTATGACAAGATTAATTATCCAAGCCCAGTCATCGTTAAAACAGATTCCTTCGGAATCATGCTTCAAAATGGAGATAAGTCTAAACATGGCAGAAACGGTGTGAAAGTCAACATAAATGTGTGTGATTGAAGTCACTGCTAGAATGTAAGGTTTAATGGGAAAGATTAAGGCCAAAAAACTTGAAAATGAAAGGAGAGAAAGCAGGTAATTTACAGGCCTTGCCAAAGGAATAGTCAGTTTAATCTCTTTTATATTCTTAATATGATCCATGATGTGATAGCCATGCCTCAGCAACCAGAGAAATCATCCATGTAAGAGCCACCCCCTGTTGAAGAAATGGAGGACCTGGAAATATCAACAAAGAGGAAAAATAGGTTTGCAATGCCAGAGAGACGAGAGAAGCAAGGAATCTATTCAGCAGGGTCAATGACATGAAAGGTGGTATTCCTGCCTCTGTCACAGAGCTCTGAAGAAATTCATCAACACTAATGACTAAGAAAATGATGGAACAATCTGCCACCTTGTAGCCGACTTGGAAAGTGCAAACTACCACACTACAACTAGCATTCAGTTTATTAAGAAGAACAAAGATTATTCAAGGACTTCAATGGGTTTGTATCAAGGATTGCACAGAAGTGAGTGGTAATTGCATGTGAGCAACAGTTGCTAGTCTAGTATCTTTCTATTGCAGTTGATTTATAACAAATGATTCTCGCTTAGTTACGCTGTCTGCCTTCTAACTGTAATTCTGATAAGGACCAGGTGTTAATTAGTTACTGGGTCTTAGTTCCATCAGTAGCAATGGTGATTATGCTTTTGCTAATATCCATGACATAAACAGCGTGCTCTTTAAACTGCTCTAAATTATTTTCTATATAAAGATCATGCCTTCTTTAAAAGTTTACTACACTTTAATATGCCATATAGTATATACAGATTAAAGCAGGTTAACCATGTAAGTCTTGATATGACCTCACCAACAAGACTATTAAGGCAAAAGAAGCAAAACGACAATAAAGAAAAAACACAAATAAAAATTAATAAATACACTACCTCTGTATTAATATCAACATTGTCATTCTCATTTACTGCTTTGTTTTGTGAAACTTCTCTTTCCACGATAGATGGAATACATTCTTCTGCACAAACAGCCATGCATCCCAGTCATGGCAAAAACAAAATTCATCTAAAGTTTAGACATATCCAATGCAATAAAAAATAAACGAAGTATGTCATCCATAAGAGACAGTGGATAATAGGAAAACAAAAGTTGCTACAAAGACATCAAATGGATCAAAAAGAGTAGGACAGAAATAAGCACAAATTAATATAATGGCACCAAGGTGTAAAAAATACTTTCAAGAAAAAATGACTTTGAAGCTTCAATGCATGTTTTGCAGATGCACCATTTATAGACAATATAAAGGAGATGTGTCATCCATAAACCTGATCATACATACATACATAGATGATATAACTAATCTACTGGATGGCCATCTTACAGGTAATATATACAAGCTCACTTCATTAATTCACTAAACATTTCCCAGAGCAATAGAAAGGTGGTCAAGTTTCAACACATCCCTTAATTTCCAGCATGCCAGCACAATCAGTCAGGATTTGGACTTCTTTCAAAGCTTCTATGAATCGTAGATATGGTCACTTCTTTTTAAGTTTTCTTTTATATTTAGCTCTATGGAAGAATTCTTACTCTGCAGCATGACTTTCTGGTGTTCATTTAGTATAGCTGATCAGATTGTGGTAAAACTTAAAAAGTAACAGAATAAGTTGTTTTATATTCCGATAGCTATATAGAGCACTTCTTCAGTTAAGAAGCAGACTACCATCAGTATTGTTAGTAACAATAATGAAAGAATATTATTATACTTCCTTGGCACTTTCTCTCTGTAGATGACTGGGTGTTTTTCATGCAACATCTAAATAGAATCACCCCTTACCACACTAAGGGATTTCAGATCATGCTTCATGTGGGAACCTTAGTAACCTCATGTTCTTGATGGCTGTGTCATCAGAAGTGATCCTACCCAAAAATTCAAGAAAAAACACTTTTCTCTAAAGTGTTTGAAAACCTTACCATTTAATTTGATGTCTTTACTAACAACATGTGTCATGCTAATTGTTGATGACTTGGAGATATGTTTAGATAGGTAAGGGTTGCTTGATAGGATATTGGCTAGCTAGGGTTTGGAAATTGGGACTGAAGAATGGAGCTCGATCAGGTGGATTTTACTCCAGATCCATATTGGGGGAAAAATATTAGGGTTTCTCCAAAAACTTGGTGTGAGATCCCGCTTTCATCCCTAGGTGAAGGAGTTTCTATTTCACCAGGGTCATCAGCCATTGTCTCAACAACTATGGGCTTCGATGCAAAAGTGGCTAAAGATTTGGAGGTTCCACATTCTGGCAGATGGGACAAGTCACAATATGCTAGTGAGACCATATGCAGCACTAGCAAGTAACTCGGGAGTCTTGTTGGCAGGGACTTCGACGAACCAGATGAGTTGGCAAAGTAGCGTAAAGTCAACATTAGTGTGCCTGACCAAGCCTTGAGTGCGCAACTCTTCAGATCAATGTTTGATTGAAGTGGTGTGTGGCCTTAAGTGTCGAAATTTGTTGTGGGTGTAGATGCACTAGGATTAGGGATTTCATCTGGTGTTTCTTTGGAGTTGTGTTCTGGGGCATTTTTATTGCAAAATGTGACCTCCTCTGAAAGCAACGTAGGAAGACATGCAAGGGACTAAATCATCCATTGGTTGGAGATTTTTTCCCTTTGGAAGCCACACAGTTAGTGAACTCAGTGGTTGTGGCAACAAAGGTTGCAGAACCTCAAATGAGCTCATCCAGTGAAGTTCCCCAAGTGGGAACTAGTAGTTGTTTTTTTCATAAGGATTAGGTGAAGTTTCTCCAAGTTTTGTTCAAGGCAGCATTCTTTCAAACCCAAGCTCTTTGGGGTGCCATGGAAGTGGGATTGGGACTGACAAGCCAATGTGTGGAGATGACTCAAGAAAGAAGAGTATAAAGCTAAAACCTACTCAGTTAAAACTGGTTTTGGGGGAAGATGTGCAGATGCATGAATTTGTAGACATGGCCTCAAAAGCTTTAGTTGGGTAGTTTATGGGAAGAAGAATGGACGAGACCGTGTTGAAGTCATGGTTGAAGGATTCATAGGAGCCTATTTTAGGTTATATGCCAAAAAAATTGTTTTGCCTCAGGGTTGGATGGGATTCATTATGCACTCTGAGGATGATGTAAAGAAGATTATGGATTCTTGTTGGAGATGAGGTTTGGCCATCGTGTTTCTTAAGATGTAGACACAATTTTTTGATGCTCACTCTGAGAGATTAGACATCACACCCATCTGGGTAAAGATTCTAGGTCTTCCTATTGGGTTCTGGTCATACGAGGTGTTCAAGGAAAATAGTGATTCTCTAGGGGTATTTTATGAGGCTGATATGAGCTTTGAAGAGACTAGAATAATGGCCATATAGCTCGAATCCTGGTAGAAATAGACTTAATGTGAGGCCTTGCATTGGAATTGGTTTTGCAGAATGGAAATTTCTCAATTGCTCAAGCCCTAGATTACAGTGGTATACCTTTTAAGTGCATCTGGTGTCATGTATATGGACATGTGGCCCAAGATTGTACCCTACCATTTTATCCGAAGGTATGGGTGAAGAAGCATGGTCATGTGGGTGAAAATATAGGAAAGAAGGCTCTCTGGAACTTGATGTTGTCACAGGTGACAATAAGGACTCGGGGTTTGAACCAATCCATGCTCCTAAACCTGTTAATGAAGAGGGTTTGCAAAAAGAGGGCTTTTAGATCAAACCAGAGACTTCGAAGGGTGAGACGGTTGGTATGGTGGAAGATGGTACAACCGTTGTCCATCCATTTGATAACGCAAAGCCAATGAATGCCAAGCTCCTACACACCTATGGAAGGTATGTAAATAAGTGATTTGGCTCCTTTATGCAGTTTTTCTCCAATTTTTTAAGGGCTTTGGGATGGTTTTTGGTTCTATGGTTAATAGGTTTGATAGGATTGTAGAAGGGGGTGCTACCTCTAGGGATGTCGAGGAAAGGAGGGATAAATCTCTAATTGTCTTTGGTAGTTTGGGTGCTAAATTGGGGTTTGGAGCTGTAGAGGGTCCTCTCACATTGTTGTTTGTTCTAAGGCCTATGTCATACCATCTATCACTAAAGAGGACGATGTGGTTAACGGACATCTATATATTTGCTAAGGTCTAGGAAAGAGGATATTTGTCATGTAGAAGGTGGTGTGGCAGGAGGTTTGGCTGCAACAAAAGGGAAGGGTAAAAAGGGAGGTTGTAGGAGGAGGAAATCCCACATCTATTTAGCCCAAGAGAAAGCTCACCTAGAGGTTCAATCCAGTAAACAACTTACTTTCAAAGGGGTATTTAGAGCAAGTCAAGCCCCTAGTATTTGTCCTTAATGATATGTTTGTCTTTAAATTATAGGGGTTTGGGCCACTCCTCAAAAAGAAAGCCCTCAAAAGACTTTTAGAAGCTCAAAAACCTGACACTCTTATGCTCGAAGAAACAACGACAGGAGGCAAAATCTGTGCGAACCTAGTTAAGCTTTTAAGTGGGTGGGATTTTATTTATATTGATTCTAGAGGTAGATCTAGTGGCTTGATTTTTGGATGGATGTCAAGGTCTCTTTCTTATGCTAATTCTTGGTCCTTTCACTCAGGTTTAGGATTGAGGCTATTCTCCCAGGACCTAGGAATGGAGGTCTCAGTCCTGAATCTGTATGGTATGGTCCTTGCACAAACAAAGTCCCTTTCTAGGAAAAGTTTTTAACTTGAGCCTATTTGGTCATTTTGCATCTACCAAGTACACCTACCTCTCATCCATCATTTGGGAAGCAGCCCTCAAACCTATCCTCACTCCACCTGGCCCACCTCCAACTCCCAAAAAAACAACTCCTGCCCTATGAACCAATGGTATAACAAGGAATGCAAAGCTCTCACCCACGTTCGCCCCTCCTGCCACAGCCTCAGAACTTCCTATCATCTCTTCCACCACAAGAAATGCCTCTTTGTTTCTCAGAGGAGACGGGACTTATGGACTTCCCTTACTCACTCCCCCAAACACTTCTAGTGCACCATTCTCCCTCCCCACTCTCCCCTTCCATCCAACCTTAACCGCGGATCCCTGTTTTCTCACATATCCAATCTTTACGATATTCCTAAGCAGCCCCAGATTCAAGTTACCTCTCCGCCCTCTTCATGCTTCCTATTCCCAAACAATGACATCAAAGAGGTCGTTTGGGTGATTAGCAACAAACGAGGAGAGTTTCCAAGCAGAGTTCTTTAAGCACAGTCTTCGAGCTTTGGTTACTCACTTGGATGATCTCTTCAACCATGTGGTCCGTATAGGTTTTCCATCGCCATGGTCACGTCACATCATTCACCCACTACATAAATCAGGTCCCACTTCAGATCCCAACAATTACAAGATGATCATGGTGGGCCACACGTTCTTGAAGCTCTATTCTACAGTTCTCCATATGAAGCTCTCTAGTGAACTTGAGCAGAGATCTCTCAGAGCTAGGGGACAGGCAGGATTGTGACCCACTCATCAGACCATTATCACATCTTTACTCTTCAGGCCATCATTGAGGAGGCACGGCATCGTTCTTCGAAAGTCTATTGTTACTTTGTAGATTTTCGAAAAGGTTTTGACTCCATCCAGCAAGAAGCCATGTTCCAAAGGCTCAAAGACATCGACATTTCCCAAACCATACTGACTGCCATCATGCACCTATATGAGTTGGTCTTTGGTCGTCTCTACAGAGTTCACAGGATGTCTGAATTCATCAAGAGTACCATTGGGGTTAAACAAGATTTCCCCCTGTCCCCCACCTTGTTTGGGATTTACATTGATGAGTTGGAGGCCTTTCTTCATCAGCATATCCAGGACAACGATGAGTGCCTCCTCCACCGGGTTCTAATATCTATCCTACTCTTTGATGATGACGTGGTCCTCCTAGCATCTTCTCTAGAGGGGCTACAGAGACAATTGGATGCTTTAGCTCTCTTCTGCGACCTTACACAGTTGGCAGTCAACCTGTGTAAAACCAAGGTTATGATCTTCAACGGGTTGAAGAATACCACAGACCTTCATTTCTTCTTCAGAGGGGAGGAGATCGAGATCACTGGCACCTACACATACTTGGAGGTTCAATTCTCAGGACCTCGCTTCAGTTTGCGACCGACCTTCATCCTCAGATTAACAAGAGATATGGATCCTTGGCCCTTCGCAAAAGACAGTGCTTCAAACAACATTTTTAGGACATCTCATCCAAGATGTCCCTTGTGGAATCCCTTATCCGACCCATTGTTCTTTATGGCTTAGAGATATGGGGCCTTCTTTACTTGAGTCTAAATGGGCCTCAACTGAGAGAGTCCAGACCCTTCTCCTTCGGCGCATCAGTAGATGCAAGCAAACAATCCCCCAATTTGAGACAATGTTCAAACTGGTCTCTTTTCTACATCGCATTCGGAGCTTCCCTAACTCAATGTAGGGGCGAAACCGGTACCCATACTTGGTCTATTGTTCTTCAGAGACCATTTCTCCCTCTATCCCTTCAAGTCGGGCGCAAAGTTGGTCCACAGGGGTTTCAGATATTTTAAAGTCTGTGGGCATATTCAGATGGACCATCTCCCTCTGTTTAGATATTCCTTAAATGAACCTAGACACCTCCTACCTACCACACAGGAGTTGAACAGGATCATCAAGGATGACATTTACAGGCAGTTCATCCAAATCACTTGGGTTAACCCTCAGGGTGGGTTACGCCCAAAGATGGCCTTCGATGCTAAGCACTTCTTAGAGCTTAGAGACAGGCTCATTGTTCAACCACAGTATACACTTTTCCATTGGTTGTACGCTCTTCGCATTCCCTTAGGCTAGTTCAGAGTCGGTTCCCATAGACTTCCTGTAGAAACCAACCACCAGATAGATCGATCAGACAGGATCTGCCAATTATGCCATCTTCGGGAGGTCAAGACTGAGGAGTTTGTTGCCCCATCTACTATGAGATTAGTGGGAGGTTCCATTTCCTATTCAAAGGAACTCATACCCTCACTGGCTTCTTCAGATATTCCGACCAGATATGCTTGGCCTTATACATGCAGGAGGCCCTCAGGCTTCGAGCCCAATTTCTTCAACCTCCTACTAGATCAGACTCTACCCAGCGGATCACTTCCTTCTACATATTTTACAATTCAGAGGCATCTATACTATACATGTAATACTATACAGTGTGTTGTAACTTAGTAGCACTACGGTAAATAAAACACTACAGAACAAAGAAGTATAACCTGTTGAAATAGAAGTATGGCACTACTGAAGAAAGAAGGCAACAGCTACTGTTGTACGACTATACGGCACTGCTACTGTACGGATTCCCTCTTGTTGTTTGCTACAGCAAATCTGCACTTTCTCCTCTCAAATGCACTCTCCTTCTCTTGGTCTCCGCCTCTCGCATTGTTCCCATGTGTGTTCCAACTTCTCCCATCTTGTGTTATTTATGCTTTGAGAGAGATAACTAATCTCATCAATCCTAGCAACTAATTTTCAAAATCTCAACAACTAATCTACTTCATCCAAGGCTCAAGCAACCCACCTTATCTCAACAATGAGGTGTACGGCTAGATTAGAACAAATCTAACTCACTAATATTCTAGAATATTTCATTTAGATTTCTAAGACGAGGAGAACATAGGAAATTTGACTTTCACTTTCATTTATTCAAGTGAAATTACAAGATGGTATTATTTCCCACTTTTCCTAAGTGGTCACTAAGAAGTCGTCTAGAACTACTTCTCACACATTCACACCTAACCTGTGCAAGAAGTTCATGTTCGAGAAACATTTCACAACACTCCCTCTTAGCGAGAAAGGAATTATGCACCAATCCAAGTTTGTCTTCGAATGCTTCAAACTTCCCCTTTGCTAAGGGCTTGGTCAGAATACCAGCTACCTGCTGATAGGTGGGAATATAATGGAGCTTCATTGCTCTCATCTAAATCATGTCTCGAATGAAGTGATATATGCTCTCTATGTGCTTGGACCTGTCATGAAACACTAGATTCTCAGAGAGTTTGATACAACTCTAATTATCACAGTAAATCAACATGGGATCAAACTCTTGATCAAATAAACCTGCAAGCAACTTGCGAAGCCAAATGGCCTCATAACTCGTTGTACTAGCTACCATATATACTCTGGCTCTACTGAGCTAAGTGCCACGAAAGTCTACTTCCTGCTAAACCAAGATATCATCGTTGATCCCAAGCTAAAGCAGCACCCCGAGGTGTTATTCCTGTTTGTTGCATTCCCTGCCCAATTTGAGTCTGTATACCCCTGCAACTTCACTTCACCATCTCCGAGATATCTCAACCCATACTCCATTGTGCCCCTCAAATATCTAAGCATGTGTTTTGTTGCTACCCAATGCTCCTTCCTCGACTCCACCATGAACTGACTCAAGGTGTTCACTGCAAAACATATATATGGTCTAATGTTGACCAAATTCATTAACCTATCAGCTTCCTATACAACATGGGATCCACCAACTCTGAATCTGAAGCTATCACCTTCTTCAAATTGGTGATCATGGATGTGGCCATAGGTTTACAATCCTCCATCCAAAATGTCTTCAAGATCTCAATTGCATACTTATCCTACCCAAGGAATATCTCCACTGGTTTCTGCCAAACCTCCAAACCCAAGAAGTAATGTATCATGTTGATGTCCTTCATCTCGAACTCAACTGCCATGTCTACTTTGCACCCTACAATGAGCAATGAGCTTCTCCACACCTGTAAGAAATAGGTCATCTACATATAGCACCAAAATAATCAAACCAATCCCAACAAATATATAATATAAGTTAGGTTTTGCTTCACTTTTGGTGAAGCCCATACTCAACAAATATTCATCGATCCTAGAATACCATGATCTCGATGCCTACTTGTGTCCATACAAGGCTTTCGTAAGCCTACAAACATGGAACTCCTTCCCATTTACCTCAAAGCCCTGAGGTTGCTCTATGCACACTTCTTCCTCAATGATCCCATTAAGGAAAGTTATCTCCACATCCATCTAATGTATCCTCCATCCCATGACTGAAACTATAGACATAACTACTCTAATGGAAGTGTACCTGGCAACTAGAGAAAATGTCTCCTCATAGTCCACTCCCTCTTTCTGGGAGAACCCTCTCGCAACAAACCTCGCCTTGAACTTCTCGATGTTGCCATCTGCAACATGCTTGATTTTGTAGAGCCACCTGGAAGTTACTACTGACTTCCAATCAGATCTTAGCACTATGTCCATTATTCACGATGGAGGTGTGCTCCACCATGGCATCCCGCCAAACCTGTTGGTTTGTTGCCTCCTGAAAATTGGACGACTTTGAATCTATGATGTTGCTCATCAATGCCATGTAGTTTGGAAACTTCTTCAGAGGCCTACTCTCCCTAAATGTGCTCCTAGGATCCCCAACATACTCCTGGGCATCCCTCAATGTCTGTGTGAACCATTGAGGTCTCCTGACAAAACTAGAAGGGGCTAATGTCTCCTCCTCCTCACCTAAAGGTTGTCGTCCTGAACTGGAAATTGTTGGTGTCTGTCGTTACCCTGGCTCAGCCTTTGGAGCCTCCTGCTCCTCATTCTTTGTTACTAGAATGGGCTCATGTGACTTCCAAGTTCCTGGATGCGAAGTCCTCCTCAAACTTTACATCCCTACTTCCTACCGTCGTCCTCTACTCTAGAATATATACCCTGTAAGCCTTTGAAGTCTCACTGTAACCCACAAATAAACCCTTCCTCTTGGAGGGCTCCAACTTAGTCTTCTTCTCTATAAGTACACAGATGTAGACTAGACAACCACAAATGACTCACCTCTGGCTTCACACCAATGAATGCTTCCTCTGTTGTCTTGTCCTCCAAGATCTTGTGAGGACACCAATATTCTGGATGTAGATTGTTGTGTTGTATGTTTCTGCCCAAAGAAACATCAGCAAGTCCTGGTCATGAATCATGGCCTTAGAAACCCCTATGATGGATCGAATCTTTCGCTCTACAACCCTATTTTGCTATGGGTTCTACAAAACAGTCAACCCCTCTTGATTCCTACCTCCTTGCAGAAATCCTTGAACTCGTTGGAGGTATACTCACCTCCATTATCTAATCTCAAAGCCTTGAAGTTCTTTCTTGTCTGGTTCTCAACAAGAGCTTTGAACTCCTAAAACTTGCTTAAGACTTCATCATTTGTCTTTAAGAAGTAGATCCATGTCTTGCGAGAGAAGCAACAATAAAGGAAACATAGTACATGCTCCATGTGATTGACGCTATTGACATCGATCCACATACATCTGAATGAACTAGGTCTAGAATCCCATTAGACCTGTGCTCGTTGCTTGGGAAAGCAGCCTTGACATGCTTTCCAAGCACGCACCCTCTACATACTCCCTGCTACTCAATGTTGAACTCTGGAAGACCTGTGATTATCTCCCTCAAAATAGGCAACCCCCTGTAATGCAGGTGCCCCATCCTCTTGTGCCATAACTCGAACAAGTTGTATGTGTTATGAAATAGGGCTCGAATAGGTTCACCCTATAACTTGTACATGTTGCCTTCCCTAACCCCGATCACCTGAGCTAATTCTCGGCTAGACTCCTTCAGTTTGATAAGGACCTGCTAGTTTTTGAACTCTACTGCAAAGCCCTTGTCTTCCATAACCGAAATTGAAAGCAAATTCTTCCTGAGACCTAGAACAAACAACACATCATCAAAGTTTAAAGAGTTACATGACTAGAGTTGGAAGGGAATGGTACCAACTCCTCCTACTGGGTACTCGGCATCATCACCAAGTTCAGCCTGAACTCTCGAGTCCTACTTTGTTAGACTTGAAAATAACTCCCGAGCTGATGTCATATACCTAGATGTTCCATTGTCCACATACCAAGCGTTCCTCAAAATCGTATTGGTAAAAAGGCAAGATACCAATTAAGAAATCCTTCTCGAACTTGAAGGCAAACTCACTCATCTGAGTTTCAGTTGAAGTTACTACCTGATTCTGTTGTTGCTTCCCTTTACCATTCTTCTTCGGACACTATGATGCATAATGGTCATGCTTATGACATATGAAGCACTTGATTTCACTCAAGTCCATCCCTAGTTGTGAGGTTGACTCCTCACTCTTTCCCTTACCCTTGTTGGGTTGGGATGGGTCCTTTACCTCTTCCCTTATTGGTTTGACCAATTAGGGCTAGGTTGTCGTCAACACCCTTCTTGCCGACCTTTGACTCTATCTGAGTCTCCTCCTGGATGCAGTCATCCCAAAGCCTCTCAAATTTAAGAAGGTTCCCACGAGCACAAATGCCCTTGACAAATGGTTCCCATGAAGCTGGGAATCCATTCAGTGCCATGTTCACTAGCTCTGCATCTGCAATCTTCTCCCCAACTGCTACAAGTTGATCACGGATCTGCGTAACCTTCATGAGGTAACTGGTAACAGTGTCTGATCTGGTCATCTCTATGGTTCTAAGTTTGTTCCGCATATCATCTTCTTGTTAATGTTTTCACTCTAGTAGAGGATAACTAGGGCATAAAACATCTCCTTCGCTATTTCTTCTCGGATAAGTGAGGAAACAAATGATCCTTCACGACATCAAAGATCACCTGCTTGGCCTTCACTTCCTTCTTCTTATGTGATGCCAACTGTTGTGGATCTGTAGGTGGAGTAACTACTTTCGCAATGATATCCCAGAGATCGTTTTCTTCCAATACCAATGTTACCCTGGCTTTCCAGGACAAGTAATTGGAGGCACCATCTAATCTTCCATCAAATCTGAGGCTTGTTGATATCATCTCTGATATCTATTGCACAAACTCCCAAATCTGAAAATAAAACAAAAAATCTTCCCTGCAAGAGTGCTTAGTCCTTCAAGCAACAATAATGAAACCCTCTAACTATTGGTCCGTGTTTCTAACAATTGATCTACTATTGTAAACCCTCATGGATCTCAATCATAGACCGGCTCTAATACCATGTGAATTTTTGAAAAGCCCTATATGACTGTTGTCCTAGACTCCTATGTTTCTCTTAATTAAATAAATCAGATCTGAACTTCCTTAATCACATAAATGAATATTTTTGAACATGCAACAATCACACATATAGCTGGAAAATGAACGGTGGAAGCAATAATTGAATAACACACATGCACAGTGATTTTCCCCTTCAAATCAGCTTATCAATTAAATGATCAAAGCTTACAAGATACCTCCACGGTCTACTATAACTTAGCAGCTCTACGGTAAACAAAACACTACAGAACAGAGAAGTATAACCTGCTGAAACAGAAGGATGGCTCTACTGACGAAAGAAGGCAGTAGCTATTGTTGTACCACTGTACAATGTTGTTGTTCTTT
The DNA here is from genome assembly GCA_010110895.2 of Picea sitchensis. Classification (NCBI taxonomy): domain Eukaryota; kingdom Viridiplantae; phylum Streptophyta; class Pinopsida; order Pinales; family Pinaceae; genus Picea; species Picea sitchensis. The sequence goes on from SNQJ01S0009502.1 coordinate 185,176, forward strand.
GGATTCCCTCTTGTTGTTTGCTACAGCGGATCTGCATTTTCTCCTCTCAAATGCACTCTCCTTCTCTTGGTCTCTGCCTCTCTCAAGTGTTCCCATGTGTGTTCCAACTTCTCCCATTTTGTCCTATTTATGCTTTGAGAGAGATAACTAATCTTCTAAATCCTAGCAACTAATTTCCCAAATCTTAGCAACTAATCTCCTTAATCCTAGCAACCACCTTATCTCAACAATGAGGTGTACGGCTAAGATTGGAACAAATCTAACTCACTAATATTCTAGAATATTTCATTTAGATCTAAGACTAGGAGAACATGGAAAATTTGACTTTCACTTTTATTTATTTAAGTGAAATTACAAGATCGTATTATTTCCCACTTTTCCTAAGTGGTCACTAAGAAGTCATCTCAAACTACTTCTCATGCGTTCACACCTAACTTGTGCAAGAAGCTCTTGCATGAGCTACATTTCTCAACAAGTTCATGTACATACCATAACCTTATCCCAAGACTAGTACAATTCTCTAGCTCTCCAAAACCCTAGCTAGGGATAATAATGAAAACCTTGGCTCGCACCAAGGAGCTCCAACAAGCTAGCATCACACAAGCATATCCTCGAAGGCAAGACATCTCCTCTTCTTCTTCACTTCAACAAGCACAACCTAAAGTTTCATCTCAAAACCCTATTCAAGTCTCCAAGGGATGAAGCCCTAACCCTAATATTCAAATGCTCCAAGAAACCCTAGCAACTTCGAGACAAGAGAGATAAAGTACAAATGAAGATCCAAAAGAGAGGGCAAAACTAGTGTGGTCCTCTAAGTCACATCTCTAACACGAGTGATAAAAATGAATGAATGTGAAAGGACTCTCTCCTTCCTCTATATATATAAGAGGTAAGGGAGGCCAACAATGTATATGTGGGCATATGCCTTTACAAGCAACCTACAAAGACACATGTGGAGAGCTACACTCCAAAGGTACACATATCAAGCTCCAAGGTGATGTAGTCCACAACCAAGGCTCCAAAATTCAAATGCAAGGGCACTAGACAAGGTGTGTCCAACGCTCCTCCTACATTGGAGACTCCATCAAAACCTCCTAAGCCATATGCTTTACTACTTCCACTCCCCTTGCATGAACATTGTCACAACCTAAGAGTCCCCAAGTCAAACTCCAGACCTCCATGCAAGCATCCAAGTTACCCCATGTTGTCTAAGGGCCCAATGCCCTCCTTCAAGATGCCAAACACTCCAATGCAAGGCATTCTCCAAGCAAGCAACCTCCTCCATGTGGCCAACATGTAGAATGTCACCAAACTATCTAAAAATCTCCAACACCCTAGGGAAGAATGTCATGCAAAGACCCCACTTGGGTAAAGTAACCACTGAGTAAGCCATCTCCAATGTACAAATCCATCTTTGGCAATCCAGGGACTAACCATACACCATGCTCTCCAAATCTCATGAAGCATCCCCCAAACATGGTGTAAACACTTTCAAAGTGGGGTAAACCCTAAAAGCTAACATTTACATGCCTATTGCACATAATAAAATCATTCAAATTTGTGATCTTCAAAATTGGTGCACAAGTCAAGCATCTCTTTAAAAGTTGGAAGCTTTCTTCACATCTTAGTGTCTACTCAAACTTCATATTCTTAATCTAAAGTCATGTAATAGGATAAGAAATCCTAGAGAATCGTGCAACAAATCTCTCATAATGGCCTACAACACCTATAAATGATGTAACCTAAGAAACATTTCTTGGAGCAGGCCATTATGTGATTCTCTTAATCTTTCTTTGGGTCAACTAATATTCCCTCCCCGGATATAACATGACCAAGATAGTGAACTTGTTTGTGATAAAATTCAAATTTGCTCAATTTGGCATATAGCTTGTGGTCTTATGGCATTTTTAAAACAAACCATAAATGCTTCTCACTCTCTTCCTCTTATTTGGAGTAAATTGCAATGTCATCCAAATATACAAGCACAAATTAATCTAACTACTTGTTGAACACATTGTTCATCAAGCACACTAAACATAAACATAGTTGATACATTAGTCAACACAAACAGCACTACTACAAACTCATAATCCAATAGCACGTCCTAAACATTGTCTTGAAGATATCTTCATATTTAATTCGGACATGACAATATCCTAATTTCAAGTCAATCTTGGAGAACACTCTTAACCTCAAATCTGATCAAACAAGTCATCAGTTCTTGACAATTGATACTTGTTCTTGATGATGGCTTTATTCAACTATCTATGATAAACAGTCTTGGCATTCCTTGCTTCGACAGCTAGGAGATTGAAGCACATTGTTCCCACTCAATTGGTCAACACTAGGACCGTCTATATTTTTCCCTAGCTTGCACCACTCACACTCTGTATCGTGCTACATCAAGAGTCTCTAGGAGGATCAGAGTTGCCCACAAGAACCACTTCGGTAGGGCACCTACCTAGTAATGCATTACTAGTTTCTTCCCGCCCATAAAGATTCATTAGCCTTGGATGTCAGGAGTTTTCCTACCTATTCTTCATCCCCCGGGACCAAGATGATGCCACCCAGGATTTACCCAATAAGGCCACGTCAATCTAGTCCACTCTCCTGGGGACATTATGGGAAGGCACTCACTCTATGTGGCAGCAGCATCTTTATTTAGGTTATGTTTCTTTACTAGCTCTCCTTCACTTTATAGTGTTTTCTCCCTTTGGATAACCTACTTGTACACCTATGCTAATGTCATTTCCTGTCCAGTTATTCTTGTACTTATTCTTCATTTCATTTCATCTTGCCATAGGGGGTCTTTTGCGCCTTCTGTTTTGTTTGGGCTACTATTGCTGGCTGTAATCACTAGTACCTCTGACCTATTTAGATCTTTGGTGGACATTATTATAAATCTCAATTTCTTCACAAAAAGAACTAGCGCTCCCCATGGGGATACACTTGGCCTAATATTCAAGCAATCCCTACAATTACATTTTCAGCTTCAGAAGTTGTGTGTGACAAGCATAAAAGAGGCATCTACAGCACCAAAATCTATGCAATAGACTATCCCCTAAAACGATGCATAATCCCAAAAACCTACACATTGACTTAGAATCTTGGACATAAATAAGACTTCAGTACATGAACATCACTGCAGTAAAAATAATCAATGAATACCTCAATATATATAAATTCATTTAGATAAGACTTTTCTAAATTAATGCGATGTGCATCAACACTGTACTCAGTGCATCTTTGTCAGCTGTTACTGTTGTAGGGATTCTGTCTTGGTGCCCTCCTGATCCTCACCCTATTTTTACCTGCTTAGGTTTTCTTGTGCTTCATTGTATTTCTTGTACAGCAATGTTTTTACACCACGTGTACACTTTCCAGTACACACTGGTCATTGTACATTTTGCAGTCCCATGGACCATCTTTGCCCACTAACGGATATAAAATTACAGAAACAAATTAAGTCATTCCTGTTTTCTCTAATTAACTTATTTTCACTCCCCCAAAGTACCCCAAACAAACCAAGGAAAAAATCAATCTAGAATCTCCGGTATATATTTCATACCATGAAGGGGCAATAAATCTAGCATATCCGCATTGAGATGTACAGCAGGCTTGATTATGTTAATAGGTAATATGAAACACTTATAAAATCAAGAAAATGAAAGGCTAGACATATGCCATGATATTATTAGCAGACACAATTCCACACGCAAACATAAGCTCTTCATTTCCACTTATTTCAAGAAGGAATAATAAGAACCTGCTAGAAACACAGTATCTGCTTCTACATGGGTCTCCATTATCTCAGTTTCCTTCTCAAGATTTTCTTCTTCCTCTTCATCATAATTGTCTTCATCTAAAATAGGAGCTCCAAGACTCGAGGAAGGCCCAGCCAATGCAGCTTCAGCATAAAAGCATTCAGCTTTTGAGAGTCCCGCATCTTCCTCTGAACCAACCTGTACCTCAGGCCCTTCATACTGCTCCTCAATGTCTTCATAATCCACAGCATTGTCAGCTTTCTGATCATAATCTACAAATAAGCAAAAAACACAGAACGTGCTTCAGTGAAAAAAGTTAGTGTTCCAACAGATCACCTTGATTCTTGTCCATTTAATAAATAAATGCAGCCATTCCTTAATTTATTAATGCAAAACAAAAATAAGAATCATGCTAATTCAACAGAATAAGACAAACAGCAGTGCAGAAACATAATAGCATGTAAGTGCACTAAATGGCAGTCTGTAACAACATAAACCAAAACAAGTATCTACAACCTTGAAAATGCGCCCGTGTACTTATAATACCCTTTAGCCCACCCAGGTTAAATGGGTAGCAACCCATTATCAACTTTTGGCAGAAAAACGCATATTTTGAAATGCTGGCTTGCAAATATAACTGACATGAAAAACTGATAAACAACCAAATATGAGAAGTTTCAAGTAATGTTATCATAGAACTGTTTATGCTTGTCTAGTACTTTAGTAACAAAGAAGCACTTCTCAGATGCATTGACAAAAGGTTGGGAAGTGATAAAAATCTTCAATTTCAATGCATATGTATTCCAGTTGGACTTTGAACCAAATATTATTGTTAATTTAACCATTTCAATGAATAATAATCAGATTGTAATGCATTAATTCATACAGTTCAAAGAGAACTGCAGCCGGAAAGCTGCCCACTTAATGTCACTCAGCGTGCTTAGAAAAGTGTTACAATCCTGCTTTTCTTAAAGTCAAAACTAAAAACAAGAAAGAATATAATATGGACATTATAGTGAGGCCCAACAATGCCCAATTATTCAAAGGTAGTGTCTATATGACAGATGAAAATCAGTAGTGTCCATAAAACACTAACAATTGTGACAATCAAGCCAAACAAGATACTTTACATTCAACAACCACGTTGTCAAAAGATAAATACAATAATCTGATAAGCCTTGTCCCTCAAATGGGATCGAAAGCTCAAGCAAGTTCCATCTTGCTCCTCTAGAAGCCACACATCTTACGGGTTTGGTATGTAAAACAAATTCTTGCACTCATTGTCAAATAGCAAAGAAAGTCCTTTGTCTTTGTTACCTCTTGAACCTGCATTCAATGTGTACAAAGCCCCAACCACAAAATGCAATCTCAAGGGAACTCAGGGAAGTTACCCATTGTCACCTCGGTAGCTCTTCCCCACACTTTACATTGGCTCTCCTCCAGCACAAGGGAGGCTTCCCTAAGAATAGGATTGCTAAAGTGTTAAATTTACATGCAGCAGCGAGAACCATTCTCCTGGAGGATGGCTAAGACCCTAGACAAGATCTAGGGCCCCCAGTGCACTCCTGGGGTATGTGGTCTAGGACCAAATTGATGAAGACCCTAGATATGTCTAGGGCCCCTGGACTAAGTCCAGGGGGCCCTAGACATATTTAGGGTCTTCATCAATATTGGTCTAGGACCAATATTGATGAAGACCCAAGATATGTCTAGGGCCCAGTTTGTAACAGGTATGTCTATGGGCATGGAGTCTTAGTTTAAGGTCAAGCATTTTACAGAAGACCAACCCTAAGATATGTCTACAGGGCCCACAGTTTTGTAGCCGGGGCCCCTGATTTAATAACCAGGTGGCAGGCCTGGGCATGGAAGTCTTGGTTTGGAACCAAGCATTTTGAAGACCCTAGATATATCTGATTTGGTTTAACAGGGCCCCACAGTTTAACGAGTGTAACCATACCCTGGGCATGGAAGTCTGGTTGGAACCAAGCATTTGAGAACCCTAGATATGTCTAAATTTTGGTTTATGGCTTGAGGGGTAACCATCTGCCTAGGCATGGGTCTTGGTGTAGGACCAAGCATTTAAAGACCTAGATATATCTAGGGCCCTGAATTTGGAGTCCGGGGTGCTCATTTCTAGGGCATGGGTTGATCCTTATTACAAGCCTTGGTGTAAAACTTGATGGTACATAGCTTCTGGAAGAAGGACTCCAACACAAAGAAAAAAAGAGGGATAAAAGTCCATTATCTTGTGATATGATAAAGTAATAAGTTCACCATATGACTTGAAGGAATGAAGTAATGCACCACTTTGTTAAACCACTTGTCCTTGGTTGATTGTTCCGGGGTCCTTGTTGGTTGTGGGCTTTGTCTTTTAGTTGTAGGCTTTTACCTTTTGGTTTGTGGGCTCTACCTTGTAGCCTTCTTGATTGTAGGTTTGTTTTGTGGTACATGGGTTATGTTTGAAGTATCACATGTAATTATTAATTTAAGCATGTGACTTTCCTTACAATTTAACCTCGCCCCTCCTTGCCCTAGCGCGCCGTAATCTAGCCCTAACCCTTACTCTATCTTCTATTTAAGTGACCTACTCTATTCCTACCTTACATACATATCATTACTTCCTATTTGATTGCAGCGTGGAGCTTCTTTTGAAAGTGCGGCCTCAGTCTAGTTTGCTGAAGTTTGATTACAGTCCTGTTTGGTGTAGGAGTTAGGCTGCGTCCCTTCTCTTTGCTGTGAAAAAAAGAAAAAGAAACTACAGGAGACACGTCCTTCTATCTACTGGTTCACTGTACTGAGAGATTACCTTCCTCAGCTGTAAGGGAGTGCTATGACTGTTATAAAGGGGTACGCTGCCTGTAGTAGAGTGCCACACTACTATTTTAAGTGCTACTAGAGTAGAAGACGCTGCCTGTTTTAGGAGTGCTATAGCCAAATATTCCACCTTTGTGACTGCCGCTTCTCCTTTGTGATCATTGTAGTGTGTTGTAATAGTCTCACATGTGCTGAGGAGTGCCACGGCTTGATTCTGTTATGTGACTGGCTGTAACACTGTGCTGTGGGTACTGCCTTATCTATCTCTGCCGTGGGGTCTTTCTTGTATGACAATCTGAGCTGTGATTGTCTTGTCTATCTCAGCCATGGAGGTTTTCTGTTAGGGTCTGAATTCTTGATTTGGTTTCCAGTAACCTAACTATGGTGGCATGAAAGTTCCTTCCCCTTTTCTTTGGCATACTAAGATCAGTCATTGATCCTTGAACTGAACCTTTAACTGAGCATATAACATTCTAAGGACTACATACCTTTTATCTGTGCTTTCTCCAAAAGGTAGGAAGGTATCAATTTTATGTTTTCTGCTTAACACTTGTTTCTCTAGTTCAGATCTAAATTGTTATAGAACTGCTTGAATCCTAAAGTAATCTTCAGATCTAAATTGTTATAGAACTGCTTGAATCCTTAAGTAATCTCCTGTTTACTGTTTGAAGAAAACACCTTGTACTACTTGTCTTGTTTCAGAACTAGATCTATAGATCTGCTGTTACATATATCTCTGCTGCTACAATATATATAGATCTGCTATTGAAGAGATTTTTCTATTGATTGAGATATAAGTTTTTCAGCACTGTCTGTAACTTAGATCTCTGTTGTATTCATAGATCTGATATAATTGTCTATGACTTGAAAATTGTTCTTGTTTTCTATTTATATATATGCTGTCCATGCTCCTGATCTGAGTTGTCTTGTTTAAAATTGAAAAGAGACTGTTGTTTTCATCTTTACCCTAGAAATCTAACATAAAGCTATATCACGAAGGATCAAGGTGAAGATAAGAAGTTAACTTTTGCAAAACATAGTTGTGCAAGATAAATTATAAAAGGGTGATGGGAAGATCAAGACTAGTGTCAAATCCATGGGGCAAGTGGAGTCCAAGGATTACAATAGGAGGCTGTCTTCTTATGTGGCTGTGTAACCTAAATCAAGAACATAATACAATCTTATCTTGTTGTCCACCAAAACAAATAACTTTTGTAGGAATCCAAATGAAGAAAGACCTCCAAATGTATATGAGGCTGTGCCTACTAATGGAAAATGGAAGATGTAGCTAATCCGACTTAAAAAATAAAATACATAATGACATTTTCCAGCAATATACACAAAGGATTTAAAGGGAGACTGAAAGTAGCAATGGGTTGTTGAGATTCTCAATCCACATTCTTCTCCAAGAAGAAACAACAAAATATCCAAGGAAAACAATACAATAATGCTCTCTTGTAACCAACTCCACGAGACAAGTCAACAATAATAAAATAATGGAGTTGGTTATGCAACACCCTCCAAGAATAGCACAAAAAGGTGGGATGCATCCTCTAGATGAGTGGGTGGTTGACCGTGAGATAAGCTTCCATATGTGCGCCAACCATCAAATAAAGTAAATAAATATCTAGGGTGTGCTTCTGTTGATTTTTTGTAGCTTCGGGCAGGTTTTCTTACGTGCCCTAGGTGTTGAGCATGTGGGAATTGTCGTGGGCACCACATCACACTTTCGTTTGGGTGAAAACGCCCTTGGAATGAAGTTGGGGCTTCATGGGCTTGATGATGGGCTTCGTGGGTTTGTGATGGGGCTTCACACCCACAGAGAAAGCCTAATTTGATGTTGACTTGTGAAGGGGTTTTTGACACACCCCTTGGACTTGTATAAAAAGAAATCAAGGGTCATTGTGACAATGTGTGGAGAGATAAGTGTGGGAGAGCTTGGAAATTTCAGTCCAAGTGTGGTGACCTCAGTCCAGCCATGGAGGAGGCTGAAAGGTCTTAGTTTTTGTAGTCTTGTTCATGTTATAGGCAGGTACCTTGATGAGGAGAACTCGGCCTGCAAAGGGAGACCTTAGTCTGCTGTGTTTTCTTGTTTTGGGCAGGTAAGGAGTGGCCGAATTGGGCAGCAGGATTTGGCCAGCAAGGAGAACTGGCAGCCGCTGTCTAGGAGGACTCACCCGGCATAAGAGAAGGGCTCGGCCAGGTGTCTAAGGCTACAGCAAGATGGTACAGGGTACGGCCTGCCTGTTGGAGCTGTCTAGGGGCTGCTGCAGGCCTAGGAGAGAGCAGAAGCAACTGAGGAGGGCTGCCACAGGTGTGGTATCAGGCAGCTGAGTGTGCATGGCTGCTGTAGGTTGTGACAGCAGAGAAGGAAGTGGCAGCAGGGCTGCTGTGCGGGTGCAGCAAGTCTAGGAAGGCTGCAACAGCCTAGCCACAGCAAGTACAGGAGCTGCAGGTGGACAGCCAACAGGTACAGGACTGTAGTTGAGTTCTGGGCAGTCTAAGGAGCTGTTACAGGTGTATAACAGCAAGTGTAGAAGCCCGGAACAGCAGTGAAAGAGGACTGGACAGCAGCAAGGGATGGACAGCATGTGACAGCCTTGAGGGAAGACCTTGGAGCAGATTTTGAGGGCTGTTTAAGGGCAGTCAACAGCAGAATTGGAGGACAGTCAAAAGACAGATTTTGGGGGCAGCAAAAGAGGGCTGTTACAAGGTTGTAACTGCAGTATTTTGGAGCAGCCCTAGGACAGTCTTGAGGGACTGTTATGTAGCTAGTTAAGCTACAGGAAGAGGGCTGAATCAGCAAAGGCTCTGGAGTGACTTTTGGACAGCTCGGAGGGTAGGTTGAGGACAGCCATTAGGGCTGTTGCAACAGCACCCTGACAGCAGATTTCGGAGCTGAGTTTTAGGCACAGAGATCGAGGAAGATTTCGGCAGTGATATACTGTGAGTGTACTTGGTAATCTTGGCATATTCTTTCTGTAAGAAGTGGGCCATTTTCCCTGGTACGGGAGCCCATTAGTTCTTGGATTAAGAACTAGTTTCTTGGGCATTGAATTCTTGTGTACCTGTGTATGATCTAATTGCTAATGTATTTTCCACTGTGCTAAAGTAGTTAGGCATCTCAGTGTGTTTATGTTTACAGTTCAAATTGGATAAATTTGTGTATAACTGCCGAAACAATGGACCAGACCTGAGTTGCAGTCAAATTCTAACAGCTTCACCATGTGCACATGTCGTCAAAATGCGGCGAGGGTTTTTAAAATGACATATTTGAAATTGTCATAACCCCTTAATATTTATCAGATTTTTTATTATAACCACTTTTGGAATGCTGCAGTTATCTGCATCTAATGGCATTAATCTGGCAAAAATCGAGGCCTTCTATCAAAAGATATTCTCTGATAAGATAGCACACATCATCCAAAGTACCCTCTCACACATGCCATCCAAAAATAGTGAGAAGACCTAAAAATCCAATGACCTCCTAAAACCACTCCAAGAGAGGTCGCTCCACAAGAATATCTCCATAAATGTGCAATGTAACCGACTCAATGCACATGTGGCCTGCAAGGCTAGGTCGTCTCATCAAATACCATGAAAATTGTGAAATGCATGCTTCATTTGGCACATGTGGCTCCAAAAGGAAGACATTCCATCAAGATAACTATAAAATAATCCATCATGTAGTCTCCAACGTGATGACAAGTTAACAATCCATAATAATGCCATGAACCGCATACCAAGTCAACCAAAGCTCAACTAACTGCAAGAAGAGGATACAACCCCATCACCTAGAAATAAAATAATGATAAAAATGTGATGATGCCTCCACATGTGTGTTAACAAGGTGAACGCTCCACATAGAACCATCATAACAAACCACTTCTAATGTGAATAATACTAAGATGAACTAGGGCACTCAAGAGGTAGGCCCTCCTTTAGTCAAACAAGAGCCAAAACCACCGTTAAATGTTGCAATCATCCTCCAAACATGTGCCTAGGGTGAGTGCTCCACAAAGGATCATAGCACATGCCATAATTAAGTGTAACATGTGTCAAAAAACCCGAAGTAAGCTAGGGCACTCACATAAGGAAACTCTAACAACATCAATACCATATCAATTAGACCAATAAATCACACTAGAACAATGTAAAAAGGGGGTCTATGTGTTAGGCACTCTCCAAGTAAGTGTGCAATCCTCATGTAGAATAGACCTCCAAAGTGCTAGGATAATCACAAAATATAAACTATGTCCAACTCTCGTGATGACGCAGCATGCTCCATTACCATCAAAAGTATACCAAGAAGCTGATCCATCAATCAAAGCCATGCAAATATGAGAGGAGCCACAAAACCATAAGACAACTAGCACGATCATCTAACAAGGAGAAGTGAATCTCCTCCAACCCAAAATACCAACTCAACCAAGAAACGCATCACCCCAAAGCAAAGAAGGAAGATGTGTACCCCCAATCCATCAAAAATTCCATCGGTACCATGCCGCAAATCATATATTGTGATGAAAATCACTAGAATTACTCTCCTGCAATATGAGAGGCAACTACTAGCCCCAACATGGGGACATGTATTCTAAGTCACAGGGTTCGCCAAATTCAAACCTTGGGGTTCGAAATTCGGCGAACCTCAAAAAAAAATTGAAATTCGTTGAGGTTCGTCGAACCTCAAGGCCAAACCTCAAGGCCGAACCTCCAAGAATTTGAACCGAATCGAATTCAAACCCCAAGACAGATTAAAATCCGAATTTCAGTCGATTTTTTAATAGGTTCGTTGGTTAGGTTTTGGTCATTTAGCGGTTTCACCATAATAAAAAAATCTCCGTCCGCCGCACATAAAATGACACTTTCACCCACCGCACACAGACATTTTCGCCGCACCGCACATGAAGTCGGGTAATGATTATCATTTAGTTGTTCAAAAATTTTAAAAAACCCTCTACAGATTGCAGCACACATGTCTCATTTCAGCCACGCTGCCAGCATCTTTGTCGTTGTGAACCCCTCTCTCTAGGTTCCAGCTCGAATCCCACTCAGTCTAGACCCTGTGGCTCGAAATCGAGAAGCCCTTTTGCAAAATTCCGCTCGGGCTCCGTATTGTCTCTCCTTTCAAATTTTAAAGTTCGAAGAATTCTTTTTTCAATTTGCACTTCTAAACTAAAGTTTAAATTTCAATGACTGTCTCTCCTTTTAAATTTAAAGTTTGAAGAATTCTTTTTCCAGTTTGCACTTGTAAACTAAAGTTTAAATTTCAATGACGGCATTGATGATTGGATTTTAACATTATTAAGTTATTCATAATTATTTACTGACTTGATTGATTATTGATGTTGGTTTCTTGTTATTTTATTTT
>SNQJ01S0009502.1:197605-212197 GCA_010110895.2 Picea sitchensis
ACACCTTGTACTACTTGTCTTGTTTCAGAACTAGATCTATAGATCTGCTGTTACATATATCTCTGCTGCTACAATATCTATAGATCTGCTGTTACATATATCTCTGCTGCTACAATATCTATAGATCTGCTGTTACATATATCACTGCTGCTACAATATCTATAGATCTGCTGTTACATATATCTCTGCTGCTACAATACATATAGATCTGCTATTGAAGAGATTTTGCTATTGATTGAGATATAAGTTTTTCAGCACTGTCTGTAACTTAGATCTCTGTTGTATTCATAGATCTGATATAATTGTCTATGACTTGAAAATTGTTCTTGTTTTCTATTTATATATATGCTGTCCATGCTCCTGATCTGAGTTGTCTTGTTTAAAATTGAAAAGAGACTGTTGTTTTCATCTTTACCCTAGAAATCTAACAATAGGTCACTCCCTGTTACGCCAATCTTGTGTCTACTTGCTTTGGGCAAGTACAAATTGTGCGATAACACATCCCATTCATAATCAAGTTGTGGATACTTGACAATCCCAGATAGATCTAAGTAAGATAGGAATCGAATACAGATTAGGACGGATCCATGGTTCTGGGGGAATGGTCTTGAAACAAGTAGTTGTATTTCTAGTTTATTTTACATGTCCATCATTATGGTTATGAGTATGATGATACATGAGACATTTATTTGGATCGATGATTATTGATTATACATATGACAAACTTCATTATTGATAGTATGTTCGCATCATCCTAGCCATAAAGAATTATACCTAAGGTTAAGGTTTTAGGTAAGAATGCATTGTAGACATGCATGAACAAAGTGTGGTCCACATTGGTCACATGAACCACATCCACGTTAGTCACATGGACCACATAGTTGATGAAAATTGGTAGCTACTAGTTTTTTGTATACGCTTTCCACTATAACCAACTAAGCACTAGCCTAGGGATTATACAATATATGGTTCCATTACCTATCCTTAGCACACATCAAGGCAATGTAAAATCTAGCCAAATTGAGATAGGTTAATAATAAATATAGTAATTAATAATAATTAACAAAAATATAATAAGGTTAATGAAAGGTCAAGGGACACTTCCTACTTCACCAGGTAACCCATCACGAGGCTCATTGTAGCATCATCATTCTTATCAACCACTTATTACTCAATATATCTTTACATACTTGCAAAAATATTATGTCAATCTCATGATAAACAAGTTTGTTTATCCTATCTAGTCTCAAAACCTAACTTGGGCTAAACTTGTGGTGGGTTCCTCACTACTCTACAACCATCATTTTTCACGGATATTTACAACACCAATTCATGGGCTAGTTCGCAGAATGCTTGGACAACAATTTCATACACTACAAATAGTTGTGCAACCTATAACCACACTATACAAAGGATTATGTACATTTAGTCGTCGTTTTAAAATCCGTATGTTTTAATTAAATACAACTACAATTTGTTTGTACATAGCCATATATTGTTGTTAAGCCTCTTCCATTCAAACTACCACCATCATTTCCTGAAATTTCCATACACCTTGTATATTGCCCATACACAACTGCCATTTCATTAAAATCTGTACGATTTATTCATGTGTACCCTCTTCACTACAAATACCATACAATTTAATCCCACGTGCACTTCACTAATCCTTAGTACATACACAGCTGTACCCATCCGTAAAAATTTTAAAATTAAAAAACAAAAAACATAGGGACTTCCATATGCCTTATAGCCTAAACTTGCACCCCACCGTCATTCTTAAAACTATTTTTCAATTTGTAATTTTATCTTAAGTTGGCTCACTTTTATAAAAAGTCAATTTCGTATTTTATATAATAGTATATAGAAAACTAAAAGGTCAATTCCACAAGGAGAAACCCAACACCGAAATAAGTAATAGTATCGGATCACAACTAGATGATCCTTGTTGTGAAGATGCATGCCAAGCTTATAGCGTCATGGCACCCATGGATAAGATCAAGAAATCGCAAAAATTAGCCAATAAAATTGGCAAATCAATAGAAAACTATGAAAAACAATGGCTAGAATTAATAAAGAAGGGAAACATTTGTCACCACAGATGTGATAGTAGATAGATTTTGAGACATCTATCTGATTCAAAATCCGGCAAGGACAAAGTGTCAATGATAACTAATGAGCATAGAGAAAGGATTAACCAACCAACTGAAATACGGACTAAGTAACAAGATAACCTGTAACTTAGGAAAATCTGCCAGTATGTTCAAACTCGCCAACCATATATTTACGAAAAAATTCAAGGTAGAACAAATCAGTCCAACAAGATCAAAATCGAACACCAAAAATAGATGATGAAGCAATGCCAACACTCACATTATCTTCAATCTCATGCACCCAAAAAAAATAGAAATGAAAAAGACATGTCTCAAAAAGGAACTACTAATCAAAAAGACCAAATACAACAACCAACTACAAAGTATATTCCACCTCATATAAGGAAGGTTGATAAGACCTAGGTTTCAAGATAAAAGGGGCAAGCAAAACAAACAAACATACTACATCAAAAGCAAGGAAAGTATGTTACAAAGAAACATCTAGGTTATATGTTAAACGAGGTCAAAAGAATTCAGAGTATGATGCACACAATACAAAGGAATCTCACCACCACTCAAAACAAGAACCAAGTCAAACCTCTACAACCAATAAAGATGAAGCCACCAAGGAAACATGCTCAACTACAAAGAATCCTATTTACTATGCTTTGAGGACAAAACATCCCTTAAAGGGGTGGCAATGTAATAAACATGATTATAATAAATATAATAAATAATCATCATTAATAAATATAATTAGGTTAATGAAAGGTCAAGAGATACATCCCACTTCACCTTGTGACCAATCAATGCATAGAAGTATACCATCACGAGGCTTATTGTAACATCATCATTGTTATCATTCATATATCAACCATTTATTACTCAATATATCGATATATACATGCAAAAATGCTCTGTCAATCTTGTAATAAACAAGTTTGTTTATCCCAGTGGTATCATGTTTATGAGCAATGTTGCGAATATCTCTAAATTCTTCCGAGATTTCCAAGTTTTTTCAAGTTTTTCAGGTCCAAGGGAACATTGCTTGTGACCAAAAACCTACATCAAGCATTTGTGGTAAGGGGCCTTGAGGCACTAAGGTTCAACATCTTTTGGTCACAATTAAACCCTACATCTAGCATTTGTTGTAAGTGGCCTTGAGGCACGGAGGTTCAACATCTTTTGGTCACAATTATATGTTAGATGGGTGTAATCACGAGAAAATTATCTATGCATATGTTTGAACAACAATAATGATCATATGGTATTGACCATCGTAAGAAAGACTCTATGGTAGATTTGTCTAGCCATAGAGCTTTCCCTAGAGATACCAAGATTGTCCATTATGCAGACACTACTAGCTTTAATGAGACAATCCCTGTAGTGGATTGAGTAGGCATGAATCCATGTGGACATTATAACCATCAATCCCTTTTCTTTGCTCTCATGCTTCAAGTGTAAAGAAAAAATCCCCACAACATCAACTACTTTAACAATAATGGAACTCTTGGCATATGTACAATGTTTATTTGTCTACTAAATAATCATTTCCTATTCACCAAATCCTAAAATTGTCGTGATGTTGTAGCTTGATTTCATTACCATTTATTCATGGATAAGGAAGTAGTTTGAACTTTGAAACAAAATGCAAAGGAACTTATAAGAACATAAACTACAAGATCACGTAGTTATATGGTATATACATATACATATACATATGTGTGTGCGTGTTTGTATTTTTCGGTATGGTACATTGGAGTATGCAGATATTTGACTTCTCTTGAATACAATGGAAAAATTGGTTACCCAATGCATGGGTGCAGGAGTAAGTGTGGATGTAAATCAGATGCAAGTATAGTACAAGTTCCAAATTTAGGAATTGTGGCCACTACTGTATAAATACTTCCAAAAAATCGTATATACAATTCAAGAAAAAAGTTACAACTGCCACTTCATTACAACAACACAAATAAATGATCATTAAAATTTAAATATTTTTTTAACCAAAACTGGGAAAACTATATTAATGAAAAAAGGTTGTAGTTGAGCTAAACAGCACTAGCATCCAACTAATAGTCTTCAAAAGTTGAGCAGGCGGAGCAATTCCAAACCATATTATTAAGTTTAGATACATTTGCTAGTAAAAATTCCTAAAATTTATTACTGCAGTAGATTCTGTAATATCTACCTAATATGAAGATAACTTTAAAAAACATATCCTATTCAGAATATACGGCGGATAGTGGCCTCTTCTAGGACCAAATTAGCTGGCTTAGATTGCTGCTCACCTATCTCCATAGCCTCAAAGAGTTGATGAACCGTGTCCTCTTCTTTTACTTCTCTCTATCCAGAGTTGAATGACACCTGCTGGTTAGAGGCCCCTGAGTAAGCATCTTTGCTCAATTGGACAATCAGATTTTTAAGCATGACACATTCTGCCTGTAGGTTTTCAATTTGTAGCTTCAATTGAACCATAGTTCCCATGATAGAGGCTATTTGAGAGACTACCTGCTACTCATTTTCCTGAACCTTAACTGTAATAGTGAAGATTGAAGACCTATTTCCTCAAATCATTTCCTCACAACTCCTTAAGACTCATCGAATTTCTTGATGATCTCTATAGTCCATGTCTGCTAGTATATTATCAGGACGCCTCTGGGGTGTAGAGAGCTGAAAACAACTGAATATGCAACGACAAAATGAAAAACACGGAGTATCCTTTGCTACGGGACTGCAAAATACAGATTTACCAAAACAATTAAAACACTGACCAACCCATAAATTCAGTGTGTCGGGGATGCAAAATTCACACAGGAAGCTTATGCTCCAATAAGGAGAAGCCACCCACATCCAGAAGACCTCCAGACCAGAGAGCACGACATACCAAAAACACACAGCCTGAAAAACTCCAAATCCGACCACATACAGAACTAATGAAGATTGGAAATTCACCAACCTGAAAGGTATAGAAAAATGCTGACCAGCCCACAAGTTCAGTGCGCCAAGGTTGCAAATTTCACATAGGGAAAGAAAAGCCCCCCAAGCCCAGAGAACCTCCAAACCAGAGAGCACGATGAACCAGAAACACACAGCCTGAAAAAATTCAGATCCAAGAACCACATACAGAACAATTGCAGATTGCAAATTTGACAACCTGGAAGATATAACAAACTGAAAGGGCACTGCAACTCAATTACTGTGGCTGTAGACAAAGGAGAGGAATCCCTCGAGCTCTCCTCTTCTCCACGCTGCATATCACCATAATCCCACCTCGACTGAGGATAAAACCATCCATCTGTTCAAAATTATGAGACCTCACCAAGCTGGGCATGTGTGAAGGGGGTGAAGATCTCGTCGCATTTATGGCAAATCTTTGATAGTGGAACTAGCCCATGGTTGACATGTGGTTCATTAATTTGTGAGTCCTTGTCATTAATTGGATGAAGGAGCTTAGTGTATGGTTTGTAAAAACAATGCTCCATTAACCCTCAAGACCCCCATTTTCATCCTTGTAGCTTCATTAGCAAGAGAATAAGCACCAGTATTATTCTTTCGTAGGACTTGGAAGAACTTAATTGTATTTGAGACTTCTTGTGAAATCCGAGCTAGTATTGACACAATTTTGCAGTCAGATGAAGATGTTTTTTTATAAATCGACCTAATCATGATATTTGAGTCACCTACAACCATGAGAGGAGGTTATTTGGCGATCTAATGCCAATCCTTGAAATAAGGAGTATACTTTAGCCCGATTATTAGAGGAAATTCCCAGTCCCCATGTGTAGGTTAGTGCTGTTTTTCCTTCGGATCAGTGAGGATACCCCCCCGCACCTGCCACCCCTATCAAAATATGAAGGACATTGGGATGGGCTTTGATCCACTTATGTGTGCATGGATAATGAGACTATTTTATAATCTCTCCGGGTGCAAACACACATTCGACCACTACCTCAAGGTGACATGGCTCCAAGAAAAACCCTCATGGGAATTGAACCTTGCCCCAATGGTGTAGAACTCCTCGCTTTCCACTATTGGATCCAACCCCTTTCGGCTTCTAAAATTTGAAGGACATGGGGGTGGGCTTTGATCCACTTATTTGTGCACAAGTCACAAGAGCATTTAATATAATATCTTCGAGTGCAGCCACACATTTGACCACTACCTCAAGGTGACCCCATGGCTCCAGAAAAAGCCCTCATGGGAATTGAATCTTGCCCAACGGTGAAAAACTCCTTGCTTTCCACCATTGGATCCAACCCCTTTGGGCATTAAAATTTAAATACTAAAAAATCAACATTGACTCAATTATTCATATCAATAGTCAACTCACGCAGGTCAATCAATAATCGACAACACAGCTACCTTATTCAAAATAGATCCTCTTGAGGCAAGCCATGTAGATCTTCCCGAAGCCAACCATGGAGATCCTCCTGAGACAAGCCATGATTCCCCCGAATCCAACCATGTAGCTCATCCTGAAACCAGCCACGATTCCCGACAAGCAAGGAAGGTGAGACTAGGTAGGCTGGGCTAGAGCTACATTGAAAGGAGGGTGACGGATGCTCCAGCAACATTCATTCAATCAATCATAATCTTGTTCAACTACAATTATTAAGATTCAATACATATAATATTCATCATTCTATATATAGCAATTCATCATTTTGAAATTACAAAAAACTCAAAATGTCAAAACAGAAGGTTTTAAATTTATGTACAGTGATATGCCAAAATGTATTAACTCAATTGTTCATATTATATGTATAGTTATATGCCAAAATGAATATTATATGTATTGATCCAATTATTCAAATCACAAACATTCATTCAATCAATCATAATTTTGTTCAACTATAATTATTAAGATTCAATACATATAATATGCATCATTTACTATATAGAAATTCACCATTTTGGAATTAGGAAAAACTCAAAATGTCAAAACAAAAGGTTGAAAATTTATGTATAGTTATATACCAAAATGTCAAGAGTCGAGACTAACCATCAGAGATAACTACTCATCACCCTATGCATCATCTAAGATGATAAGAACCACTAACAAAAGAAGTAGGATGAGCCAAATGCGGAAGCAAGACCAAATCCCTAAACATACCCAATAATTGAGTCATCGTCCTCAAAAAACAAAAAACTTCACTAGAAGAAGGTTCCAAGGACAAATCAGTAAGGATCATGAAAGTTATCTCTAATACTCGATTTTTGAGATACAAATCCTACAACTTTGAAAGCTCGTCTTTGTTATTCATCCTTTAAGCAAGAGAGATGGCAAAGATTTGTAAGAATATATATAAGATCTTATACCTTTGTAGATGTCAACCTATTTCTCTTCACATAATGAATAAATCCATAACTGATCAAATTTCACTAAGTAATTGAAGACTTGGAAACCTATGAAGTAACTCAAACCACTAAGCATTGCAAAGCAGGGGAATCAAACCCATAATATGACCGGCAAGATTGTCCCCATCAAACCCCCCATCAACAACTGATAGGAAATTTTCAAACAGCCAGATACCATTGGTTATGTAACAAACATAAATATATAAAAATATATATAGATATAAATAAATAATCATTAAATAATAATAATTAATACATCATAATGAAAATACATGTCTTGTCCAAAATACATGTCTATTAATGAAAGGGCGCCCTGCGTGGGTATATATAGCCCTCATTGTCATTGTAATCAAACATCTCATTCTTACACACTTTATTTAATATAACATTATTTCATCCTAAATGGACTACCTTATTCTATCCTACTTAAATTGGATATTCTTATAATTGTCAAACAAGTTTGTTTGTCACAGTGGTATTAGAGCCTTGTTCTGATCCTGGCCATTGGCCTCACTTATTCAGACCTTGTCTAATTCGTCTTTTAGCCAAACCCCATCTTATCAGGAGTTTCTCTGACTGTCTGGTCATTGACCAAAACAGGCCTTTGTCCATTCAACTTTCAGATTCCATTTAAAAAAAAAAAAGGTGATTCCACTGCAACTTTTGAAGTCCAGTGAAGACCATTCTATTGCCATTTATAAAGACGAAGAAAATCTGTTAATTCTAATTTGAATAAAAAATAAAAATATATATATATATATAGCATTCCACTGCAAAATAAAAAAGAGAGCATAGAGCATTAAAAACAAAAAATAAAAATAAAATAAAAAGAGAGCATAGAGACATTGCACCCTGTAAATTGCGATCAATCGTATAATCGTATAGCCATATGATTTGATAAATCGATCCGTACAGTCCGTTCTGTGATATAATTGGAGGGTCGTATGACTTTTAAGTGGAAAATTAATTGTCCATACACAATCAGTCGAGTCTCTGCAACCGTACAATCAGCTGTAAAAAAATTAATTTGACGTCGATACAAACCATATAGTCACTGGTTGGAAGTTTGATTGGGTCCGTCCCACTACCAGTCCGTACACTCGCCTATTAAAATTTTAATTGAAAGCTGCACCGTTTCCTTACCACTTTGTACCATCCGCCAATTGTTGTACAGTTTGCATCCATACAGAATTTCAATTATTTTCGTACACCCATGCCATCCATAGATTGTTGCTACCATACAAACATCACCGTACCTCAGAGCTGCTATCGATTTAATTGAGCCACTTAATTAATTAAAAGGTCCGTACATTTAATTATTCACAGCACTCATCCGTACCACTCATTGTACCGTCCATACCGTCCACACTACTACTGACACACCATCTAATAACTACAGCACCCGTTCCATACCACGGTTCAATCCATACAATCTCAAATTTTTTTTAAAATTGCAGTATCGTATCCCCTCAATACCGGTGCATCCGTACAAACATTTGTACCCATAAATTGTGGTTTACAACATTAAAATTGGTTAAGGAAATTACCAAAGTTTTTAAGTCAAAAGTCAAAATTCAAAAGAAAGAAAAAGGAGTGTGGTTAATTATTGAGAATTTAAAATCAATTTTTTAAGTGAAGGAATATATATATAATTTTATTATAAATAAATCGAAGGTCAGAAAGAATTCACACAAAAAGTGTACGAGGCACTTTAAATTTAAGAAAAAATAAGAGTTGTTAATATAATAAAAAAGGTTATAAAGTATTAATTCCCCAATCAAGATTAAGGAAAAAGTGGTTTGTGATATATTATTATATTATATTCAGAAGGTGAAGAAAAGTACTATATATATATATATATATTATTTTTTTAGCTTCAACATATATTTATATATGTAGAATTATATAAAAAAGAGCCAATTTCGAAGTAAGAAGGAACTCTATAAAGGAGTACTTAATAAATAATATTATTAAAAGGTAACATTATAAGGTGAAAAAAAAAGAGTATATAAATTTCATAACATGAAATTATTTTATCGTAAATTGTCGACAAAAGCAAAATGGACAATTCTAAAATGACGAATGGAAGATTTTCTTATGAAGGTTGTCCAACCTTATATTACGAGTTACGGGTTTTCTACATTAAAGGGGAATATTCAAGGAAAACAGGTTAACATTGTTATAAACTTGGACCATAATGCAAACTACATTAATATTGACTTGGCAAATCAATTATTAATTCCAGAGCCGAATATAATTGAAAAGAAAGATTATTTTCAAATTAAGGAGTTACAAGTGACGATTGATGAATATGAGTATACATCTCAATTCTTTGTTACAACTATGTAGAAAGAAGAAATTGGGTTACCCTGGTTTAAAAATCTAGGTACCTTCATCTTAAACATCGAGAAAAAATATGTGACGTTTCCCCATAAGAAGAAGATGATGACACTTCAAGACACTACTACTATGACGTCAAAATTGATAATACCTTCATCACAAGACTTTAAAGATATCTCGAAGGTGATCCTACAAGAAAATCAAAAGTCAATAGAAAGGATGCAAAAAGAATTTGACGAAGTTATGAGGGATAAAAATGAAAAAATTTCACGTTTAAAAGACCACAGTCAAAAACTACTTACACAAATCAAGAAGTCAAAGGATAGGAAACGATGCATTCAGAAGTTGGAACAAGAGAATCAAGATTTCGAGAGAACCTATCAGAAAAAAATTAAGAAAATTCTCGTTTGAAGAACCTTAATCAAGGGTTGCTAGAACAAATCAGAAAATTGAAAGAAGAAAAACTTGAAAATCCAAACATTAAAGATATCGACAAATCAGATGATGAAGAAAATTTACGTTTAAAAAATCACAATCAAAACCTACTTACACAAATAAAAATCTTAAGAATGATAAGAAGTCTCTGGAAAACAAGTTAGAACTGTTTATAGAAAAGGAAGCATCGAAGTTTTTAGAGGAACAAATCCAAGTTATGGAAAATGGAACAATTACAGATCCAATCCCCGTCGCAGCTCAAAGAGCTGCAAAATCAACTGATTAAAAATATTAAAAAATATAACAAAAAAAACAACAACAACGTCAGATGTTGGAGCATAAACGATGGAAGCTCTAGGTATACTTACTAATCGAAATTCAGCCATTAACAAAGCAACATCGGTGCGTGAAGAAAATCATATATCGAAGTTAAACGAGGAAAACACTACAAGTATGATAAGGAAAAATCATGTTATAAGAAATCCTTATTGACATCCAAATCATATGAGCAGATATCTTAACCAGTCAGAGTATCAATGTCATTTAGGACAGGAACGACTAACTCATCATCCGAAAAATATTGATACCAGCGCAATTCAGTCTCATGATAACCATTCATCATGGAAGAGGAACGTTCCACAAAAGATTGAATTAGGATGGTCTGATCCTTTCACAATTCGACAATTCTCTTCAACTCTTCGTCATTCATATCATCTCGTATCGTCAATCCTGACCACACCAAAAACAGAGAATCATGCGAAGACATTGCGAGCCCGAACGAAGATGTAAGCCTCTCCATAAACATGCTTTGAGGACAAAGCATTTCTAAAGGGGAAGGCTATGTAACAAACATAAATATATATAGATATAAATAAATAATCATTAAATAATAATAATTAATACATCATAATGAAAAGACATGTCTTGTCCAAAAGACATGTCTATTAATGAAAGGGTACCCCTGCGTGAGTATATATGGCCCTCATTGTCATTGTAATCAAACATCTCATTCTTATACATTTTACTCGATATAATATTATTTCATCCTAAATGGATTACCTTATTCTATCCTACTTAAATTGGATATTCTTGTAATTGTCAAACAAGTTTGTTTGTCACAAGTTATATTGTAAATGGATTACAGAGCAATAGGGCCTACCTCAAACCAACACATGTTTTGGCAAATGTTGTTTTAAATCCATCAGTGACCTCATTAATTTTGATTGGAGGCACCCTTTTATCCCCAAACTGACTCAAATATGTATCATCATAATACTTGAGGTTCAAGGCATATTCCAAAGCATTCAAGTTAATGAATTTTTTTTAGGTTACAAAGCCCAGGGAAAACCCTAGAGTACTTCCCCTCATTTTGAGGATGGTACCCAAGGTTAACCCTAGAATCTTGAGGTCACTAGGCCAATCAACAACAGGGTTCAAAGCCATTAAAACAATATACTCATTATGAGATCAACCCGTCACTTACAAAAATTGAACTTGAGTGAGGAGGAAAACAATCATTGAACATTCCTCCTAACCACCCAAGATAAACCCAATTGACATTCAAGTTAATGTTGTTATATTTAGCCCATCCTCTAATAAGTATTTCCTTGATGGTGTTGAACAACTTTGAATCTTACACTTCCAAACCTTATTGTACTCTTTCTAACAAATGATTTGTTCCCCCACAAACATTACCAATCATAGGCACATACGTATCACAAAGTTGCACAAAACCAACAACGGGTTCAAATAATGAAATGAAAAAATGCAAGCAAGCCTCATCAAGGATAATTTGTCTTATGTGAATTGTCTTTTCTTGGTTTATTTGTCTCAAAGTTTGCCACTATTCTCTAACCAGCATTGATGACATAGCAACCTAAACCTCATTTAATCCTTGAAATGAGACATAATGACAAGCAAGTATACTAAAACCTTCAATAGTTCCAAGCTTAGCAAGGTTCCTCTACATGCCTTGAGCATGTTGGTGGATATTCTTCTAAAAACTTATTGTCTACTTCAAATCTCCACTAAAAACTTTTCAAATCTCCAACCCAACAATCTCGACAACTTGAATAACATTGCTATGAATGTTTCACGAGTGAAAAAATGGCACTCAAAGTGGTTGTTGTTTCTCTACTACACTCAGCAAAGCCAAATCAACTCTCCACTTACCTCCAAATGTGAGAAGAATGAAATGGTGAAAGGGATGTATTTAAAAAAAACATCCAAACGATCCAATTCTTGTAGGGAGTTATCTCAATTTCTTCAAGAGGAGGGAACATTCCAGGGGCATTCCCAAATTTGGTCAAGGGCTAGCCAAGAATGTTCCCAATGTCATTTATCGCCAAATGGAGACATTCCATACCAATTGTTAGAATTAGGGCAGTAAAGCAGAACAAAAATGTCTTTTTGAAATTTCAATGAGAATAACAACTAAATCTTATATTCAGAAAACAAAAACTACACTGCTTGAACAGAGAAACAAAATACATGATCAGATCTATGTTTATTTGAGTTTAGATCTGTATAAGATTTACACCAGCATTGTAGATTTAGAACTGATGGTTATTCTAGATCTACCATTTAGCTAAATATCTAAACTAGCTTAGATCTGAGCACATATTTTGTTTCTCTGTTCAAGCAGTGTAGTTTTTGTTTTCTGAATATAAGACTTAGTTGTTATTCTCACTGAAATTTCAAAAAGACATTTATGTTCTGCTTTACTGCCCTAATTCTAACATGGTATCAGAGTTGTAGGTTGTGAAGAGAGCTCAAGGATTTAATCTTGAGCCTACACAAATCCACTTTGTTAGAGTTGCTTTGCAGAGATCAGCCATCTAAACTAACTAAGATCTAAGCATGGCTTCCTCATCAGTTAAAGCTAAAGACAGACTTGTAGGGGCTGCAAACTTTAATGCTTGGAAATACAGAATAATGAACATTCTTGAAGAGAATGATCTAGAAGAGTTTATCTCTAGGGAGATTGAAGAACCTACCACAAACACAGCAAGGGCAACATATAAAAGGAAACAAACCAAGGCCAAAAGAATCATTTTTTATTCTATCAAAGACAACATGATGCCCATCAATGGTCATCTAAGAACTGCCAAAGATTGTTTTGATGCCTTGGCAAACCTATATGAAAAGAAGGCACCAACTCAGAAAAGAATTTTGAAGAAACAATTACATATCTTGAAAATGGGAAAGGATGATACAATTGCTACTTTCTTCTCCAAGATTGCACAAACCAAAGATCAGCTTATTGCAATTGGTGTTCCTGAAGATGATGATGATCTTGTTCAAACAGCTTTTGATGGACTTCCTGATACTTGGGGAGTTTTTCTTGCATCCGTGAATGGAAAAGAATCCCAACCTAATTTTGAAAGATTGTGGCATGACTGCTTCGAAGAAGAAGGAAGACTAAACAGCAAAAATGACTATTCAGTTCTGAAAGATCATGCCCTTGCAGCAAAGACCAAGAAATGGAAGAAGTTCCCTAAATCAAAAGGCAAAGGTAAGAAACCCCAAGGTAAGCTATCTCATCTTAATCCTCATTTATCTAAAGTTAAATGTTTTAACTGCAATAAGCTAGGACATTATGCAAGAGATTGCAGGAGTCCTCCCTTTCAGCAGAAAAGAAGAGGAAGATTTCAAGCCTCAGTTGCCACTGAAGAGGCTAAACCCCAAGAGGAGCCTCAAAGAAGACAAACCAGGGCTGCCACCAAAGAGCAAGAACATCATAAGGAATATTATCTCATCTCAGCTCTTTCCGGCACTATCACCAAGTTAGAGGAGATTTGGCTAATAGACAGTGGTGCTTCCAGACACATGACAGGTTTCAAACAAAACCTTGCAAACTATCAAGACAAGAAATTCAAGGCAAAGGTTGAACTAGGTGATGATGGCTCCTATGACATAAAAGGTTTTGGTTCTACCTCTTTCTGGTTTCACTCGAGTAATATCTTTCACATTGATGAAATTCTTTATGTACCTGGTCTAAAGAAAAATTTAATCTATGTTCCAGTCTTAGAAAGTAAAGGTTACTCAGTAGTTTTCTCCAAAGGAAAGGCCTTCTTGGGGTCCTCAAATGAAGATTTAAGTACTGCTATAACCATTGGAACTCGTGAGAGTGGACTTTATAAGATTTCAGGTCAGGTTGTTCAAGCTCTAGTTCATGAGACAATCAATCCGAGCTTTGGCACAGGAGACTTGGACATCTCAACTATAATGCACTTCCAGGTTTGCAAAAGATGGTGACAAGTATGCCAGTATTTTCTGTTGAGCATGATAGTGTTTGTAAAGGTTGTTCACTTGGTAAGAACATAAAGAAACCCTATCCTCTCAGTAATAGAAAATCAAATGG
>SNQJ01S0009502.1:214935-253765 GCA_010110895.2 Picea sitchensis
TATGTTGTATTTGAATTTAAAGTTTATATATATATATATATTGAAAAATGTATATATAGCCGAACCTGATGTCGAACCTCATTTGAACCTGATTGAAAAATCCGAACCTAATCGTTGTCGAACCCGAACCGTGTGACATAGGTTGCAGTTGCAGTTGCAGTTGCAGTTGCAGTTGCAGTTGCTAGTTGCAGTTGCCAGTTACAGTTGCAATTGCCAGTTACAATTGCAGTTGCTAGTCGCCAGTTGCAGTTGCCAGTTGCGCAAACCTTGAGATTAAAAGACAAGCTGGATGGTGCTACAAATTTCAGAGGTATGCACTTATATATGTTTCCAAGTTATATCATTTAGCAGAATATGCGGGTGTTTGCAGGGGATGTACAAGGGACCTTGTCCAAGCAATGACCCAAAGGGATCATTGGATCTAATGCATCTAGAGGAATAGCGCACCCTCCCTAGCAATTAAGAATCCAGGTTTGCATATCATGTTTGATATTTTTTTATATTGTTATATCTTAAATAAATATTGTAACCGAGAAAACAGTCTTTAGAGTTCTATTACTGTTGAGTACCTTTTGTTATCAAATGTTTAGTGACACTTGAATATTGCTAGTACAATAATCATTATGTCAATGCTCATTGTTTAGTACTAATGATGCACTTGTTTGCAAGATAGAATTGATCTCTTCTAGGAGATGTTCTTGGTTGTTGTCTTTGTACTTGTCACTTTCCACACTTCGTCCCCTCATCTCCTTACTTTTTGGGATTTTCAGGTATACTGACCCAAGAAGGGGTTGTCCCTCATTTCATGGGAAGCAGGGGATGAAGGCCCGGAGGCTTGTAGCTAGCAAAAAATAAAATTCAATCATTAACCTTCTAGATGCTCGCCTAGGGATCCCGAGGACAATGAAATGTCTCTCATAGGAAACTGATGGGACCCGTGAAAAATAACTAATACAAAATGCCAACCAAGGTGGAGCATCTGTGGGCATTGTTTTTAATGCTTAAGTATAAGCCCCACATATGTTTTCAACTTGGGGAAGCATGATGTGACCAGGGTAGAGTCAAGGTGGGCATATTTTTCCATGCTCAAGTAGAAGCCCCACCTTGGCTTCAACCTGGAAACATCTTAAAAGAATAAAGGGCAATAAATGGGCTTGGAAAAAAGGTTGCATTGAAAACGAAGGTGTAGCACACCCTCTACAAAGGCACCCATAGATGAGACACGACAACCCCTTGTATGTCATGAACCCCATGCCCAAAAGTCTTCCCCCCATCCATGACACCTCATCCATGTGACTTAGAAGGAGGTCCCCTTGAGAAACACTCTTAAACTTGAGGAATGATTCACCCAATAGGTCGCTTTGTCAACCCTCCCATACCTAAACTTGGCAAATTGCATAGGGTCTTTGAGCATTTGTTTATTTTGATGAGGTAGTTTGGATGTGCTTGCTTTGATGTCTCTTTTATTGTTATGATTTACTCATCATGATGCATTTGACTTGAGACCCTTGGAGGGCATATCCATTTGTCTTTGTAGGACCTAGTTGGTGGACAGTTTTGGAAGAACAAGCCTAGCTTGGGCTTCCATGGGACTTGAAGCCCAGAGGTTGGATGCCAAGGGCCCACACTCTAGATGATGCTGACATGCCTTTGGAGGCCTAGAGGACACCTTGGAGGATCTTTCCCAGCCCCTACATGCCAAACAACTTGCTTGTAAGGGCCAAAACGTCACCCTCTAAGGGCTTGACGTCACCCTAGGGGTAGGGTTTGGTGGTGAATGAAGACACTTGGCACGTTTTGAAGGAAGAGGCCCATGGATCGTGGAAGAAAGGCTTTGTTCGAAGACTATTAGCCTTTGGAGGCCTAGCTTTCCCTTCTCCAACTCAACGACTTGACCAAAAGTACCAAACATTGCCCAAAAGAAGGTTGACGTCATGTTTCTAGGGTTTCTCTTATGTGCAAAATAGGAATTAAATAATATTACTTTTGTAAAGGGGCAAGATAATGGTTGTTGACCCCTTATCTTGTGTTTTACCCTAAGATTTGTGGACAAACATGTTTTAGGACATTTTGTATAAATAGAGATCATTTGTATCTCATTTTCACAATAACTCTCCCATTGTGAGAAGACTCCTAGCTGAAATTTGCGCCCTCTTTGGGCAAGCTCTCTCTCTTGTGCTCTTGTTATGGTTTATTTTTGCTATTGGTGGATGATGTGATGCGCTATCTCTAGTGGAGCTATTCTCTTGCATTTATGGTGGATTAATCTTGGTAAAAAGGAGGTTTATCTTGTTGATGCTTGGACTAGGGAAGGAATCTATCTTATTGTTGCTTCATTGCTTGGTTACAAGTTTGATTTGCTAGACTTCTTGGGGACTATAAGGGCATACAACCCCACCATATCCATCATTTTTGTCTTGGAATAATTTGTTGCTTAAGGTTTTACTAGGAGAAGTAAAAGGGCTTACACCTTCCTAGTACTACCTAGTTAGCCTTGCTTGCCTTGGGGAGTAAATGGGCTTACACCCGGAGATAGCACTGCCAGCTCATTCTTTACTTGACTCCATAACCCAATAGTTATAGGCACTAATCTAATTGCATTGGAGAAACAAAATATTGCATTAGTAAACATAAAAACTCGGGATTTTGAGATTGTCTAAATTGGAAGTTGTTCTAGCCCCTTGAGGCCTCCTAAAGCCCTCAAGGCATCTTGTTTATCTAGGAACTTCTTGTTGTTGTTATAAAAGTAAAGCTACAGCCAATAGGGCTGCAGCAAAACCCTAAACACTTTCTTGAATAACTCACAATTCAACCATCAAAAGTTGCCAATATTTTGCCCCTACAATCTACTAATCGTAGCGCACTTTTTGGGTGGGTTACTTACAATTTTTGGTGGGTGATTCTTCTGCTGTAACAACTTGTTTGCTACAGCCATAAGGCTGATAAAGTATCTCTGCAACACTTGTTTATAACAGACTTACATTTATGCTAAAGTCTTGCTCTTTCAGTCTTGAGTTATACTAGTCATATCTAGCTTAGCTCTCGTATCATTATCTTGATTTTTGGCACTTACTTAGCAGCTCTAATAATCATTTGTTTGCTAATATATATTTTTGTTGACTACTGCAAATTAGGGACAACAAGCTTAACTTGCTTGTCCACCTAACACATAGCTCGTACAGTTGGCTTTTCTTGTGTCTCGGGTAGATACAAACACTTTCAGCAGGTACCCAAGGACTTGGCAACCTTAAACCACTCTCGAGGCTCATTCTCAAACCTTCTTCCATCTAGCAACTTGACCTATAGGGGCATTCATCTCATCATCTCACTTTTCGTCTCATTTCCCCCGAGGGTCACCTGGGATTCCCCCCTTGAGGTGATGATTTCACCTCTAAAGTGACAAGAATACCTATCTAAGGTGACAATAGGTAGGTGTTCTCTTAGTTGTCGCCATATTGTGGTTTGGGTCGGGCTTTTACCAACCCACAACTTGTGCAATAACAAGAGCTATAGTGATGGTTGCAGGAGGCAACAGATTAGATGGTCTCTAGTTTGAGACATGGATCAGGCTATCGAGACATGGAGTTGTATACATGACAATATACATCCCCATATACTGAAGGCGAAGAAGACAATGTTAGAACCTTCTGAAAAGAAGGATACTTTTGTGGGATACAGAGTGTTCCACGTGGAAATTGTTGAGGAGCAGCAGGTAGCTCCACAGATGGTGAAGCAGACGACCCCACCTAGTACTAGTTCAGAGGAAGCCTGAGTTCAGAGAGAGTCATCCCTCAGAATCCAGTAGGGAGGAGCAGCCTCCCAGGACAGTTCATTGGAGATCAAACTTCAGAAGATGCAAAGGGCGCAGATTCTATCATATCATGATCTTCTTGAATCTCATCATCAGGGGAAACTGCGACTTCCCTCACTGGTTCTGCAACTCTGGGAGCTACGGGCTCTTCTTCATATACTTCTTCAAGCTGGCATCTTCTTGATTTCTAGAGTGTTGCATCTTCATCAAAGGTTAAATATTCCCTTCTTTCCTAAAGGATCCAGCTTGGTTCTCTTTTCTTTCGAAATGTGTACAAACATTGGACAGCCAAATATCTTGAGATGGCTTACTTCTGGCTTCTTTCCGGAGAACATTTCTTCAAGGGTTTTGAACCCAAGTGCACTATGGGATAATTTGTTTTGTACATACACTATTGTTCTTGCTGCTTCTGCCCATAAGTGCCTGGATGATCTTGATCGTGGATCATAGTCTTCACTGCTTCCATTATAGTTATGTTCTTTCTTTCTGCTACACCATTTTGTTGAGGATTGTAGGGAGTGGTGAGCTCCCTCTTAATCCTGGCATCTTTGCAAAAGCTTACAAACTCTTTTGAGGTGTATTCTCCTCCATTATCTGACCTGAGTATCTTGATTTTTCTTTTAGAGAGATTCTCTATCAAGAGTCAAGACTATGAATTCCTTGAATTTTCCAAACACTTCATCTTTTGATTTCAAGAAGCAAACCCAAGTCTTGCGAGAATAGACATCAATAAATGACACATAGTATGCATACCCACTAAGAGAGGTTGATGGCATTGGGCCACATACATTTGAGTGGATGAGCTCCAAGACTCCTTATGCTTTACTGTCACTCTTCGGGAAAGGATTCTTTATGTTATTTCCTTGTGCACATCCCTTGCACACACCTTCATGATCAACCTTGAAATCTGGCAGACCTGTAACTGCCTTGCTCACATATGGTAAGGCTTTGTAATTGATGTGAGCTAGTCTTCTATGCCAAATTTCACATGGACTCTCAGTGGAGTGAGACAAGGTTGCATCTGAGTGAACTTTTAACTTGTACAGACCACCTTCTTCTGTTCCAATAACAATTGCATCTTCTATGGTTTCTCCTTTAGTGATGCAGAGAGGTCTATCCTAACACCCCGCAGGGTCTCTTCACCTGACCTTCTGCTCACAAGATCGTTCAATTCCCTTCAGTTGAGCCGAAACGGCCCTTTAGATTCCCTCGGAAAATCTCTACTAAAATCTCTGACCCAGTCCACAGGTCTCTATTTCCACCCCACGGCCTTTTACACTTTACCGCGGTTATTCCCCGACTCTCTGTCGGGGTTCGGGGTTTCGGCGTTTCCGCTGTCATAAACCTCTGTCTTCGTGAATCCCCGATCTCCGATTGCCGATGTGCTTTAGCCCTCCAAGCTAAGCCCTAACCATATGATCACTTCCTCTGTGACCGTGGCTTTACCTCCTTTCGAGGCTACTCCTATCGAAGTTTCGGCACTTTCGATGTCGAAGTGCACAAGTCCACGGGACTCACGATTTGCCGAATCCCGACGCGCTCCTTTTCTGACCTTTAGCCCCTTCCGCTATGCGATGGTCCATGTGACCGCTCCCCATACGACCCTAGCTATAACTCCCATCGGGGTTTCGGGGTTTGTGATGTCACGATGCAAACGCCTACGGGATTCCCGATCGTCCAAATCCCGATTCTCCGTTTAGTTGACAGTTGTCCTCCACCTCGGCGCTGTCCTCCTCCTCTACTGCTCTGACAGTTGGCTCCCACTACAGCTCTGCCTTCCAATTGGTTCCCGACCTTTTATCTGCCACCTGTCCTCCACTGACCGGCTATGACTGTGGGACCGTCGCGTTTCGGGATTTCGCGACTTCTCCCGTCGTGAGTTTCTCGTCACCGAGAATCCCGAAATGCCGAACCTCAATGCACGTGCGAGCTCTCTCCTCCACGTCACCGCTTCCTTGTCGCCTTATCGGGTATCACGAAATCGCGATTTCTATTGCAACGGTTCCGTTGTATGCGGAAAACCTGAAATGCCGAACCCCGATTCTTTCAGATCCTCGGACACGTGTCCCTCAGATCGAACGGCTCCGACCGTATCGGGAAATCGCGGATCGCGATTTCATTGTGCAAGAGTTTCACGACTCCGGAAACTCCGATTCTCCGGGATCTCTCGCCACGTGTCCCTGCTGTTTGGACGGCTCCGATCCTATCGGGAAATCGCGGATCGCGATTTCAACATGCACAAGACTCTTGTCTCCGGAAACCCCGAAATGCCGAACTCCGAATCCCCGAGATCTCTCACCACGTGTCCCTGCCGAGATCAACGGCTAAGATTCTCCGTCAGGGTTTCGAGACTCAAAAGGTCTCAGTTCTCTCGACTTGTAAAACCCCGATGCCTCCAAAATCCCGATGACTTCCCAGTATGCTAACACTTGTCCTGCCGAGATCAACGGCTAGGATCCCTTCTCGGGATTTCGGGACTTTCAAGGTCTCTGATTCTTACCCTATGAAAAACCCGATGACGCCAATATCCCGATGTCTCCTCCGGGTTCTTCCTTTGCTCCTTCGGGCTTAAACCCTGGGCAACTTTCCGAGATCTAACGGCTGTCGGGGATTCTGAGCGAGATCTAACGGCTCAGATCCCTTTCTCTTGTGCGCTCCTCCTATGCACCTCCTGGACGTAGTATTCCAACGGTCCAGAATATGTCGACCTATCCGACGGCTGCTATTGTTCCTCCGAGCTCCTTCACGTCTTCTTCCCAGACTTGGAAGAATTTGATTTCTCAAAGGCCTCGACCTTTGCTGCTCCTTTCTATGATCTCTTCGAACCTGAGTTTCGCAAATGCGCGTAAAAGTGTTGTTCCTTCTGAGCTTGTTCTTCTCGAATCCTTAAAGGATTCCGACGTCTGCGCTCCTGCAGAGTCTTCTCATGCACCCAGCGTGCTATCTCTTCTGAGCTTGCGTAAACACTCAGACCCCTTGAGGGATTTTCTCTTACTCCTCTTCTCCCTCAGATGGAGAATGAAATGGATGCCTCCTTGGCTATCCTACACTCCAGCAACCTCTGGCTGAGTGCTTCTGGGTATTCAGTAACCCTGTGAGAATCCCTCCGTGGATTCTTCCTCTGACTTTCCGAACTCAAAGAGTTCTCTTCTCCTGTGTCGTCTACACAATTTCTCGATGCCCTTCTGGCGGAGTCTCTTCTCCCACAGAACGTTCAGTAGTTCTGGGTTCCTTCTGTGCACCCCTTTGCACCTGCTCTATGCCCTCCTGGCAGAGCCCTCAGAATCCTCAGCGATTCTGGTCTTCCTGTCTGAACTCACAATGGATTTCTTCTCTGTGCACTCCTTGCACTTGTGCTCAATGCCCACTTGGCAGAGCTCTACCGAACTTACAGCAAAGTTTTGTCTGCAACTGTGTTCCAGCTACACAGCCTTGCCTCCAAGGTATTCAGTAACCTTGAGGTCTTTCTCCTGAGTTGATGACTTCAGTCCTGTGCCTCAGCACGTCTTTGTCTGACTCCTCCGAGTTCAGAAGTGCATCCTTAGTGCACCGGCTCTCAGAACCCTCTGTGTTCTGTCACACCTTCCTGGTATGAAGCCTCAAAGACCTTCAACCTGAAATCGTTCAAACTCCTGCAGAATGCATCCACATAACATACATTAACAGCATATAAAAAGAACACACACAGGCATGCATATAAGACAGAATAATGCAGGAAAGACTGCTCTGTTTTATATTAATGGCAAATGCCTGTATTTTACAAGGTGTTCCTCGAGCTCTCTCTGGCTCTTATAAACTCTGCTTATCTACAGCTTGACTAACTCAAAATGAGACATGGAAATCTCTTTTACCTGAGGGGCTCTTAGCGCTTCCCTCCAGGTTCACCTACTCTATTAAATTACAATCAATGGTTGTCTAGTCCAGCATCTGGATCTAGATCTCAGCCAATCTTGGCATTAAAGTCGATCCTATCTAATGCATGCTCAAGGCACGACTTCCCTGGCTCAACAGCCTAAGCACATTAAATTTACATTCAATTCAAATTCAAATGAGGCTACGCCTCCCTTTTAGCATATGAATGCATGCGCGCTGACGTGGCTGGCTGCTGGCTAGCTGACATGGAGAGATGCTCCTGCATCATTTAGGCCACATAAGGACTTCACCATCTATGAATGCAACCCTGAAGCCTTTCTTATCTAAAGTTGAGATAGAAAGCAAATTCTTCGTCAAACCTGGTACATATAGTATATCCTTCATCTTCATTGGGGTCCCTGAATCAAGTTTGTAGGTGGACTCTCCCACTCCTTTGATACGGTACTGGTAATCATCTCCAAGTGTAACTTTCTGGGGAAAGTTATTTTCTGTAAGGCTAGAGAGAATGTCCCTCTGACCTGTCATGTGCTTAGAAGCACCACTATCTATGAGCCAAGTATCCTCTCCAGGTGACACTGATCCTGAGAGGGTAGAGAATAGGACATAGTCTTCAATCTTTTCTTTAATCATCTTTGTGGGTGGCTCATCATCTTCAACTGCATGGGCATGGCGTCTTGTTATTTCTCTTCTTGTATTCTTCTCTTCTAGCTGTACAATTCTTAGCAATGTGTCCCATCTTGTCACAATGGTAACATTGATAAGAGGAGAAATCTTTTTCTCTTCTTTGACCTTTCTGAAACTTCTGGAACCTCCTTGGAGGGTGAGATTCTTTATGTAGGTGGGTCTCCTTCTTGAAGTGAGACCTTCTCTTTCCTCCTTTAGCATGAGCAGCTAGGGCTTGATCTTCATCCCTTAGTAGTATTGCTTCTCAGTTAGCTACTCTTGTTTCTTCTTGAACAAATTCTTCCCAAAGACTGACAACTTGTAGTTTCTCCTTTCTGGCACAAATAGTTTGGATGAATGCATCCCAAGGTATTGTGAGACCATTAAGAGTTGTCATTATGAGTTCATCTTCATCTAGGTTGTCTACAGTTGCTTCTAGTTGTTCCTTGAATTGAGAAACCCTAGAGAAATAGTCATGAACGGTTTCTCCTTTCTACATCTTTGTATTCTTGAGTTGGGTTCTCAAGCTCATCTTCCGGTTAATGTTCCTTCCTTCATACATTCTGGTTAGGGCATCAAACATTTCTTTTGGAGTATTCTTAGAGGACACTTGAGGGATCAAGTGGTCTTTAATAGAGTCTGAAATGATTCTTTTGGCCCTAACCATATCCTTCTGGTAGTTTTCTTTAGCTGTAGCATCTGCGGGTTCTGGTACATTTTCCTTGATGAATCTTGCAAGGTCATTCTCTTCAAGAATGAGTGCAATCCTATACTTCCAAGCACGAAAGTTATCTACACCTTCTAACTTGTCAACAAGCTTGGTGCTTGCAAACATCTTGACCTGAAGCTGAGAAAATGACCAAAAATTAAAAGTGATCAGAAATTAAATCTGAACTTACCAGGAGGTGCGCTTGGCAGAGGCGAGTAGCCTAGTGCAGTTTGTTTTCTGAAAATCCAAATTTTACCCCTTGAAACTGGGCCTACGCAAATTTGGACTGCTACTTCTGGTACTGGTTCTGGTTCCCTGGTTTTCTGGTACCAGTGAAAGCTAGGGTTTCACTTTCTGGAGGCTCTGGCCACTGAAAAGGTGCGCTCAAGCTGCCAATGAGTTCGCCAGTCTAGGATGCACTTCCCTAGATAGTTTTTAGGCTGAAATTATCTTCCAATAAAAAGCCCTGATTTTCTTGTACGGCAACAGTGACGTTTTTGGTAACCCAGTGAAAGGTGCTTTATTCAATCAAGCTCTGATACCATGTTAAATTTAGAGTTGCTATTAAGTTCTTTTTCAATTTAGAGTTGTTATTAAGTTCTTTTTCTTGTACGGCAACAGTGACGTTTTTGGTAACCCAGTGAAAGGTGCTCTCTTCAATCAAGCTCTGATACCATGTTAAATTTAGAGTTGCTATTAAGTTCTTTTTCAATTTACTAGACAATAATAGCATAAGCAGGATCTCTGAAAGATACACAATCACAAGGTACACAGCATTTATCCTGGGAAACCCTCATGGGGGAGAAAACCCAGCAAAAACTTCCTTAATATAGATTGCCAATACAATGCCAAGATAATAAATCAAACACAAGAGAATATCCAACACTGAGCAATGTGCCTCTCTCTTCTTCTGACAACTAGCAACTGCAGCTTCCTTCAAACTTGCGCACTAGATGAGTGACTTGAGTGAGTGAGCTAATGAGGCGTCTTCCACTCTTATTTATACTGGCTAGCAGGCGCTCGGGTGGTGTCTCTTCATCAAGCAGGGCCAACTTCTTCACTTAGTGGCTAAAACCACTTTAATTAGGCCTGGGGGGCGACTTCTTAATTAGCAACATATAATTAGGGTTTGACCAATCCACAAAAGGGGATTTCATCTTATACAAAGCCCGACATGATCAATCCACAAAAGGGGATTTCATCTTATACAAAGCCCGACATGATCAATCCACAAAAGGGGATTGATCTATAAGATAATAACTCAATAATAAGTAGAATATTCTTTGCAGTTACAATATTTAAACAAATTATAACTTCGGTGATACCAGATACCACAGTTGGGACTTATCCTTCGAGGAACCAGAACATCCGCAAGTTCGAGCTGGGAAATTAAAATTGTGAGGGCAGACAGGTGAAAAAAAAAGACTATGGAACGATC
This sequence comes from Picea sitchensis, assembly GCA_010110895.2. NCBI lineage: Eukaryota > Viridiplantae > Streptophyta > Pinopsida > Pinales > Pinaceae > Picea > Picea sitchensis. The sequence continues at coordinate 225,430 of SNQJ01S0009502.1, forward strand.
TGTCAACAGAACCAGGAATTGCCCCTGTTCTCCTTGCAAAGTTGAGGGTATTATTAATTCGGAATCTGGTGAATGCAAACAGTAACCGAAAACATCAATCAACACAGTCATATAGAGGCCATTTAGAGCCTCTTTATGTGTGTATTTTGGTTCATATATGTATTGCACTCAATGCTATTTTGGTTATATGCATCCTTACTTGCTATATACATGAGAAAACTTTTCGTATTTGTGTCTAATGGTATGGATTCACAAAAATGTCCACAAATGTATTTTTTTAATCAAAATTTGAATATTTTATGTACTTTTTGGTCATCCGGTTTTCTTCCCCATTTTTTCCAATTTTGATCGATTTCCAATTTTAGGGGTCCACTGGTTCAATGACCGGTCCGGTTCTAATAACATTGGATCAGATATCACTTCATACAAAATGGGATTCAAATGGGCACAGTGAAGCTCCAATATACTCTCACTGATTAGCAGGTAGTTGATATTCTGACCAATCCCTTTGCAAAAAGGAAGTTTGAAGCATTCAAAGACAAACTTGGATTGGTGCAGAATTCCTTCCTCGCTAAAAGGGAGTGTTGAGAAACTTAGCTTGAGCAGGAACTTCTTGCACAGGGTTCAATGTGAAGTTTGAACATGCAGGAAGTGGTTCAAGACATTTTATTTGTGACCACCTTGGAAAGGTGATCACTAATTCCATCTTGTAATTTCACTTAGAAAAAGTGAAAATTTAATGCTCTGAAGTTTACTGTGTCTTAGGAATCTAAAAGAAATGTTCTAGAAGTTATGGAAAATTACTGAATTAGATTAGGATTTAATCTTAGCCATACATCTCAAAATTGAATTAAGTCACAGCTAAGATTCAAGAGATTAGTTATTTCTCTCAAAGCATAAAAAGGACAAGATAGGGAGAGGTCGAGTTCATATGTGAAGAGAGCAAGAGAACTGGAATAGAGCAGAGTGCATTCAAGGAGAAAAAGAGCAGATTGCTAAAGAGAACAGCAAGATACCAGCAGGCCTTACAGTTCGTACACTGTTGTAGCTGGTCTTTCTTTATGCAGGCCGTACACCTTTAGATCTGGCTGTACAATGGATTGTTGTAGTGTGCTTTAGTGTTGGGAGGAGAGAGAGGGGTTTGCTGTCCAGGAAGGGCAGAAACAGAGCAGGCCGTACTGCTGCAGCTGTACCCTCTTATACACATGCTATACACTGTTGTTTGAGGTGATTTTATTGACCGTACAACTGCCAGTTCAAGCAGACTGCAGAGATCACCTTGTAAGCTTTAATCAAAGGAATGAAAAGATGATTAGAAGAAGAAATCCCTGTGTATATGTTTTATTCAATGCTGTATATCTCGTCTCAGGGAAAGTATCAGCGAGGGTCCGGAATGTAACTTATCGGTGACATCGGTGGAAAATATCGGAAAATGTCGCAAGACCTCAAAAAAATACAAAAAACGCTCATTTTTTTCAATTTTTTAAACATGCAAAGCAATAACAACATCAAATAGACACATTGCTACATAAATATGAAAATACAACATTGGTCATGATCTTCTGCACATGACTCATATTGATTTGAGTGGTATTCTTTTTAACAGAGACATCGTATTTACTATTGATTGCCCCTTTGAAGGCCATAGCAGATCTTTGATGAGTCATCCTATCTATGTTCAAACATCCATCCCCTCCAGCCTATCTACCAATGCCCATTTAGCCACAGCAACTTGCTCTTGTTTTTAGATCCTCATTGAAAAGGAATATGCCATTTTGGCCTCTTTAGCATACTTTTGAACACATTGGGTTTGCTAGTCTGCAATCTATTAGACACACATACACAGGCCAATTATTGACAGTTTCTGTAAATTTTCATTCAAGTGTGAATATTTTGCATAATTGTTTTCTTTTATACACGTGAGATGTTTCAGTTCTTTTATTTTCCTTGGAAAAATCTGTAATTTCTATCTGGGAGAGAGAGAAAATTACATTCTGCACAGTGCATATGCATACTGCATTTGAGAAACCCATATGGGTTGTATCTCATTAAATAAACTTCCTTTTAATATAAAGAGGCCTGCAAGCATTCTTGTAAATCAGTGACGAGATGATACAACATATAATAAGTAAAAAAATCAGCGATGAGATCATAGTTTTGGACCAGGCCAGGTTCATCCATAATATAATGAAGAAAGTACTGCAGGCATAGTGACTCCATCCTTCAATTTGACCAGCACCCATGATCTTGGATCCAACTGAATGCCTTAGACAAAATTCTGCTGCAGAATTTTGTTCCACCTTTTTTTGCCAGCAGGCCGATATTTTCCATCATCTCGCGATATTTTCACAATCTGTCGCAACATATTGAATGTGTCGCGACACATTCAATATGTCGGATATGTCGCAACATATTCTAAACAATATATAGGCCTCCTGTATATCTCAGCGATATATCGGAGAGATATACAACACTGGTTTTATTTCTTCCGCTGTTAATTTTTTCAGCTGTTGTGTGATTGATGCAATGTTCAGAAATTTAATTTTCTGCCTTGAAATAAATTCTTGGAACATTAGGATAGCAGTCACCTAGGCTTGGAAAATTTACAGTCACCAGCTCTAATAAACAAGAAATTGGCCCCAGCATCTCAGTTTCTGCAGGATTGATCTTTTCTGCAATTTTTTGAACTTAGGAAACTCAAGAAAGCTACCTATCACAAAGTCTCTGGCATCAACCAGCTTTCAAAAAGCTGGCACTTCCATATACTTTATCGGGGCATGTACCACCCAGCCTGACTTAATAGCCACGATGGTTTCCACTAACCAATGGTCCCCTAGTGGGAATGCACTGACCACTTCTTTGAGGAATAGAACCCTGGTGGCAGCTAAGCACTACCCCACTTTTGCTGACTCAGCTGTCCTCTTGTGACGAATTTCTTTATTTCTGGTAAGCTGTCTATAGCAATTGATCATCAGAGCTGTACAGAACCGTGTAATTTCGGCATAATATAATAGAAGTTTTTCTAACAAGAAAAATAAAAGAAAAACATTGAAACCATCTATGGATTAATATAAACCCTTTCTTCTTGTAAGAATGAATCATGTCGCAATCCTTTATTAAAGGGGATTTTTTCCTCTCTCTCGTCTTTTGACTGTTAAAAAGAGGTAAGAATTACATGGTGGATTTATATAAATTACAGAACATGCTTAAACCTGTAGTCTTGATACATGCCATACATTTGCAAACATAATGAATGTAATTTACATGTCATACCTTGCTCAGACATATCTGAAAAAGTTGCTGGACTTCTTTTAACAGATACCTGCAAACAGGGAAAACAAGCAATAAGAATGATAATTTGTAAAAGAAATTGTTTTTTAAACAAATAGGCATTGAACACCTATGTTACACCAAAGAGCGAAATAACATACTTCAAGATCAGTGAGAGATGGCCCAAGCTTGTTTGCCAAAGCAGAAAGATGTTCCTTTGCATCCTGCGGATTACAAAAAAGTCAGCATTTTAGCAAGCATGCATTAAACATTCCCCTGAGCTACAACAAAATATTTGTAAGTTTACCTACAAAATTAAGGGGAGGCATAGCATCAGTTACAATTTATTGCAGAACTAAGAACAAAATTAACAGCCACAAATGTCTAGGATTATAAACAGTTTGTAGATGTATCATATGTTTGGAAATGCTGACACTACAGTCACTCTAGCGTTTGAGGTAATACAGCCTTGGAAACTTTTCTTTCTGCATAAGCTGCTCTTGTTTGGCCAGTATATAGTTACTCACTTCACTGTGTCCCAGGAGATCTAGGAACAAGGTTTTTGAGAAAGAATTCTAGTTTTGAGGAATTAATTTCATTCTATCTACAATTTTACACTACCCTTCAGGTCTATTTTAGAGGGGGTAAATACTAAAGCATTGCCATATGGAAGTCTATTGTTGTCTTGCTTTGTCACCTGGAGCAAACAAACAGGTACAAGTTTTGAAAATAAAATGGGTTTCAAACATGTAGATCTAGATGTATGGGTAGGAACTTTCGACTTTTCATATTTTACTTTCTTTGCAATTTTATTTATTATTTATTTTTCTAGTTTCTAGGTCATGAAGCCCTCACATACCTATTATAAAAATAATTAAGAAACTATGTTTATAGTACAGAAAACAACAATTTGGTAAGCATTTCCAGGAAGTTTACATACTCCTCTAGAAAACATTACCTAGAAGTTTCCCTACAGTTTTCATACTAGAAAGGTTTCTTGTACAAAACTGAGTCCCAGCCAAAATTTCACTCTCATCACGGGCATGTTGGTGCCACCCAGGATTACTCACCAGAGCACTATCAGTCGAGGCCACTCTCCAGAGGTCAATATTCAGCAGGCACTTGGTTTTGATATCTGCACTGTTGATTCTGATGATGAGCAGGGCTAAATGCCTCCTTCCTTAGAGCAGCAGCATCTTCATTCAGGGTATGTTTCCTTACTGGCTCTTTTTCACTTCTAAGGTTTTCCTTCTTGGGATAAGTTGCTAACCTACTTCTACACCTACCTTTATGTCATTTCATTTCATATTGCTCTCATTAATAAAATTATCTTATCATATCTTATCTCATACTCATTTTTCATTTCATTTCATTTCTTATAGGAGCACTTTTTGTGGCCATGTTTGTTTAACATTGTCAGTTGCAGTCACTAGGCCCTTTGACCTGTTTTGATCTTTAGTGGACATTAATACAAATTTCAATTTCAATTTCCCATAGTTTTTTTGTGGACTTTTCAAAACACTTTTAACACAGTTCCTCAGGATCTGTTACAAGAACAAGTTCAACAATTGGAAATTTCAATGGACAACTCTTAGGCAGTTATGGTATCATATAAGTGCTAGGATTGACAGACTTCGCATGCCTTAGGGGCTCTCATAGGCAATTCACAGAACAATAAAGTTGAAACAGGGATACCCTACCCTCACAATCTTTGGCTTGACTGATGAGCTCAGGTAGTGTATTCGTAAGAATAATGATACAAAGGTTGGACAATGGTTATAGGGCGAATCTTGATAATTTATATCCTTGTTTAGCTCCCCAGAAGAGATACAACAACTGAAAGCTTTTGTGTTTTTTGCCAGTCCAGAGAGTTCAAGTTTATCCTTGAAAAATGAAACTGGCAATTCTCAATACCACCTGTTACTCTCAGCATCAGAGGTAAACTTGGTTTTGTGCAGGTTGGTGTGATGATTCTAGCCTTCAAAAAGTCGAAATATTGGAGGAGGTTGCTTCAGCTGTGCATCATGCTATTCATGGACCAACATCATGGTGATCACCTAGTCATGTTCTAGTCACTTTCACTTTGTGTTGCTTGGTTAGTTCATGAGTGTCCTCTAGCATGGTGATGTTCTTACATAGTGTTTTCCTAGTTTCATTCATGTTCCACAACATTTCCATAATTTCACCTAGGTAATTAGTTTATTGCAAGCATATTATCACTTTTGCCTAGGTGGAACCCACTTCAACATACGTTTTCATTACATTTCATCATTTTTCCTAGGTAGTTTGTGTATCACATCACATCTCTACCTTTCACTTAGGTAAAATTCACATTCACACTTACATTTCACCTCATTTCATCTCCTAGAAGGTGCATGGTACATTCTGCCTATAATTCCCTAAGATTTATACCATATTAACCTCTCATTTCTCATATTTCCACTTTTTTCAGTGTGAACACACCTAACTGGTTCAGGATATTAGGTTGACTAGGGATGCGCCCTAGGGTTTTGAACCTCCACCTCACCCATCCACCTCATCCACTCATCCATTCATCAAGAGCACACATCCCTAGGCCATTAGGTGATGCGCTCCACTATGAGGACTACTTACTCTTTGTATAACCTTGTTCACACCTTACACACATGTTGGAGTGACTAGTAACTGGAGTCTGGTTTGACTTGGTCAAAGCAGGTCCACTTGCACATTATTCGAGGAGATAACATGATTTTGATGTGGATCCATCTGCACAAATACCTAGGGCACATGATCTATGGTGGGATCTTCATGGTTGATTTGGTCAAAGGTAGTTGGAAATGCACAAATATCAAGGGCACACACACTCTCCCTCTCTCTCTTCAAGGGCACATGCATGCATGAATATTTTATTATGATGGTGGTTATAATGTGAACACAAGGCACTCCTTCCTAGGGCACACTAGAAGGAATATTTTGATGTTTCATTCTATCCAAAATAGTCCACAAAGCATCCACATCAAGGCACTTGGCGCTTGTACACTTGAATTGAAGAGCACCCTCATGATGGAGCTTTACACTTGGCATTCGTGCACATATTTTGGAGATTCACCCTACCTCATTAACCAAGCAATACTATTATTATCTGGATGTGGTTATTTCTATAGGAGCGCCCTTGCACATGATGAAGACAAATGGCACTTGGATTTCACCTTGCATGAGCTAGAAGTTTGAGGAAGATGACATGTGGTATCACATTCATCTAGAAGCTTGTATCTAGTATTTTCTATGGGCCTTTTTGTCCTAATTCGCCCACTTAGGCTTTTATTGTAAAACTTTTTAGTATTTTCTAATATTGTCCTTGGAGAACCACTTTCTAATATTGTCCTTGGAGAACCACATAAGGAAAATATTATTTTATTGTAAAAGAGAGATGAGCTAAAACCTATGTAAGGGTTTGCTCTCTCCATTTGCTATAGGGGGGTGGAGTAAATAAAAGAACTTGAGAGTGAGATAGCTCCAACCTTGGGGAAATAAGGTGTGATTTATTTGTCTAAGTTATGGTATATTGTATTTACAATTTTTCTATGTGTGGCATATTGTTCTAGGCACACCATTGGAAGTTTGTGGATGCCAAAGTCAACACAGGGCCATAGAAGAGCAGTGCTTCTACATTGGAAAGGATTGAGGTTGTAGGTTCCTTCCCTACTTTACAGTTTCCTTTTGTGCTTCTTACCTTCAAGATGAAAACATTATGCACTCAACATCACTTGATTTGGAGTATTTGTATATAGTCTTTGGTAAGGGCCACCCTAAAGTGTTTCCTTGAGTAGTGGATCTAGATAGACCCTCTCTCCATCAAACTCGTTGATCTAGCAACCTAATTGGGGTTGTGGTTGTGCATGTCACCTTGGTTGCCTACCACCCCCTAATATCCATTAGAAGTTAGAAGGCCCTCTAAAATTGCACGCATGACCCCACAATCCAAACAAATAAAGGCATTGGTCTTCCCTTTCATCCACCACCCCAAAACCATAAAAATCATCCGAACATTTTTTCCTTTTTCTTGTCTTTGTTGTTGCTAAGCTCTCTTTTGCTCCCACAATCTACTACACACAATGAGCTTAGTAACCCATAGGGAAGCCCCCCTAGGCTAGGATCATCCAATTTTTCATAGTCTAAAGTAAGAAAGGCAAGGCTACTGAGGTGACAATGGGTAGACTACCTAAGTTTCCCTTGGGGTCTCACACTTGTGATTAGGACTTTTTCACCAAGTGAGAACCCAAGAGGCATTAGCAAAGAGATATCCCACTTTCACCTTCAAAAGCCAGCCAATGTAGATTGCCATTTTTTTAATATGCATTGGTGTACATTGTTTGAGGCAAAGGCTCGACCAATGCTCAACAACAATGACTAGCTTCAACCAGGGTCTATGGATCTTCCTCTCTATCATTCCAGAAAAACGGTTTCCAGACACCTTTGCAATATGTGCCAACCATGCAGTGGCTTTATCATACTCTTGAGTCTTGTTTGACCAACTGTCCTTTCTGGATCCATGATATGGGGGGCAGATCTTCCTATATGGGAATAGGCTCACATTGGCAGGGCCTTCTCAAATAATTTTTGTAAGCAGACAGTAGATGCTGAGAGTTGGACAGAGTTTAAAACTATTATACCGGGCAGCCATGCTTGGCATCCCCTCAGCTCACAGTAATTGAAAGTTTTCAAACAATTGTATGTCGAGGTCTTTTTTCTTCAGCAAACAATAAGCATCTCCATTAATCATCCGCCTCCATCATATTCTACCTTAATGTATTGAATCTAAACCTCTATAAGGAAAAGAACAATGCTACTACTACAGAATGTCAATATCAGGTCTATGTTCACATCGGATGGTTTTGACCTCCCAAGACTTGCCATGCAAACACAACATGTATCATATGCACTTACAGCACGTTGTTAACAATATCATTACCACCTTAGATACTTGTAAGTTGCAAAACATTTCATAGAGGCCAGTTTCAGGTAGAGTCACATCAGCCACAATTGAGGGAGAAACCAGATTGTTAAATAAGACAATCTAGAGACTCAACTCTATTGAAGTAGAATCAAAGCTGCTCTATGTCATGTCTATGATGAGATCAAGGGAAGTTGTCCTTTTAGAGCAAGGCCCTTTATCCTCCCTTAATAATTACCTAACCAACTCTCTACAATACTCTTTTATACGGGAGCACTTTCACCATACCATAGGAGGAAACCTAGGTCTTGTTGACCACCTATTTCAACTAGGTGTCAACGTCATGTACCATGAAGATATGTACCTTGTGGTACAACAAGTTTGAATACTTATGGCTCGGCAGGGCAATTTTGCCCCCAGCACTTCTTTCTATGTACACGGAATGTTCGCTCCCCTGCGGGGGATAATTTTGTAATATGTTAGCATGGGTCAATGTTTATTTAGTTTCCAAGGACTTTATCATTAGGGAAGTCCTTTCATCAAGTGTTTTTTTTTCCTCAGGTAATTAATCTTGCTTTCCGACGATTTTAATTACCATTGAGTTTTTCACTCAATAATCCTCCAAAGTGGTGAAAGGCGTTCTAATGATCGAGCCCATTGGGTGACTAAGGTTTAGAAGTGTTGTAAATGACCATGTTAAACATCTCCTAGAGTCTTGCGGAATTCCGTTAGGTTTTGATAGGATTTTTTTAATAATTAAAAATTTTCGTAAATTGGAAATTTTAATTATTTTTTATGAAAAATGTAAAAATTTGGTCCTTGTAGATTTTGTATAGGGGTGTGAGTACTCAAAACAAATGGCTTATGAACCCCTACACCCTTGGACCAAGTCTCAGCTCAATTGCACAAGTTTTGCTAGGTCATTGTCCATGAGGAGTCCAAGTCAGTCAAAAGTCAGCAAATAATTCGCTAAAGTAAAAAAGCCAAAAATTGTAAAAATGTCTAAAGTCATAAGAGAAAGTGGGGAAATGATTTCTAATGTATTTCCTAAGTTGGAAAAGTGAAAATCCACTTAGAAGACCCCCCCATGCCAAGACAATAACCAAAAGTGAGTCTCCCTAGTGAAAAGTGTGCCCCCTTTCCTCATGAACTTAGGGGAAAGTAAAAATTAAAGTGAAAAAAGTGTTAAAACCCTAAGTGTGCCTTTCTTGTAGCCTAACTTCATGTTTGAACAAGTGTAAAGGGGTTCTCCCCCTTCCCATCTCACCCCTCAAACCCTAACTCACTACCAAAACCCTAAAAGTATCTCTTCCTTGACTTGTTCTCTCTCTTGGATGGGTGACACTTGTAACTCATCCAAGAGGGGTCTCTCCTCTCTCCCTCCTTTAAAAGGAAGCCCTATCTCTTCATTTTGACATGAGTTTTTCACAGCAACTCTATTATGCCAAAATCTCTCTCTCTCTCTCTCTCTCTCTCTCTCTCTCATTTTCTCTTGTGATTTTTTATGCCATTTGGTAACCTTTCTTGGAGTAATAAAGTGAAGCTTTGGAGGATCTCTTGGTGTTCTATGGTGTTCTCTTGGTGTTCTATGGTGTTCTCTTGGTGTATTCTTGGTTCTCTTGTATGATATTTTCTCTTGGTAAAGTAACATTGTATATTTTGTTTATTCTTGTTTTCACATTGTTTTACTTGAAAAACCCTAAGTAAAGTATTTTGCTAGGGATAAATCTGTAGTAGTATTGTTATAGGTTTATGTGATTTGTTTTTATTAGTGTTTGCAAAGTATTTTGTAGGCTTTTTAAAAGATCTCACCTTCTTGCCTGATTGTGTAGCAAGGGTTTACATATTTGCAGGTTGCCAAAGCTTGGATGAAGAACTCCAAAGGCTTCATTCTACCCCATATAATTTTCTGTTTTAATTTCAACCTTCTATTTACTTATTTTCTGCTCATATTATCATTCAAATCTTGCTAAAAAATTCAATTTTTAACTTCAGATAATTTTTTGTAAATATTTTTGTACATATGCTAACTCAAAACTAATATTTTGTGATGATTTTTAGCATTTTCCAGCAAGCTTTATTTGTTGTTTTATGCCGGTTTTCATCATAAAAAGATGAGGTGTTGCCCAAAATAGGCTACTAAAAGCTCAAAACGACATCTACAAGCTCTGGTGCAAAACCCCTCTCTCTCTCACTTTCTAAAACTATTGTAAGCAGTCCAAGAGAGTCTCTTGGACTTGCACTTTCTTTTCCTTTCCAAGTTTAAAATCTATAAATTAATTTTAATTGTTTTTCCACACCTTGCATTGTGCTTGGCTCTGCCATCCTTGCAAAATCGCGGCGGCTAGGATTAGAAAAAAAAAAATATTTTTGCTTTAATTAATTTAGTCCACCTTTGCCACAATATCGAAAGGCTTTATCCTCCACCTTGTGCCAAAGTAGTGTGATTAACTTGTTTAAGTTATTTATTTTAATCAATTTTTGTTTTCCCACACCTTGCATGTGAGTGGCTATGTCATCCTGCAAAATCGTGTTGACTAGTGCTTAAAATTTCACTTGTGCAAAGTAAATAAAATTTACCCCACCTTTGCCCTGTATTCCCTCCCCTTGCCACTTTGTGGATCTTGGGTAACAAGAAAGGGCAAAGGATTGAGTGGATAGTTTAATTAGGCACCCATCCTCCATTATTGTTTGGCCATTAAAATAAGGTGACTTGTGGAGGCTAGAAAGGGTTGAAGCCAAGAACAGTTTCACAGCGTTCACGGCACTAAGTGTCCTCTGTAACAAACATAATAATATATAATTATATTATGAAAAGATGTAAAGATGTGTCTTATCAAAGAGACACGACTCTTCATGTGAAAGTTCAAAGGGCACCTTACCTACTATATAAGCAGGGCCCTCATTGTAACATGGGACACTAAATTCATTCTATATATATAATACATCTGTCTACAATACATTTTAATACCAACATTAGACTTTTGTCTATTACAGTGGTATCAGAGCTATTCGACCTTCTGGCCGTCAACCGCTGCACAATTTGTCCATTAAGCTTAGGTCCTGAAGTCATGGACACATATTTCCATGAAGTATTGGAATTCCACAAAACTCAATGAAAATTATTACAGGAAATGAGAAAAACAATTATAAAATCGCTAAGGGTTTTTGAAACACTGGATTTCGCACCTACAATAGAAGCAGAGCTTGACATAAAGAAAACCAGCAATGAAGAATGTTCGAACAAGGAAAATCATAAAGTCGCTAGTTTCGTAAATGCCGAAGGCCAAGTCCGTGAGGCCTCAGAAAAACTTGAGAGTGGTGAAGATTGCCGAGATGTAAAGGAGAACGAAGATCAAGAGATTGAATTCAAGTCTGTCTTAAAAGAAGCAAGTGCATTTAAATCTCAAAATTATAGTGGAAGCAGAACCCCATCTCCAAGTCAACATATTCATGGTAGCGAAAAATATGAAGAAATACCCAAACAATTTTTCTGCCCAATTTCAAACAAATTCATGCCGGATCCAGTTACAATTCTCGCGTCTGATTTCATATATGATCGAGATTTTGTTAAAGAATTGCACCACCCAGAAGATGTGCATACCGATCTAATAATGAGAAAGGAAATGGAAGGAATTCATTGTGAGGCAGAAGCGATTATAGTAGAGGATACATTGTCTTTTGTTCCTAAGAATCGGTCGGCTATAGAAGAAATTATTAAGACAGACAATGACCTAGAATTCCTCAAGCAACAAACCAGACATGTAGAGGATGCAGATGCAGCTGCAATTTATCCATATGACAATCATCAAAATGGAAAGGATGGTATCATTAGAATGGAAAGGGACGCCCAACATTTTGTTAACACGGGCGCCCGGCAGCATGGCCTTATCAAAAACGCAGAATATACAATTGTTCAACCCGCCATTGACTACTTAGTTGCAGGGCTTCAAAATTCATCAATATGCCTGAGAATTGGTTGTTGGCTTGCGTTCGCGTAATCATTTAAGAGGATACGACGCGTCCGTACGGTTTTGTACGACTCAAACCATACGGTGATGGGTGAAGATTATAAACCAAAAATAAAATAAAATAACCCTTAGGCTTAGCTTGAAAAAAAAAAAATTTCATTATGCTTTGAGGACAAAGCATTCGTTAAGAGGGCGACAATGTAACAAACATAATAATATATCATTATATTATGAAAAGATGTAAGGATGTGTCTTATCAAAAAGACACGACTCTTCATGTGAAAGTTCAAAGGGCACCTTGCCTACTATATAAGCAGGGGCCTCATTGTAACATGGGACACTAAATTCATTCTATATATATAATACATCTGTCTACAATGCATTTTAATACCAACATTAGACTTTTGTCTATTACATCCTCCTTGTTGAGCACCCAAGCACTTTGGACTTGACCTGTGGAGCTAGGGGAGAACCTTGTTGTTCTTCTTATTGAACACCCAACATTTCCTCTTGGTTAAGGGATAAGGACTTGGGGTAGTCATCTAGCTTAGGCTTGCAACTCCTCACATCTAAACCACTAAGCTAAAAAGAAACTTAAAATTGACTAAAAGCAATCTAAACACTTGCAATTTTATTTCAGCAATTTATTTTACATTCTATTTATTTTCTGCAAGTTATTCACATTATTTTTCAAGCATTCTTTAATTCTTTGGGAAGTAATTGTTTATATGTAAAGTTATTTTGCTAATCATTGTGTGGATAAATTTCTTTTATTTCAAGTTGTAAAGATACTTTTTTTGTGAATATTTGTTCAATAAGTGGAATTTAATAATCTTTAGGCACTGGTCTAATTGTTGTTCGGTAAAATAAAGCTTTGCCTGTCATTGAAAGAATTGCATCTTGCATGATTGATTCTCATTGGGTTGGGTCTCTCTAATCAACAAATTAATTAATTCCTAGAACATTTAACAAAACCTTCACATAATTTGATAGGGTCTACCCCCCTTGGCTTCCCTAGGAGTGAGCCTAGACGGAAGGAATCTCGATTGAGGTGACAGTGGGTCTGGATTGAGGTTTGTGCCTCCAAGGACACACCAAGTGGGTTGGAGACTTCTCCACATTTGTAGGTGTGTATTAGGACGGCAACAGGTCCTATGAAGAAAGCTCTAGACAAAGAGATAAGATAAGATCGGATAAGATGATTTTATTAATGTCCAACAAATGACTACAAAAGTTGTGTTGAGTACAATAGTGCCAATACATAGTGGGAGCACAGAAAATGGCACCTAAATAAAGCGAGATGCAGAAAGTAAAAAAAAAGTACTGCTCTAAGTTAAGATGATCCAAGCACAAGCTCTAAGCTAAAACAAACTAAGCATTGATAGCAGAAAACAGATATCAAAGAAATTGACCCAGCATTTGGAATACAAATAATGCAAGCAGGTCAGCATCAACTAGAACTTGCTCCCTGAACATTCAAAGCTGAATGGAGGAAACTCTAGATAGAATGTAGTCTGGAAGAGGAGTTGGAAGATAATTCACTATGCACTGTGCCACTGCCTGGACAAGATCACCTGCTGTTGAGGCCTAGGTGGTATCATCTCATTGATGATATGGGATCTAGAACATCAACTACATTGGGTTCCCTAGGAAGTAGGATAGCCACCCGAGCCTGCACTGATCTGGAACCGGGAGCCACACTGCTAGTGATTTGTCTCTTGGTACCCATGGAATAAGAAAGCACCATAAAGAAGGAAGTGATCAACCAAGTCGAGGCTAGTCTATGGGGTTGCCAAAGAATCTGGGACCAAGGTATGAGGGCCTCCTGCATTTATAGAACTAGGTAGCACTAGTTGGAGAACTGAAAGAAACTAGAAAGAGTCAGTGACTCCCTGAACAGAGAATGGAACCATCCTTGGATCTCACATAATGAATGGGGCACTGAAAAATGAAATTATCCTCAATCTCAACCTCCAAAAGATGGCACAACTGGCAAATTTTGTTCAATCAGTCGTGCTAGCACTTTGCCTCCACCCGAAGTCTATATGAACCCACTCTACACTGACCTAGGGGGATGCAGAGAGCATGCATCTAGTGATGGCATGTGCGTGAAGGTCAAACAATGAGTTTGTCCCTCAACTCAATGAAGTTCTCTGCATAAAAGGCCATCTTTGAGCATAACTCGCCCAGTGGATTTGTCAAAGTGATCTGAGTACACTACCAATAGATGTCGTCATAAATGTTCCTATTCAACTCATGCCTAATAGGTAGGAGGCAACCAGGTGCATCAAGTGAGTACTTGAATGGAGGGAGGTGGTCTATCAAAATATCTGCAAACTCCAAAAGATCCAAGACCCCCACAAACCAAACACAAGATTGTATGGGAGGGCTAGCCAAAGCAATGGACTCTAAAGAATAGTAGGCCCAGTACAAGTACCAATCGTGACCCATCGTTGAGTCAACATAGCCCCAAACACAATGAAGGAGTGAGACCAGTCTAAAAACAGTCTCAAGGCGGAGGGGGTGAGCCCCGAACTCAACAAGGATGATGGGTGTGGAGACTCTCTATTTGCATCTGAAGTGATGAAGGAGAAGAGTTTGCACCCTCTCAGTCGTGACCTAGTTAGACTCTAACAAACAAGCCCCCCAACCTTCGAACCATAAAGCACTATGGGCCGGATAATGGAATCCATGAGACATCTCAGATGAGATGTACTAGAAATGACGTCAAAAACACCGTCTCTCAAGCGGGGCTAAGGAATTTTGGCCCTTGTTGACATGGGGCTAAAGAGCATGCCTCAAACTGAAACAAGGCTTTGAGAACTAAACCCCCAAATATGTGTATGAGCTGGTAATCTTGATCTCCTCCCCTCTGTCAAAGATATGGTCATCTGAAAAGAGCTTTTTCAACCCGTTGAAGATCATAACCTTGGTTTTACCCAAGTTAACCGTCAATTGCCAAAGGTCACAAAAAAGGGCCAATGTGTCCACTATTATTATAGGCCCTCAAGGGAAGAGGCTAAAGGATCACATGATTGATAAAAACAAGAATAGAAATCAAAACTTGGTGGAGAAGGCACTTGTCATCATCCTATATATGCTCATGGAGGAAAGACTCCTAACTCATCGATGTAGATCCCAAACGAGGTTGGAGATAGTGGGCACCCTTGTTTGACGGTTGACCATGATAGTGCTCCTAATGAAATTTTCCACTCCATGTGTCGTGTGGAGACAGCCCAGGCAGACTCGTATAAGCGCATGATGGCTTCCATGAGAATCTCAAAAATGCCAATGTCTCTAAGACTTTGGAATAGGGCCTCTCATGGGACCGAGCCAAACGCTTTTTGAAAGTCTACAAAGCACAATATACTTTAGAAGAGCAGTGTCTCCCCTCCTTGATGATGGCTCAAAGTGAAAGGATGTGATCAATGGTCTAATAAGTGAGTTAGAAACTAGCCTACCCTCTAGCCTGAAGGTGTCTCCACTCAAGCTCCTAAGAAAGCTTCAAATGGAGGTCAATGGCATAGAGTTCTGAGAAAGTATGACCAACATGATCGTCCTATAATTGTGAGGATCTACATTGGAACCCCATTGGTGAATCCAGTAAAAAGTGGGATGGGCCCAATTCTGTGGGAAGCCAATGCTGACAAGATGATTAAATAGGCCAACAAGGTGATCATTGAGGGCATGAAAACCATGTTTGAAGAACTCAGCCTGAAACCCCTCATAGTCTGCTGCTTTGCTGGTATTCATCACTCCGATTGCCTCTTATCAAAGGAGGAGGATGTAATGGATTCTAGCAGTATTTTTTACAACTCGATTTGTGGGCTTCATGGACTACCATGCCAATGTGTAGGGGTGTCTTCGATTTCAGAGAGGAGTTCTGCAATAAAGCAAAATTTTGTAGAAATGTACAATGTCCAACGTGGAGAGGAGACGGAGAATGTGATTGCTAAATTTTTCATGGCCTATAGAATTGCATTTAATGCCACCCATTCTCCTTTCTACAAGGAAATGGTGAGGATAATCATAGCTGTTAGGTCCGGATTTATACAACCAAGTTACAATAAAGTGAGAACAACAACATTTGAAGAATAATGTTGTGTAAGGGTGCTTAATTGTGATGGATGGTTGGACAGATACTAAACAAAGACCCTTGTTGGACATTATTGTCACTTTTCTATAAGGGCCCGAGTTCTTAAAGGCAATTGATTGTACTGGAAATACAAAGAAGGTGTCATTCAAATTCAAGGTATTGAAGGATGCAATCAAAAAGCTTAGTTGCAAGAGAGGTACAAATGTTCATTTTCAACCACCATGCCTCTTTAGCTATTTATAGGATGCGTGCAAAAAAACTCTTGAAACCAGCAGATACAAGATAGGCCACCTATTTCATTCTTCTAAAGCACATGTTTGAGGTGCAGACAACCTTACAAACTATTGTTATTAGTATTGAATGGTCAACATAGGGGGAAGTTAAAACAGTGAAAGCTAGGAAAGTAAAACAATCAATTTCAAATGATGATTGGTGAGTTGAATGCAAATATATCCTCTTTTACATCTTTAATAGTGGAGATGATCAGGTATGCAAATTCAAATTCCCTTAGTCTTGGCGAAATATATGAGGCAATCAACATCATATCTGGCCAGATAAAGTTATTCATCTATCAGAGAGACCCCTCTTTGGAGTCATTTAATGAACCCCAAAATTTGATATAGAAGAAGAAAAAAAGGTTATACTCCCCTCTTCATACTGTTGCTTATGCAGATAATCTGAAGTGGTATGAGTAGAGGCCAGGCAGAATTGCACCACTAGATGATCAAGAGATGAGATGAAGATTTGTTGATGCTATAACAAAGATGGATAGTCTCGAAGAAGCGAATTTAATTCGAGAACAGTTTATTAATTTGGCTACACCCAGTAACCCACTTACTCTACTATTGCAAGGGAGGAGGAGAGGCTTATGGAGTAGAAGAATCCCATTGGATGGTGCATGGGGACAAAGCTCCAGAGATCTGTCGCCTCGCTAACATTTGTTATCTCAGATTCCCAGTTCCTCAACTGCAAATGTCAAAAAGGAACTAGTCCATTATAGTTTATCCACTCCATTAAGAGGAACAAGCTTTCCTCTAAGAGAGTGAAAAACTTGTTTACATGCATAGCAGTCTTCGCTTTTGTTCAAGGAAAGCACCTGAGTATTTACAGGGACATGCAGCACAGATGTAGGTTTCATAGATCAATGGGATGATGGTACGTTAGCACCATATACAGGCTTGGTTGGCATAACATTGGATGACACTGAATTGCAGGGCACTTATGAATCATGATGATGATGGAACAGAACCTTTAGTGAATCTCTAGGTGTTTTTGGACAACCCTGAAGCAAAAGATTGTAATTTATGAGCAGCTTCAGGCTATTCAGTATTAGAACTTAGAAGTGAGCATATATTTTAAGCATTTTGTCATTTGAGACTATTATTTTCAGGCATTTGAGACTACTATTTTCAGGCATTTTCCCATTTGGTACTGTGTATTAATATGGGCATTTTGCCAATTTCGTACAGTGTATATTGATATAGTAATTTTACCATTTAGGACTATGTACTTGCTCATTTTTATTAAATAATTTATCATTTTACAATGTCGTATCTAGGTTCTAATTTTTATGGAATCAAAAATGGCATCATTTCTACTGATTATGTTTTTGGTTCAAGTGGAATTGTTCATTAATTTAGTCCATGATCAATTTATCGTGTATGTATCATTTAACCTCTTTGTAGGCTTTTGAAATTTTAAAAATGAAAAGAGAGAAGGTTGCAATCAAACCCTTACTATGATTTGTGACAGTTCAATACTGGTGTTCCAAGGGCAATGGCTATTCAACCTTTGCAGCCATTTTTAAAGGGCAGCTACACCAAAGTAGCTGACCATCTTTTCGGCACCTGGGGATGCAGTGAAGGCATGCACCTGTTCTCTTGAACAAAGAAATGAAATCCTTCAGGAACCTTGAAGCAGAAAATCATAATTTAAATATCTGGGCACATATTTTGGTATCTAGGCATTTTGCCAGTTGCTCAGATTTATCAAATGATAAATAAGTTGAATGGTATTTATCATAGTTGTATCATGTATCGTGTTTAATTTTTTTTAATTCCTAGGTAGTTTGTTTGGAGATTTGGAATTTTTTGCATTTTTTAAGTATTTTCAACTTTATTAATATTTTTTATCATCCCCTGGAAATTTGAAAGTAATTTCAACTATCCCCAAAACCTGTCTCCCAATCCCGAAAGCGCGTGCAACATAGCTTCAGAATCTAGACCATGCAAAAAATAGATTTAGTTAGGGCCAGTGTTGCAGAAATCACTGATTAATCAGGTAGTTATCAATTAATTGAGGAGTTCTGCCTGAACCAAGTCATCAGAAATTTTTACTGTCTGTAAATAATTTCCAAAATCACGAGTCAGCCAATTTTTTGCCAATTATTTTGCAGCAAAAAAGTCACTTGAGTGACAAATTTTTTGCCTCGGATTTTCTAACTCATCTTTTATTGCTCGGCAGTTTTTGGCAAGTTTTACAAAGTCAATGATTTCTGGCCCTTGCTGATTTTTTGCCAAGTTCTGAGTTCTGCAACACTAGTTACGACTGCAAATCTTGAAAGCAAACTATTCCCTTTATATACCAGTGCCTATTTCAAGAACTACAAATCTAGTGGATGCTAATGTAAATTATTTGTGTTCACTATGAATCTAAAGTCATTCTAAATCACTGACTAAGCACATAATACAACTCCACTTTATTTTTTAACTATAAAGTGCAAATATAATTATATGCTTGCTTATGTATATCTATGCATGCATATCTCTATCTATTTATCTATCTGTAGTAAACGCAGAAAAAAAAGAGTTAAAACCCAAAGGCAAGAATTTGGAAGTAATATTGTCAGATGTTTTAAAATTTTACAATGCATATTAGAAATGCATCCTCTGTGCTGGAAAATGAAAGAATGTTGCTGATTTTCCCACTGGTAAGAAAATCTGCCCACCGGAAATCAAGTTGTTTGCTGGAAATTGCTGCTAGCTGCAGTTTTTCCGTTCATGCCGCCTCCTTGAATGATTTTTTATATTAGAGGTTTGGCAAAGCTGTAAGGTGTCTATTCACCAAGAAGAGTGATCAGGTAGTGTATTGGATGCTTTATTTTTCCCTTCTTATTTTCTTTTTTCTCTTTTTTGATTTTGTGGGATTGATCCCCAAAACACACAAGTTCTTCAGAACTGTCCCTGGGTACATCACTAAGGCATGCTTATCACAGATCAGGATACCCAGGGTGCACGTCACTGAGATATCCCCTGGGTTCCAGACATCTTAGGAGACAAACCAAAGATGGGGAACATGCTCTGGTAACTGTGGAGGATGCCAACCCCAACAATACTTAGTTTTTTTGGTCCCATACAGCTCTTGGCCTTAGGGATATTCATAATTATGGATGGGATGCCCTCTCTTTGCCTCTTTCTTTATTTTCATGCTTCCATTTGATATGTTCTAATGAATGAAAAACTATTATCGTCCAACACTTGTTGCTGAATCCTCACTGAAAAATAATGTATAAACTTCAGAGAATAGTCCTTCATCATTATAGTTTCTTCACCACCTCTAGAAACAAAACTCCATGCCATGAAGAATGTGTAAAATTTCTATCTAGTAAAGAAATATACAGTGGAAAAAAAATCAGCTTCAAATAATTCCAACCCTCTGCATTGAGGAATAAAAAACTATGTATAAAAAGGCTTCAAAAAAACCTCATCGAGATAGTCCACATCAAGCTCGCCATCATCATCAACATTTCCAAACATAAATCCGAGCATTCGGTTTTCTCCACTGTCATCCTCATAGTCTTCCTCATCTTCCTCTGTATAAAGAAAAGAAGTCCAAGGAACAAAAACTGGTTATACACTCAATCACAGATAGACATCTGGTATTGCATCACCAAACTTCAAAGAATATCCCAAGTGTAGAAGTTTAATTTGTAGATCGATTGATAAGAAGAAACTGACAATAGAATAAACCCAGTGTCAATCAAACCTGTGCAATTCTATAATTTAGCATGTTTACAAAAGAAAGATCCCTACAACATATCACAACTGGACAAGAACAATCTTGTAGTAAAAACCAATGAATATGCTTACCACTGCCATATACTACACTATCTACATTTTAGGATAGATTAAACATGCAGAAAGACACGCCACACAATACAGAATTTAAAACAAATTCGCCAATTTTCATCCTGACAGACAATCCAACTTTCATTATTTCATATGATTGTTTCCCTTCCAGCAGTTATTTTGTGAACTATGCTAGTTAGGATCCCACAAAATACAAAAATCAAAAGGAAAACACTGGGTACCTATCTACACGGAGCCCTATTTCAAATTGGTGGAATCCATAACAGAGAATCTCGTAATTTTGGCATACGTAAATATTTTGCTTCCTGAAACTTGAAAGAAATGCACATACACTAATTTGATCACAAATTTTAATAAATAACTAATATATACTAAGTATCAATTTGGAAACTATGCAGTACTTCGGTTAATTTACAAGGAAGGGAACAGAAAGTGGTAGAGGTAGAAGCAAAACTGTGGAGATGGATCTGCCATGACACCAACATGGAAATTATTCATGGCCACTAATTTATAGGGTGATCAAAGTAATTTATAAATGGCTGATATGTACTGGTGTCAATTTGGAGGTTATGCAGTGCATTACTTAATTTACAAGAAAGAAAACAGAAAGTCATGGAAGTAGCAGCACAACAATACAACAACAAACTATGGAAACATATCTACAATGAAGCCAACAGAAAATTATTCTTGTTAAATGTGTTCTAGAGTCAGTGATATTAGAAGAATTTATCCTTGTTGAAACATTAAAAATATTATTTAATACAGTAAAATAGACTATAATCACCATTGACAACTGATAAACATTTATACCGTCTATAGGTTATGTAGTGTATTAAAAATTTCACGAGGAAGAGAATATAGAGTGAAACTATCAGCAACACTATCAGATAAGGTAACTCATAAGGGCAAGCCGCAAGAGGACACTAGAATAAGATAAACAAGAACCTTTGACATAAGCATAAAGAAAAAACATTGTGGCTTTCATTCCACTTCATCGTACATTACTCGGCATATAAATAATACTAAAATAAGTATATGTCACAATCCATGGGAGAAACACATCTTGACTTTCAAGGTTAGAATCATCATATGAGTCTTGACATTAAAACATAAATTTTACTCTGTTTCCACAAGAAGCTAGACAATGCTGTCTTCTAAAACAGAAATTAAATTAACACTTTAAAGTTTATATTACTTATAAACAAACTTTATATTACTTATAAACAAACAACAAAAGCGTGTTAAACATACATGCTTTCAGCTTTAAATTACAAAACAAGATAAAATGGAATTGTTTTATATTGTTTCTTGACAAAACACTGAAGGAAAGCAATCTTTTCGAGGGATATTAAAGACATAAAATCGCTGTGATAAAATTCTAGTTTTTTATTAACCCCAGAGGCGGGGTAGGCAAAACATTGTCTTACCTCCTTGCTCCTCAGACGAAATTGCACTTGTCTTGTTCCTCATAACAAGGATCTGCAGACCAGAAACAGCTTGTACAAATCAGCAAACAGAACTCAAGGATTATCTTTCATTTCTTTGTCCTATGTAGATATATAATGTTAAAGGTGCATCCAGATCACCTGTCTCATTTCTATTCAGCTTTTTATGTTACTAAATTCCATCCAGAAAAAATTTTAAATAAAAATAAGTCTACTAACAAAATTTAAATATCCAACATTCAAAAATATGTGAGCAAATTAATAGAAGTGATCTAGGTGATTGAGTCCCCAGAATATCTTCCCATATCATATACTTAGGCATCAATGCAATCTGACTCCCTAGTTGAAAAAACCTACTTATATAAATTCTGTAAAATTTTAAAAAATAATAATAACAATAAAATTAAAAAAAAATTGTTAGCCTAGTCCATGGAGATAAATTAACCACCACTTCTTAGTGAAAACACTTGGAACTACTTAGTTAAGACCCACTCTGTACTTCATTCCAAAAAGAAAATTTCAATGTATCCTTGTACTTCATTTCTATTGTAAAGTTTTACCATGTTCTGCGGGAAAACAATTCCCTAGCAGATCAATTTGCTAACAAAACGACTTTAGAAAAATAGGTAAATATTGTCATAAATGACAAGGTTTATCACCAACCAATTCCATGATTATGAAGTTTAATAGATGTAGGCCTCAAATAAATGGGCACATGACCCATGGTAAGGATGGCAGAACACTTGGTAATCAACTTAATGTGAAGCAACCTCTCCCATTCTGTCACATGCTTCAGCTTCATCCCTTGCATGATTATGAAACATCAAAACAAATCTGGCACAAGCAAGCTGGGATTATGGCCCCATGGATGGATTTCTTCATGTGGCAATTCAGACAATTCTGCTTGTGGTTCTGGCTGGTGGCTCTTGGTCTGGCAATTTGGTTTCTGGAATGGTTGCTCCTTATTGTGGGATTTTCGGGTAAGTGGACGTCTTCACCCACTCGCTTTTTTGCAGTATGGGAAGAACCATGAGTGGTTACAGACTTTGGTCTTGAAGTTTATACTCCTGTTGTTTTTGTTGAGATTCCAATTGAATTCCTGGGAGCTTCCTCCCTACGTTCTGGTCTCTCTATTATTTTGAAGGAGTCATGGAATAAATTGGATTTCAGGTTAGTTCACATAGACGACCCCTGAAGCATCCAGGACGTTGAACTATTCTGTGGGTGGTTTATACCCACTCAGGAGTCTTTCTCAGAAGAAGAGGAAAGGCTATCCAGATACAATAATGGTCTTGTATTTGGCTTCTGTCATTCTAGTCTCGGTCTCAATCTTTACATTTTCTGGGAACAGAGGAATTCAGATTTCCTTTTTGAGCTTGGCAGTATTGGTTCCTTAGATTGCTCCTCTCATCTTTGTGGATTGACACTCAGCCAATTTCAAATGGAATTCCGTGAGTTCCAAGAGATCCAACATGCATTGAGAGACGAGGGCAAAATTGAAGGCAATCAGAACTCAATCAGTCAGTCTCAAGGAAAATTCAAGAGCAGGACACCAGTGTATCTGCTCATATTGATATTACAATGGGGATTTTGGTGCAACAAAAGCGGCACATTAATGCAGTGGAAGCAGAATGTGCAACCCTTCGCAGCATAATAGCAAATATGTCTTAAGGAAAGCAGGCTGAAACTTTTAACCAAATACACTCTGTGAATTCAAATTCCGGAAAATTTATGGAAGATTATTCAGTGTACCAGCTTTCAGATTTGAACATGCAGGTGAAGGAGTCCGACAAGGAAGCAGATAATGAAGCCAACAGTAGACATGCTTTTGATTAAGGTTATATGTATTACAAAGTCATAAGGATCTTAGGCACATACTGTAGAAGTTATATTTTTAGGCATTTTTTGGAAATTCTGTATTTGAAACTGCTGGCACTGTACAGCTATATGTTGAATCTATGCTCTGTTTTGGACTGTGGTCTTCTGATAAGAAGCCAAATTTTTATGTACTTCCGCTGTGAGCTTCGCTGCAGCTGTTTACTTAATATATAATATCTTCAAGTCATGGTTAAAAAAAATGTTGTTAGTCAGGACCATAACACTAGCAGTAAGGATTTGAGCAGTATAAATATACTTGATGTTATGCATTTACATGAAAAAGGAGAGGCACTCCATGAGAGAATAAGAATTGCAAGGGAACATTAGGTGTCATGATATGACCTAAAGAACTAGCATACAATAATTAGATTATATAACAAGAAAACCGCAAAGCATGCAACCAGAACTAATAGAAAAAAAGAAGAAAATCAAATAACTGCAACAATTTTAGATAAAATAATTATATTAACAACCAACAAATCATGAGAAAGTAGGTCAACGGTACTAGGAAGCATAGTGAGCAATAATAATCTGTGAGACTAGGACACTCCAAAAGCAAAATAAAATATACGAAAGATAATATTAAATAATATACAATATAAATAAAACCTAGTTATATAATTATCTCTGAAAAGTCACAAACATTTGTCACAAGCCATCTCTTCAAGCACTATATAAAGACATCACATTTTTCAATCGTATCATCCACACATCACAATTTATATATTTTTTCTGATCCTTATGGATTTCAAGTCTCTTTATTTGTGATTGCTCTGTGTAATGACCATGGCATTTGGTCTATTACAAGTGGTATCAGAGCAGTTTGTCTGTAGGTGGCAATAATTTCTGGTGGGAAGCCTTCCACTTCCACTCCTTAATTCCCCACTCACTCTGCTGCCATATACAAAAATAAAATAAAAAAGAAAAAGAAGTCCGCAATAACATCTCTGCACCTACCATTTCTGTTGCATTCTTATCAACAGAAGAAAATATACAGGGGGGTAAATTTTTTGCGGAATAACACATTACAGAAAATGTACATCTCTGTCGGATAAAAACAGAGGCTCAACAGAAAACTCATCTTCTGAAAACTGAATTTATTCACTTGCTGGTTCACAAGAATTAAAATTGAATACAGTTAATTTTAATTTACCAATCAAATTTGCTTGTAGAAATCGCTGCAAGAGCTTCCAATATATCCACTGACCATTCGATGCCAATCACCTTGTAAGCACTGTCTGTGAAAGTTGTGGAAACACTACAGGAAACACTTCTGCTACAGAAAACTGTTGACACTGCAGAACATTATAAGTGCTGGCAACGGGGGCGTCTTAAATAATTTCATGCACACTCTTTAGCAGGCACTGAACTGTCAGAAAGAATCACCGTTGCTTCCTGCACCAACGCTGTCGGGACATTAACAGCAACAAAACCTGTCAAGATTGTGGAAATAAGCCAATCTGTAAGAAGCACTATGGATGCTGTTACAAATAAACAGATATATCTGCAAGTTTATATATAATGATTGAATAATAAGAGATGATCTACAATCCTTTGTGATGGTATATTTATATACATTGGCTAGTCACTAGTGTGAAGGGGTAAGACCCTTGGTGCTTTAATTATTATTATTATTATTAAACATATTTATGTATGTTACATTGCCTCCGCCTTCAAAGAAGATGCTTTGTCCTCGAAGCATTCCTAAGGAGAGTTACCTTGGAATTTCCTCTTCTTGATGTATCCCTGGTACTTCAATCTTTGGTTGTGGAAGGTTGTCTTGGTTGTGAATTTGAGTTTGAATGTTTGCAAGGTTTGTTTGTAATCTGATTATAATACTTTTGAGTTCTTCTATTTCGTCTCTCTTGGTGATCATTAGTATGATGTTTTCTTAGATGACTTTGATATGTTAAAAGTTTTTCTTTGAAGCTTTACTTCTTCACTGGTTGCAGTGGATTGACCTTGTGATATAAGGTTCCTGACCCCAATAACTTGTACTTCCCCGGCCACTTGAATTCCATAAATTGCTCTAGGAGGTTCATGGAGTAAGTACCCAATTGCATCAATCACTCAGCTCCTAACACCATGTCCATCCAACTGAGTGGTAAAGTGTAAAATCCTGTCTGCAGTTCTAAGTTTTGTGTTCGTACAAGAACTTTATGGCATCTTCCTACGCCTTTGATTTGTTGCCCATCTGCAATTTTAACAGTGAGATCTTTGGTAGGGTATATGCAACATTCATAAATACACATAATAATAAATAACCAAAGGTCACATGTCTAAAAGGTATGTCTTTAAAAGTACATGACCATTCAATGTACTTGTACACTACAGCACATGTTATTGTAATCATCAATCATAGTATATATTCAATACATTATATTTATCCAATATGAACTTCTCATTATTGTCCTATTTATTTAGGATGTTCAGTATATGAGCAAGTTGGTTCATTGCACTGGTATCAGAGCCCCTTCCAGGGCACTTCCGCCACTGTTCAGAGAAAACCATTTGCTAACAGAGCATGTCTGATTCTGGCCTTTGGTCAAACATTTTTCAGATTCAATCTGAAACTCGGCCTTTGGCCACTCCATCCAGCATTCTTTGCTGCTGGCTTGCGGCCAAATTCATTTCCAAAATAGTATGACCTCCACTGCAGTTTTGAAGAGTCATGGGAATCGCTACATCAGGACTACCGTGAATAACATCTGCAAACTCTCCTGTTGTCTCAAGCTCTGCACAGTCATCATCCCTTGCCCTTTCCAAAGAGAACATTTGTCATATACAAAATACAAAATAGTGTATAGATAATAGAGCCTCATTAGAGCTGTTCCTCATCACTGGGATAATCTGTATCGGGATAATTAGCCGTTGACTAGGAGGTACTTGTCACCACCAGATAAGCCACAATTCCCAACACTACAGTCAGTTAAAGAAATCTCCATTCAGAAGAAGATAACAGAAAAAACACAACAAAAGCAAACAGAACAGCTCACTCCATATCATATCATAGTCACAACTTACCAGGAATTATAATTATTAGAAGGGAAGTCAAATCAAAGCATATGGCCACACCCACACACCATCTTTGTCAACTGCAGACAACCAGAGCTGCCACATCAATTGATGTCTCCCTCATTCGCTGCAGAAAGATAACTATCAGATGACATATGTATATATATATATAGAGAGAGAGAGAGAGAGAGTGTCAAGCGTCACCAAGGTAAGCCCTGTTCACAGCATAAGAATCCCTTGTCACAGAACAGGGTAGGACAAATGGAATAAGACCTGAAGTCGTCAAAGTTAAGGAGGCCATGATGTCGATACAGGGACCAGTCTATAACCACCATTGCTGCCACAACACAAAAAATATAGGAAAAGCTGCATAACTTGAAAAGCCACATCAATCTCATGGTGGCACGAATGTGTGGTCAAGAGCCCATTATAATCACTGGGGAATACAAAGACTGTCGGTTTAGAGATTTAAAAAGTCGTAACTTTGGAAGCCTATAACCAAAGTGAAGGTTACAGTTATCTGCATCTCCGTAGCTCAGCTCCATGGGGTAGGGGAATGCCACATTTAGAAAAGTCACGAGAAGGAAGAATCACTGCTGCTATTAACCATCGTGACCTCACCAACTCATTAATCCTCATGAACTATTAACTTGTTAAGCGAGGTGAAGTTTAAAGTGACTTCTAAGATTAAAGGTTTAAAGGACCATCACCTATAGATCAAAAGGGCTTCATTTAAGTGAAAGAGAAAGAGATCAAGTTATAAAAAGGAATTAATTTAAAAGGGTTCTAAGTTTCAATTAGATCCAAGATGAAATCTATTACTTTGTGGATCTTTATACCTGGAGTATTCATTTCAGATCAAGGGAGGTAGAAGTTTTATCAGATGAAGGGCATCCTGTAAGTGAGATCAAGAAACAATTCAATGAGGTTAAAATCCAAACCATGGAAAAGGGACCATCACAGATTCAATCGACATCATAAATCAGAACAATGCAACCAATAAATCACTAGAAGTGACAAACGACAAATGTTCCAGCACTGAAATCAAGACACAAGATAAAAGGATGCCTTATCATCATCCAAATCACAAGAGTCATTGTATTGCTCAAGGAATTGACCAACAACAAAATCAATATGAATATAAACAGCATTCTTCATAATTGTAGAAGAATCACAATTCCCAAAGAGTGGGGACGAAATCAACACCCTACTTGGAAACACAAGATGAGTAGTTCCATCCAAACAACTGACCAACAAAAAGTTCCAATGAAGATCAACCTGGGATGGATCGATCCATATATAACGCAAGATTTCTCTTCAGCACTTCAAAGATCATATTGTTTTGTTTCTTCAACAAATGACAACATTAGGAACAAAGCATCAAGTAAAAGATTACAAGCAAGAACAAAGACGTAGCCTTTTCCAGATTTTGATTTGAGGACGAACATATTTGGAGACAATGTAACATACATAAATACACATATAATAATAAATAATTGTTAAATTTACATGCAGCAGCGAGAGCCATTCTCCTGGAGGATGGCTAAGACCCTAGACAAGATCTAGGGCCCCCAGTGCACTCCTGGGGTATGTGGTCTGGGACCAAATTGATAAAGACCCTAGACAAATGTCTAGGGCCC
>SNQJ01S0009502.1:253775-283207 GCA_010110895.2 Picea sitchensis
AAAAAAAATGAATATTTTTGTATTTTTTTCCTCCTTGCGACATTTTCCGATATTTACCGATATTTTCCCCGATATTTACGATATTTTCATTTTCGGACCCTCGGCGATATTTTGCCGTTGCCGATGTTGGTAACACTGATATACCCACTCTCATTTGCATTTCAGCCACGACTGACCTTATATTGAGTTGGGTATCTACACACCCACTCTCATTTGTATTTCGGCCATAGTCAACCTTATATTGTGCTGGGTATCTCTACACCCACTATTGTTTGCATTCATCATTTTTCTGTGTGGCCCCCTCTTCAGCGTAAAGGGTGATGCTGAATATGGTGTAAGCTTTGCTTTCAGCCATGGCCGACCTTATATTGTAATCATTATTAATTTATTATATTTCTAGGTTTGGCTAAGGTCAACCTTGTACACCTAAGCTCAAAACCCCTCTTAATAAAGTGATTTACCTAAGCACACCTATCAAGTGTTGTGCTCTCTTGTGCTTGGGTTTATTTCTCTGTTGTTTCTTTAGCACTCTCACTTTGTATTGACACTAATGTACTAAGCAATCCCATTGACCTATTTTTGGACATCTTTTGGACATTAATATACTTATCTTATCTCTAGCACAATTGTTCTTGGATTCACTCTCTCTCTAGGGTTGCACCCCTCTTGATTGATTTCTCTTCAAGTGTTGCGCTACCATAGTTCTGGTTTGTTCTTCTCTTTATTGCAGAATTTGGGTTTGTGTTGGTTCCATTAGATTCTATCACTATTTCTTGTGAGTCTCAACAATTACACAACAACCCAGCTGAACAGTTTCTTGGTTTTCTATTGGAAACCGAAAAACAGTAGTTACCAGGTAATTTCAGCTCTGATGTTATTTAAATGGATAGAGCAGCCATGATTATGAATCAATGCATCATGAAAATGAATCTCTTTACACAAGGATCTGCAATCTGCTCAATTACTCTTTTCAGTATGATTTTGAATCCATCTTAATATCTATCTTCAAGTTTATCTCTTTTTAATATGGAGAGTTCCCATTAAGTCCTTATGAATGTTAGTTGTCTGTTAGATCATTCTCAGCAGTAACTTGATCTTTAGAAAGGTGTACGTACAAATCAAGGGGTATCGCTGTATCTCTGGACTACAGCTAAAGGATAACCCAGTGTAAAATAGACTTTCAAACATCTACTGATTGAGTTCTAAATTGTTTGGAGACATTTCTAGAAATGTGCAAAGAATGGAAGAAGAAAATGAACAAACTATAGTGTTTAAACACACATGGTCGTAGTATGAAACAATAAAAAGAGATATTCCTGGCATATAGCATCTACAGGTGTTCTCTTCAGTTAGATATATCATTGATCCCATTTGTGCCCATATCCTGCTTGCAAAGTAGATAGGTACTTAATATCCTTGCCGTTTGGTTGTGGCAGAATAATTCAACTTTCAACGAAGAAACGTGAATGTGAAGATGACATAATTTTGTTCACTGAATATAATACTGTCCTTTCATCATAAGTTCAAAGGGAATATTGAATCAATTGTTCCTAAAATTCCTGATTTTTTATAATTTTGCATGTGTGTGTGTGTTGTTTATTTGTTTTCGAAAGTGGAACTTAAATTCGAGATGACTGCTGCGCCTGTACCTGAGAATTTTTCAAATTTTGAATATATATTTTTTCTAAATATGTATGTTACTGCACCCGCAGACCCTAAATTCAGGTTGGCTCCTACACCTGCACCTGATTCTTCTGGAAATTCCAATATACACCCACAAATTATGTAACCTTGCCCATAATTGAATGTAGATTTCATGGTTGTATGATTATAACAGCAAATAATGCGAAATTGATTTTTATGATTCATCTGATAATTTGATGTAATTTTCATATTTGATTGCATGAACACAAACGAAATTTAGAAGAAAAAAGGGAACTAAAGCAACCACGGTAAAGACTTCAGTCAATGCACAAAGTACACTTTATCATAAATTTCTCGGCAAGTTTTCATAGTTTCAGATGGAGATATCTGTAGATAAAAGGGAAGCCCTTCAAATGATTCAGGACTCGGGAGAATTGAATAAGTTGACCTTGTTGACAGCTCTATGTAACATTTTCATCTGATCATGCCAAAGTCACGTTGCCTGCAGAAACCTCTTAATTATATCCAATCACCAGCAACACATACAGATGCCTTGTCCTAGATGAGGACCCTCGATAACCTTAAAACTCTATTGACTACAATGTCATTCTGTCCTGGGAGTCTTGGATGAAAAAATGAAAATATTTATTGGAGGGGAATATTTCTGATTGCTTCTAAAAACATGTCTGGAGGACGAGGGATAAAAAAATAACATGACTTCGTTTGGCCTAGTTTCCAGGTCTGAGGGGTAACTATTCTGCCAAAATCACCTCGTACTTGCATATGGCCTCATCGCTTTTTTTGATAGATGTCATTAAGGGGGGCAAACCACAGCGAGAATAAAACCATGTTAGATGGCTTCATACTACGTCAACCTCACCGGCGAACCAAGGCACTGTTGGCTAAGTGTTTATTATTTTTTCGCGGTTCCTTACGTACAAATATTACGCCTGTGGAACTGATGAATCAAAAATCCTTGGTACCTGATTTCTCTGGAAGAGTAAGTATGGAGAGCCGTTTGAGATCTTAAATTAGGGCAGAACTAAAACAATTTCAAAATCGTGAATGCTGAGCAAGTGGAAAACCCTTAAAACCATCGATACCTATCAGCATTTATTACAAGTAAGGAATTATGAAACAGAGCATACAGAAAAAAATGGAAAATAAAATACCACACGGAATAAATCTTGCAGGTCTATCGGGCCAATGGATTTTCGTGGACGTTACAATATGTTTATTCATCCATCCATTCAAAGCTAGGTTTTCGTACAATGATTATTGGAAGAGATGGTGCTAGGATAATTTTAGCGTGGTTGAATTCATAGCAGATT
Organism: Picea sitchensis; assembly: GCA_010110895.2. Classification (NCBI taxonomy): domain Eukaryota; kingdom Viridiplantae; phylum Streptophyta; class Pinopsida; order Pinales; family Pinaceae; genus Picea; species Picea sitchensis. Next base: position 256,751 of record SNQJ01S0009502.1, read on the forward strand.
GGATTGAATATTTGAGATGCGTATATTTTGATAATAAGTAGAAGAGAAAATGGTTGCAGAAGATGGAGAAAATACCGTAAAACGGTCCTCCTCGCCAGAATACAACACAAGTTTAGCGGTGAAAATCTCCAGAGGATAAAGCGGTGAAATCGATCCTGGAAAGAATGCAGGTCGATCCCCACAGACCATGAGGTGGAGTTTTCCAACGTAGGACCGAAATTCAGGACCCGAGCGAGCACAATCTCTAATAGCAGAAGATGAAGAAAACTGGCAGTCACTCTATTTCCATGTAATCTCACTTAGTTTCTTTTGTTTCTTTTGTTTTTGGTTAAAATACAATGTCGTTTTATTTCCGCATCATTTTAGTCGTCACCTCAGACCAAAAAATGAAGTCAGTATCGAGAGATGTTCTACTATTATAGAAAATGGAATAATTTTTTTATATATATATATTTTTATTTATTTATTTTTTATTTATTTTTTTTTTTTTTGGTCTTAAACATTTAAAAACATTCGGAAAACCATTGAATAATAAATTTAATGTTATTAAACTCGTGCGGATTTTAATGGATGATTTAATTGGGAGAGGTAAAAATGAAGTCAATTATGTTCAAAATATTTATAATCAAATGATTTATAATGAATATATGTTAGTTAACTAGTATTTAAATCACTTTACAGTTAGGTTCTTTGTCTAGCAAACAAGGGGTCTCATACATCAATTTGGTGTATGATTTGGTAGTGATCTTAAAATTATTATTATTATTATATGTAACATATTATGATAATAATTAATAGTTAGTTTTTTAAGGGGGACAAGTGCGAGGATCATTTTTAATCTCGAAAGAAATGAAGAGATTGATTATACTTAGGGTTTAGGGATTACCATAAATTATGAAGTAGAAGTTTTGGCTATATATCAAGGGCTAAAAAGAATGAAGGTAAGTGGGATCATGCATGTCAAAGTTGTTAGAAACTGTACTATTATAATTTAATCTCTTCTTCAACACTCCACTCCTCATTCTCCTGGTTTACAAAGGATACTTCAAAGAATTGTGGGCTTAGATGAACAATTTGATTCTATGTCCTATTATCAATTTTGAAGAACGCACAATGGAAAGGCAGATCATTTAACTAGTTTCATGATTGAACCCAAAGAAGGAAGTCTTAGTGTAAAAGAGGGGGCATCAATATGCATTCCCCTACCTTAAATTAATTGAGCTCTTAATAATCATGCATGCAACAAACATGTGAACCCCTTTGTGTGGTAAGCTAGAGAAATATTTATGGTCACCTTCCATGACCTCCTTTCTATATGTCATATTGCTAGTGACTTGTCTTAAACGGCATCGGGAATGTAGCTCTTCGATATTGTGTGGGATCATTCTCTAGTGGTTTGTTCCTTTCCATTTCCAATATACCCTATATGGGTGCGAGACTACAGAGGAGAGATTTATAGTGTGGAGCGGAGTATTGTTGCCTAGGAAAAGATGCATGTTGCTTTGGGTGCATAATTGTTCTAAAGCAAGTATGGCATAGTGTTGTAACCAGAGGTGTGTGATGTGCAAATGAGGGGAACTTAGGAGGAAAATGAAAATTATGGAAAAGGGTGTGGCCGAAGCACAAGCGAAGGTTCTAAAAATCAACCTTACAATGGAGTCAATGGCATCAAACATGGGAGGAACAATTATTGGTGGAAGCTAGAGACTAGTCAAGATATGTGATATAGACAACAAGGCAAATTCAAACTTTACATGTAATTGAGGAATGCATGTGGGATTGCATGCAATCTTAGGAAGCAAAATATGTGGTGATGGAAGCAAAGTTGGACATGGCAATTGTTGGGATTGATGGTATAACAGGTTTTTTGAATTTCTCAATGGAGGGTACTTAGTGTTTTCCTCGTCCTCCAATTGGAGAAGCGATCCGGTCGAGGTCCCAAGAGGTCAAGCAAGGAAGGATCTTGAATGAAATTGTAGCAACAACATGCATAATATCTCATCCAAGGAAAGTGAAAAACAAGAACATTCTAACTTAACATTTCCAACAACAAGATGAAGTTCTCCATGTGCCAACCTTTCAAATTTATTGTCAATATAGAGTGTATTGCAATTTTTCCCTTTTGGGGGGGCAATATGTAAGGCAATTCACTTGCCATGATAGAATAAATAGCAGTTGGTCAAATAGTTTAATGGTTTTTTTTTTTTCTAACCCATACTTGGAACTCTAGCAAGCTAGAGTCTATGTCGTCCATTTTTGTATTATAATGTCAACCAATTAGGTTGTGGCCCTTTCTAATGCAAATATATTCATTTAAGTTGTTTAAAACAAAATAGTCAGCTTTTTTTTATTATGGACCTTCATTTTTTCACTTTAATTGATAAGTTTTACATATGTTACACATCTCATCCATATTGGGTTATAAAGTGCATGTCAGTTGCCTCAATGCAATTATATAATTTAATTGGTTAAACATCATTCTTGAATTCGTAACCAATAGAACTTTGAGCCCAACAAAGGTTAAGGTCCATGGATCGACATTTGTTACACGTGGACCAACTTCCACATAGGCATGGTCCTCGTTTTTTGGAAGGGTGTTGCAAGATTCTATGAAAATATGTGTTATAAGTTTAGGGTTCAACAATGGTGAATCTTTTTAGGTTTATGGGATGGTCTATAAGGACACAAATCTTGTTGGTTCTAGGGTTCCTAATTCACAAACCATTGCCACTCCCTAAGGTGCACATGGCTCCACCGGGTTGGGACAAGGTGTCGCCATGCAAACGGCTTAGGTTCAAACCCTAGTGGATGTAGAGCCCTTATGTATGAGTGAAATAAGGTGCTTGACCTCTTGTAATTGGTTTCCCTACATTGTCAAATGGCTTGCACATGCCTAACATGACAAATTGGTCTAAGTGGACAATAATGAGATAGTTTATGGCAATGGTTTTGATCCAACGAAAACCCAAATAAACCCTCCACCCTACTTTCCACGTAGAATTTCAACAACTACAAGGGAATTAACCACTTCATCCCATGTGTCTATGGGTGGTTCATCATTTATTTGAATCCCAAGTTGCCCTCTTAGAAAGTCCTCCCTTTAAGAGTGATTTCCCCTTGAAGTCATGCTCATTCAAGATATATTCACAATTGGAACATCTACATCCTCAAGCAAAGTAATTTCCTTTCAATGAAAAGTTCATTGTGGAAAAATTGGAATCCTTGGCATTTTTACAAGTCACCTCTAGAAACACACTAGAAAAGTTCTTTGCTTTTCAAATTTAATGACCTTTTCCTTAGCAACTTGATACTCTTATTTATAGAGATGAAAATTGAACAGGGGACATGATAAGTTTTTGCTTGAGAGTTTCTTATATGCTTCCATATTCTTATGGGAAAAAATGCGTCATGGAAGAAGGGCCTTGGTTTTGGGATAGGGTTAACCTTTTCTTTAAGGCTTCATTTAAAGAATTTTATTTCGCATTGTGACAACAAATCCTAAACTTTATCACATTATTTATTTGAGACTAAGCATTGACAAAACATTACACATATAGCCGCAATGATTAGCTCAATCGATTAAACCATCTGTCTACGGAGTGTTGCCAAAGGGGAGGCCATAGGTCAGAAGTTTAAATTTTATCAAGTCCCTCAAGGTTACCAGTAGTTGTTATGGTTGGTAATTGAGTTGCCCTCCATCCATATATTATAGGGAAGAGGGAAAGATCCCATGAGGTTTTCCTTGGGAAAAAAGTATTGCATGTGTATACCCACTCTACTTTTGTTACATGCATGGACCATTTTGGAGGAGTTTTGTTACGTCCCCCAGATTGACCGAGGAACATTACTTGTGGACAAACACATAAATTCAAAAATTTCTTCTTCTAGTTAATCCTTGCAGCTTACCAGCTACGTATTTAACTAGATTTAGATACTCGTAATTAAATGCATTTGCAGCATTCTAAATTAACATAATGTAGCCAAATAATCATCTACAACAACACATAAAAATCATTCCCATGCACAGGGTAAAAACACATCCATAAAACTCATAAGAGAAACTCGAAAAATAGATAAACGCTTATCTTTAAAAACGTTTGTGCAACCAGGTGCTTGGGAAGTGTTATCACACAAGTTGTAGGTTGGGAAAAGCCTGGCCCAACCACCAAATGGCGACAACTTAGAGAGCACCTACCCACTGTCACCTTAGGCAGGTGTTCCTGTCACTTTAGAGGTGAGGTTGTCACCTCAAGGGGGGGAATCCCGGTGACCCCAGGGGGATTGAGACGAAAAATAAGATGTATGAACGGATGCCCCTAAAGGTCAAGTTTCTAGATGGACAAGGGAACTTGGAAATGAGTCAAGAGGATTGCTTAAGGTTGCCAATGATTTGAGTAACCTGCCAATAGTGAATACCTGCTCGAGACACAAGTAAAACCAAGTATATGATGCAATATGTTAAGTGGACAAGCAAGTTAAGCTTGTTGTCCCTAATTGCAGCAAAAAATCAATGATATATATCAACATGTAAAAGATAATAGAGGTTGCAAAATAAGTGCTAAAGTTGAATAAGCAAGAGACAAGCTAGTAAAGACTAGTTCAACTCAAGAATGAAAGAGCAAGACTTTAGCATAAAAGCAAGGCTGCAACAAAAAGCTTATAGCAGTGATATTTATCATCCTTATGGCTGTAGAAACCCAAGCCTTATAACAGAAAATTCAGCCATTGAAAATCACCTCAAACTAGCCTAAAAAGTGCGCTATGGTTAGTAGTTTGTTAGGGCAAAGTTATAACTAATTTCTAGGGTTAGTTTAGGAGTTATCTAGGTTTAAAGGGTTAGATTTTTGCAACCCTGGTGGTTGTAGGTTAGTTTTATTACAACAACAAGTTTTAGTGGGTGAAAGAGGACACCTCAATGAGGCTAGATAGCCTAGGGCTCAAAGAACAATATCCAAGTGAAAGAACTTCAAAACTTCAACTTTTCATGTTTACCAATGCAATGTTTTATTTTTCCAATGCAACAACTAGTGCCTTTGATTAATGGGTTAATGGGGTCAAAAGTAATGAGCTAGAGTTACTACCTCCTTGGGGGTATAAATCCTCTTATTCCTCAAGGCAAGCAACCTAGCTAGGGTTTAAACTAAGGGGCGTATATCCTTATACTTCTTTAGCAAACCTTTGTAAACAATAATTCTATGCTTAAAATTATGGTGGAGCTAAAGTAGGGGTGTATGCACTTATACTCCCTACCTAGCCTTGGCAACAATCAACCTTGAGCTTGAATTACAAATGATAGCAACAAGTAAAATGCCTTGCCAATCCAAAATAGCAACAAGATAAATCATAACATGCCAAGATAAACCACCACAATAGCTCGAAAAAGACCTCCAAGAGCTAGTGCATCATCATCATGTACTCCATAACCAAAGAAACCACCATACCATAGCACAAGAGAACAAAAAGCTTCAAGGTAGAAAAAATTTCAGTCCTTAGCTCTTCACAATGGGAAAGTTATGATTCAAAATGAGATTTCATGATCTCTACTTATACAAAATGTCTATCACATAGTTTGTCCACTTAGCAAGGGTAAAACATAAGATAAGGGGTCCACAACCCTTATCTTACCCCTTGCATCAAAACAATATTAAACAATTCATCTTAAAATTCACTTTTACACAAAAGAAACCCTAGAAAAAGGTGATGTCACCCCTTTAGGGGACGTTTTTCCACTTGAGCAAGTAGTTAGAGAAGATGTGGAAGTCGTTGGGGCTCTTTGAGCCTCCTCATCGCGTGCTAAGCCTTCTCCATGCATCATCCAATGAAAATATGCCAAGTGTCAATGTACCATCACTCCATCACCATCAAACCCCCTCATGCACGATGTCATCCCTCAAAAGATGACGTTTTGCCTCTCCTCCATTATGTCAAGTAATCCTCCAAAGGCATCTCTTTGTGATCCAGTGTGTGGACCTACCACATCCAACCTGTGGGCTCCTTGCCCCATGGAAGCCCAAGCTAGGCTTGTTCTCCCAAAACTAGCCACCAAGCAAGGTCCTGCAAAACAAAAGGGTATGCCCTCCAAAGATCTCAAGTCAAAGATATCATAATAAGTATAAACCATGTCTAATAAGCAAGGTACCTAAACATGTGAATCAAAACTACCCCATCAAATTAAACAAAAGCTCAAAACTCTATATGATTGACCAAGTTTAAGTATGAGAGGGATGTCATGAAAGGTCTTATTAGGTAGACCAAAACCCTCAAGTAGGGGATGCTCCCAAGGATGGCCTTTCAAGGTTATGTAGAGGATGATGAGGTGGAAGTGGTTTAGACTTCATAGGTCATTGAGTTTCATGACATACAAGGGCTCATATTATCTCATTCATGGGTGCCTTTGTAGAGGGTGTGTGTCACCTTCATTTGCAATGCATTTTTTCCAAGCCCATCTTTCCATTCCTTGTTTCTTTCGTGTTTTAAGGAATGAGTTGAAGGCCATTCTCCTGGATTGGTGTCCAGATAATGACAATGTCACTCACAAATACCTTGTGGAAATGAGAAGGTTGGCTCGGGATGAGGCCCCCTTTCTCTCAATTGTGTAACTGAGAGCCACTACCCTGGCTTGGTGACCAGATGATGGTAATGTCATATCGCTAAATACCCATGATCATGATAGGTTGGCTCATGATGAGACCTCATATCCTCCATCTAACCCCCTAAGCATTCATTATCATTTATTCTTGTAGGCACTCCTTTTCTTACATAGAAGCATTTCATGGCTCTCTCGGGGATCCTTGGGAAAAACATCTAGAAGGTTAATATCTATGCTTTTATCTTTTTAGCCAACAACAACCCCTCTGGGCCTTCAACCCCTTCTTCCCATGAAATGAGGTACATGCCCTTCTTGGGTCACTAAAGTCAAAGGGCTTAGAAGAGGGCAATATGATGGGAATGTAATGAGCGGAAAGTGGTATCTATGGTCGGGAATGGTATCATAACTCCTCAATGGACCCCCAGTCACAAACCTTACCCAAAGGTTGACCACTTACTAGGAAATCTATGACACTCACCAAGGTGAAATAGGGTCAAAGGCATAATGTCCAAGCAAGCGTTCTATAATAAAAAGTAGCTTAAATACATCATGTTAAAATGTCTCAAATATTAGGGTGATTACCTGCCACAATACTTGACTTGTACCACATGGAGCAAAACCCATCTGTCTTCCAGAAGCTAGTTGGTGTTGTGGATGCGTTGATAATGGATCATAATGTGGTGATAGAGCGGGCTTCCATATGTGCAAGTGGACACTGTTAGTCATGTGATCTCTCGACACTCCATATCTGAAACCTCAGGGCCTCGAGACACGGTCTCCTTAGTTACCCCCACAAAATGGGGATAAAAGGAAGGACGTTCCACCCAACCATAGACCTGTTGTTCCAAATCTCAATAGCAAGTCACCTTCGAGTTGGAGCTAGTAATCCATGAGAGAAGGGTGCCTCTCACAGTCCACTCACATCTCAATATCACACAACTCACTGGTATTCTCCTACAACTATCATGAACTTCCTCCAACTCTCTTCCTCTCGACTTGCCCAACCCAAGGAATGTACCCCTTCATTACTCTCAGTCCCTTGAGCATCCCATTCGTTTATCAGGGTCTCTTTGGCACAGGTGATCCGGATTTATGACCGGAACTAAATAAATAAAAGACTGAATACAATAACACAGAGACACAGAGAACAACAACAAATATCCAATGAATAATAACTTCTATTGAAAAAATAAAATAGGATGAAACTGTAAAACTGCAGAACTAAAAACAACTTGCTCGAATGGTGGTAGTTATCTATGAGAAGAGATATGGTTGCTACGCGCATCTGTCTGAGCAGAATGATTACAATGAGGCTCCAGAGGCATTTTTAACATTACTCATGAATGTCAAAACCCTAGACATCCAAAAACCGAACGCTAGGAGATGAAACGCCAAAGGTTATGTGGGCCCCGATGGGTAAGTTGGTACCTCAACTTCTCGGGGTCGTAACTTTTGCATATGATCGTCGTTTTAGGCGTGTGATAGCCCGTTGGAAAGGTATTTTCGAGAACTACACATTATGTCATCAAACTCTAACTTTATCTATAATTTGACTATTGCAAGCCAAAAAAATTGTTTAGGGCCCCAAAACGACCCTGGAAGTACAAAAAGATGTAATGACATGAAAACTTCCAAAATAAGCCAGTTGGAATAGGTGGGTGGCCACCAATATCTACCTGGATGTTGTGTAGGGCTTCAGGATAGCCCTGGAATTGTAGAACCCACAATTACAAAGAAATTTCATCATTGCAGAGAAACATGCTAAACTAAAAATTGTCAAGAGGAGCCAGTTGGAATAGGTGGGTAGCCACCAATATCCACCTGGATCAATAGGTAACTAGGAATCTCTCTACTGGTAAATCAAGGGAACTCACTGCCAGGAAAACAACAACAACACTTGTTATTACAGTGCAACTTACATCAGAGTTCACTCATCTAGCTTGACAACCTGACTCTTCAATCTTCAGCTCCAGAATGCTCCAAAAATGCTCCAGCATGCTCCATAATTCTCCGAGCCTTCTTGGCCTAGATCCCGTGCTCTTTTTCCTTGCTCTATGCTTGTTGTTCATGATAAAATTGCATGTGAAAAATTACCTACTGCCCCCCATACGAATTTCCTATATTTTCCCAAGACAATTGACTTCTCACTTTGCCCAATGTTGACTGTACTGTAGCCCCATGCTTCCAATAACTATGGGATGTGACTTTTACACCCATCCCCTGCCATGTATTTAATGATTGGGCTATCATACACTCAACCAGAAAATAAAAGGTTGTCCAAATGATAAAAAAATTAAAAAATCTTGGGTTTTGGATTAATATCCACAATTAATTCCCTCCTTGGAGCCCTCTTAGACACTCATATGCATTCCCTCTCTCGTGGATAAATCAACCCCCATCTCTGTCCATATTCCCAACAATTGGTATCACATTATATTTATTAAAATTGGAAATACAATTTGCATATTACATCGCTTGGCCATATGCCATATTCATATCTACATTATGCATTAATTAAAATGGGGATTATAGTGGGGATGTTACATTCCCCCTCCACTACAATTGTGCATCGTCCTCGATGCACAACACTATGCCGAAATACATATACAAATTTACATCATAATATTCATAAAATAAAATTTTGAAATCATTTTACTCTCCAATATCAATCCCAACCATAATCTCTCGTTCTTCTAAACCTGTTTACACAAGGAATGTGCCCCCTTCACTTCCTTCTGTCCATCGAGTTGCACCATTTTTTTATCAGGGCTATCAGCACAAGTGACCAAGAATCTTGAGATATGCTTTTGAAACTCTAACTGCCCAAAATGGAGTCTTGCATTTTTAGCTTATATTTTCTTCAAAATTCATAAAAGTTTGTGGGTATTCCTTCCGCATAGTTTCTTCATGCTCCCATGTTGCATCTTCGGGACCGTAGCAGGTCCATTGAATCTTTTCCAACCCCGAGGCTTTGTTCCTGAGCACTTTGAATTTCTGGTCCAGGATGTGTATTGGTTTCACCTAGAAATCCCCTTTGTTTTCCACTTAGATCACAGTCCAATGAATTATGTGGTTAGGGTCAGACATACGTTTCTTTAATAATGATACATGAAAAACATTATGCACTCTCATGGATGCATGAAATGATAGCATGTATGCAACTGACCCTATCTTCTCTAGTATTTCAAAAGACCCAAAATATATTGTTGCCAACTTTGGGCAACAACCCAATCTTATTGAACTTCTCTTCGCTTTCACTTTGAGAAAAGACATGTTCTCCCACTTTAAAATATCTAAAAACTCTTTTCTTGTTTGCATAATTTTATGTCTGCCTTGGGTAGCCTTTAAATTTTGTCTAATCTTTGCCATATGTTCTTAAGTTTCCTTTAACAATTATGGCCCAATGACAACTTTATTTACTGGATTATCCCAACTCACTGGTCTGTTACATTTCCTTCAATGCTTTAAATGGGCTCATTTTTAATGAGGCTCGATGCACATTATTGTAAGCAAATTCCACTAAGTGGATATAACATTCCCATTTTGATGGTTGGTCCATCACATACATTTTGAGCATGTCTTCAATGATTATATTAGTCCTCTTTGTTTTCCCATGTGACTCTGGATGATACGTTGTACTGAGATTTAAATTTGTCCCAAAGCTTTTGAACAACCCTTCCCAAAAATTTGATGTAAATTTTGGATCTCTGTCTAAAACAATTGCCTTAGGCACTCCATGTAGCCTAGCAACTTCTTTCATGTAGATCTCTACAATTTTTGTTTCCTTTTGCGTAGTCTTCACAAGAATTAAATGTGAGTTTTTGTTAATTTGTCCACCACCACCGTGATGGAATCATGTTGCTTCATTGTTCTAAGCATCTTAGTAATGAAATAAATTGTAACCATTTCCCATTTCCTCTCAAGAATGAGAAATGGTTGTAGCAACCTCGTTGGATGTTTGTGCTATGTTTTCACCTTTTGGCATTTTAGAAACTTGGCTATGTAATTAGCCACTTCTTTCTTCATTCCTGACCAAAAGTATTGACTTCTTACAACTGCAATTGTCTTATGATATCATGGGTGCCCAACATATGGCACGTTATGCATTTCCCTCGACACTATATTTTTCAACTCTCCTGAATCAGGCACATATATCTTTCCTTTGTACATGAGGATTCCATCCTCTTTCAATTCATAATAATTGAATTTCTATTGTAAATTGCCTTACTATAATGTTTCTTTTATTTTTACATATTGTTGGTATGAATTTTTAGCCTCTAAAATTATGTCTTTTAACTTTGTGTTGAACATGTTAATGGATGAAATGTGCATTTCATGAGCTCTTCCGTTGAGTGCATCAACCACTTGATTTTCCTTCCTTTTTATATGTTTACTTTTGAAGTCATATTCATTCAAAAATTCCAACCATCTAGTTTGTCTGACATTTAATGTTGGTTGTCCAAACAAATGCTTCAAACCATAGTGGTTTGTCCTTAGCTCAAATCTTCGACCCATGAGGTAATGTCTCCACATTTTTAGTGCATGTACAATGGTTGCTAAGTCCAAGTCATGTGTAGCATAATTCATTTCATGCTCTTTTAGTTTTCTAGACTCATAGCACACCACATGATCTTTTTGACTGAGGACTCCACCAAGCCCTTCATTGCAGGTATCAGTGCACACTACAAAATCTTCATATGGATATGCAATCTTTAATATGTGTGCACTTGTCAATATGTCTTTCAGTTGTTGAAAGATTTCTTCACACATGGAAGTCCATTCAAATTTCACTCCCTTCTTTGGCAAAGAAGTGATTGGGCTTGCAATATTTGAAAACCCTTTTATGAATTTTCGATAATAACCAGCAAGACCCATAAATGATCTGACCTCTGTCACATTTCTTGGCGGTGGCCATCCTCTGATGACCTCTATCTTCTTGGGGTCGAATGTTATCCTATCCGCTGAAATAATATGCCCCAAGTAGTGAATCTTCTTTTGATAAAAGATGCACTTACTTAACTTGGCATACAACTTATGCTCTCTCAAAACTTGCAATACCATTCTCAAATGTTGCTCGTGTTCTTCTTATGTCCTTGAGTAAATGATAATATCATCTAAGAAAACAATCACAAACTTGTCCAGATACTCCCTAAACACTCCATTCATCAAGCACATGAAAACAATTGGGGCATTTGATAGTCCAAAAGGAACTATTGCAAATCCATAATGCCCATATCTTGTTTTGAATGTTGTCTTGTTGATATTCTCTTCCTTTATCCTTACTTGATGATAAACTGATCTCAAGTCAATATTGGAAAAGATTCTTTCACATTTCAGCTAATAAAAAAGATCATCAATCCTTGCCAAAGGATATTTGTTCTTTATTGTGACCTTATTCAGTTGTCTGAAATCGATACACATTCTTAAGGTTCCATATTTCTTCTTTACAAAGAGAATCGGGGCTCCCCAAGGTGACACACTTGGGCATATATACCCCTTCTTTAACAACTCCTCAAGCTGCATTTGCAACTCATTTAATTCTAGAGTGCCCATTATGCAAGGTGTCTTGGACACTGGGCAATTCTTGGTGGCAATCCTAGGATTTCCCCCAAAACATCTTCAAAATCTTTCAAGATCGGATGGTGTTCAATACTTGCTACTTTGTCTTTGGCTGCCTCTTCCATATGGGCTGCAAAAATTTGGCATCCCTTCTTGAAACTCTTTTTCAACTACATGGCTGAAATTTCTCTAATAACCTAAACTCTCATAATGGCTTTAACCTTTCCCTTTTCTCCTCCTTCATCTAGACAAGTTATTGTCTTGTTGTAATAGTCTACGAGATCAGAGTGTTTCTCCAACCAATCCATGCTATGCCGTTCACATATACCTTTTGTGCTGAGTCCATTCATGTATATTGGACAATCTTTAACCAACTCATTGATCTTTCTCTTAGCCCCTGTGGCTAACATAACGACACAAGATTTCTTATGCTTACTCCTTTGCAAGTGAAATGTTTCAACAATGTTAGAGTTTATGTAACTATGGTTAGCTCCATAATCAATTAAAATTGCTATGGGTTGGTTATCAATTTTACCTTCCACTTCAATCATGGGGGATTGATATTTTGCTTGCTTGTTGTCCAAGGTTGCATAAATACTTGGCATGCTTCCTCCCATGTCTTCAACTGTTTCAACCTCTTGAATGTTGTGGATAGTTCTCATTCTTTCACCTTTGTGAGGGAAGTCCCTATATAAGTGATTTCCCTAACATCCTCAACATTGTACAGGTTGCCACCTTAGCATTTTCCCAAATCAATCTATTATCTTGTGTTCATTTTGGGTTAATCGTCCTTGTTGATTTGCTTGTGAGTTGTTCCTGAAAAATGGTGGCTTAAAACATTTATGCCTTTGCTCCTTTTTACCCTTCATCTTGTCATTCCAATCTTTTTGGAAGACTGGCCTCCCTGTACTTTGCTCATAAAGATGTTTTTCTCTCCTTATGGCCTCTTCCAAAGTTCTAGGGTTATGATATTGTATCTTGTCATTGTAGAAAGAGGGTAACCCACTTAGAAACCTTTGGATTTTGACCTTCTCATCCTTTATGAAATCCACATACTTCAACAACTCAAAGAACCTCTTCTCATACTCATTTGTTGTCATACCTCCCAACTTGAGTTCAAAGAACTATTTCATCTTTCTTTCATAATAATGCTCAGACAAATATTTCTCTTGGAAATATGCTTTGAACTGCCTCCATCAAACCTTCCTCTCATCAAGGTGTTTTGCTTTCTTAACTTTATCCCACCACATGGTTGTGTTTCCTTTAAAGTGGTATGTTGCAATTCTTGTTTCTACCCTAGAGGGATAATCACGTAGCTAGAAATATTTCTTCATTTCCAATGGCTATGCCTCAACCTCTTCTCCCTTCCTATGCTCACCATTGAATGTTGTTGACTTGATTTTATTGAGTTCACCTTGCAACATATCTCCCTTAGGCCTTCTCCTTTGTCTCCTCACAAGGGACACACTTAGGTTGATCCCTAGCCTTGAACTTGCATGAGATTTACTAGTGGATTGCTCTAGGGAAAGATGGCACATGCTCATGCTTATTTATTTCCTATCATTCCCATACTCATCCCTTCTATTATGGGTTTTGTATGTTGTCACTTGTCTAGCACTAGTTGCTTGCTTTGTGCTAGAGTCTTTATTTGCTTGGCTTTGTAGCATGTTCAAGCTTTGAAGTATCTCTTCCTGGGATTTCATAATCTTTTCATTATCAACCCTATAGCTATGCACTTCTCTTCCTAGGATTCTCATAGTTACAAGTTCTTGTCCATATCTTCTTCCATTAGACTTTGTCTTAGCATTTCCTACGCTGACATGTAGCCCTTTGAATTCCTCTCCATGAGTGTAGGATCCTTGGGCATCTTCAATGGTTGTAGTTCTCATATAGGAACCAAAATGTCTTTATGTACCTCTAAATTCTACAAGAAAATGTGCATGCAAATATATTTTTGTTAAACAAAAATAAATACATACACAATTCTGGAAAATAATACAAAAGTTTGTATGCTCTTTAATGTCACAAGTCATCTTATTTTGCATTGATTGTAACTTAAACTGCCCAAATCAATTTTCTAGGTTGATATATGGATTCTCCTCTCCAATAAATTTCCAATGACTACTTTCTTCCTCAATTATGAGTTATGAGCAGAAAGTTATAGTCATTTGAATATTGTTAATTTACCCCTTTTGAACATTTTTCATTCAGGTGCAAAATAATCCCAGACACCAACTTCTGTCACTTGTATAAGTAAATCTGTCAGGAACCAGAGAAAATTTTGTATGAGTCATAGATAATAATTATGACATGGAACTCATCACAACTCTCGTATTGTCAATCTGATGTCCCATTCAAAAACTACAACAATCTGAAAATGACCATTGTCATTTTCACCCCTTTTTCCATAATCATTTTTTGTCAAACAAGTTATCTCCCAAACTGTCCACTTATGGAAATTTTTCATTAAACCAAATATGTATGGCTTGACGAGTATGAAATTTTTTGAGTAACTATTTTTTTTTCCATATTTTCGGTCCAGGGACCCTTTTCCTCTTCTGAAAATCCCAAAAATCCCCAAAAAGTGGCTCGAAATAGTGGATTTTGGCCTATTTCAGCATCCCCATTCCAAACCCCTTAGCATTTATTCAATTCCTTCATGGGTTATTTCCATGTCTGCTTTCAGGACTATCTCCAAGAAATTCATCTTAATCTAGACTTCTACCAATGATCTGCACCCAGATCTTTAAAAACCACTATTTTGCAATTTCTAACAAATCTAAGCAGAAATGGGCAGTGGCCATTTCTGTCACTTTTGTAGATCTCCTCACTGCGAGAAAAATTCAGAAGTTTCATCTTGATCTGACTTAATATGCTCTAATTATGACCAAAATAAGATTTTGGCTCCACAATTGTTTTTTTGAAATTAAAAGACAATTTTGCCTATGTGGCATCTTTGTTGACGTGGTTGTTGATGCGACATTTTGGGTCCACATGGAACCAAGAGGTGATGCCATGTCACTCTCCTAGCCCACTTGGCCTGCCCTGTCAGCCTTTAACACCTCTCTATTTCCCCTTACGTTGACCTTAGAATTTAATAAAATATTAATATTTTATGGGTCCCACTTGCTCAATTGGCACACATCTGACCTCGGATGGGACAAGGGTCCTACTCTGACTAACAAACTCCACATGGTGCCCCTTCATTGTGTTATATTTTCTTAATTTATAGAGCAGTAGAGTTACCAATTTTCTGTTACTTCTTTAACGTTAACTTATATATCATGCACTAAGCAATAACAACATAAACAAAAGACAAAAGAACACAAGAGATTTATCCTGGGAAAACCCCAAATGGGGGAAAAAACCCAATAACCTTTCTTAGATAGATTTCGTTCAAAAAGCAAGTCCAATCATGAACCAACAGATAAACCATAGCACAAAGTCTATCTCAAAGTACAACTAGAACTAGAAATACCACCCCAGCTGCAGTGCAACACCATACAGTGGTAGCACACCTTTACCAAGTGTAGTGCACAAGAGAGAGAGAGAGCACAAAGACTGAATGATATTAAACTCTGCCACTACAGTTGTTGCGTCACCTTCCTCAAACTTGCGCCCTCCTTCTGAGTGGATGAGAGAGTGTGAGTGAGTGTGTCCAAATGAGCTAAGGTGCCTCCTATTTATAGTCTTCATGTCTTCTTTAATCGGCCGAATTCTCTTATGGAAAGGTGTCACTTCATTGTTCTTTATTCTTCTAGGTTGACTTCTCTTATGGGGTATTTCCATATATGTTCAATGGTTCTCTTACTTTTGGAATATTCTTCTTGTCTAAGAAAGGTCGTCTAGGAGAGAAAGTACCTTCCGTGGCTACCAAAAAATCAACACTCCCTCTTAGCTAGGGAGGTATCTTTCACAATGTCTTGATCTAGTAGTCCACTAACTACCTTGCAATCAACTAGTAGCGCGCAACTACTACCATGCTATGGGTAGCTCAAATCGTCTGTCACGGTCTCCAAGACTATGTTGCAATTATCTGGTAGCACACAACTACCCATATTGTCCAGTAGTACATAACTATTGTCGTAGTCCAATAGTATATAACTACTGCCATAGTCCTCATGACTGTCTTGCGATCAAACAATAACACACGACTACTTCTAAGCGGTCGGGTAGTCTCCATGGAAATCAACTAGTAGCGCACAACTACTACAATGCCATCCAATCTACTGCCAAACCATAATAGTACATAACTATTGTCCAGTGGTACACAACCACCACCAGTGGAACATATCCACCGTAGTATCACACAACTACTATCCAGTGATACAGAATCACTGCTAGTGGAACACATCCACCGTAGTAGCACATAACTATTGTCCAAAGACACAAGGTCTCTACCCTGCAATCAACTGATAACTACACAGGCTACCACCATGTAGTCCAACAGTCTCTATGATTATGCAACAATCAACTAGTAGCACACAACTACTACCATGCCATCAACCATAATCATAGTATGCATTCCCTATGACTATGCAACAATCAACTGGTAGCACACAACTACTACCATGCCATCAACCATATTCATAGTCTCATCCAGTAGCATGAAGCTACTCCCATAGTCCTCACGACTATGCGTGTGATGTTTCTTCTCTCATCGGGTCCGACAATGCATTACCCCCTCAGTCACCTCACATGACTCATTTAGGGAACCCTTGGCCATAGGGGTTAGCCGGCAGGAGGAGAAACAACACACCTCCCTCTCAACGAGGGTGGACATTCTGCATTCTGCATCACACCAAGCTTGTCTCTGAAGTACTCATACTTCACTCTAGATAGAGGCTTGGTGAGAATGTTCGCTATCTGCTCATCCGTGGATATTTATTGGAGCTCTATAGCTCCTCTCAACACCATGTCTCATATGTAATGATATTTGATCTCTATGTGCTTTGAATTGTCATGAAAGACATGGTTCGTGCAACTTTGATTGTCACAATGTATCAAAGTTGGCTCCAACTCTAGATCAAATATCCCTGCAAGCAACTTCCAAAGCCACACTGCTTCATGACTTGCCACACTGGATGTGATATACTCCGACTCTGCTGTACTGAGTGCCATTGATGTTTGCTTCCTGCTCAACCATGAGATCATACCTGATCCCAAACTGAAGCAACATCTGGATGTGCTCTTCTGTTCCACTGCAGTCCCTGCCCAACCGGAGTCTGTATATCCTTGCAAATTTACTTCTCCATCCGATACATATCTAAGTCCATATCCAACCATACCATGCAGGTACCTCAACGCATTCTTTGATCCTATCCAATGTACATGTTTAGGCTCAACCATGTACTAACTCAAAGTGTTCACTTCAAAGCATATGTTTAGCCTGGTATTAACCAGGTACATCAAGGATCTGATCAAATGTTTGTACATCGTGGGATCAACCAAATTTGAAGAAGAATCACTCAAGAGCTTTAGATTTGCAACCATAGGTGTGGTCATGGACTTTCAGTTCATCATCTTGAATCTATGCAGGATCTCAACTGTATATATTTTCTTTGTCTAAGAAAAATCTCATCTGGCCTCTGCCACACCTCTAATCCCATCAAATCCAGATCCTTCATTTCGAACTCTGAAGTGAGCTCCCACTTGCACCCATTTGTGAGCTACTCATCCCCTATAAGAAACAAGTCATCCACATATAGGATCAATGGGAAACCATTCTCAAGCTCTTCAAGCAACTATATGATCTGGAATATCATGTCCTAGGTGCCTGCTTAGGCTGGTACAAATCCTTCTTTAATCTGCAGACATGAGACTCCTTCTCATGTATCTTGTGGTTTCTCTATGTACACTTCTTCTGGCTACTGGAGCAAGATTCTCGTCATAATATTATCCCTCTTATAGGGAGAATCCTCTGGCCACAAATCAAGCTTTGTACACTTCTATGTTGTCATCTGCAGCATGCTTGATCTTGTAGATCAACTTGGAAGTCACCACTGACTTCCCTTCTGGTCTCAGAACCAAGGAAAAATCCATATCCCAGTCCTTCTGATTGGCTTCCTCCTCTGTCACTGAAACAAGGGATTCCTCCTAGGAGGTCTCATATCTCCTTGAAGTCTTTGAAGCTTGGATCTAGCCTCATGTCTATAAATCCTGGATGACGTCTCTGAATATGAGGAGTAATACTTTTTGAATGAAAGTCTCTAAGCCACTGACTCTCTCTGAGATTAGGCTCACTCTGAGTTTGCATGCTCCTATGAACTATCCTGGGGAGGCTGCTCTTCCCTATTGGAACCTGAGGGCTGACTCCCTCTGAACTCTAGCTCCTTCTGAGTTGGTACTTGGTGGGGTTGCATGTCTCACCACTGGTGGAGTCATCTACTCCTCCTCGTGATATGGCTCATCAATGCCATATATCTGTATCTCCTTTGCATTTTTGCAAAGTATCACTAGACCATGTTAGTCTCTTCCTGGTCACTATAACGATTCTAGGTAGGCCCTTCTGGCTCTATTGACTTTACTTGGTGATCTAAAGAGTGATCAACTGAACTAGAGGGATCTGTATGGCCATCGTAGGAGCCTTCTGCTCCTTACGATCAATCTCCATATGAGATACTATGTATCCACAAAAGTACCCTTCTTGCAAGAAGGTTCTAACTTCGTCATCTTCTTCTTCATTACATGGATGTGCACAACTCTATGTTTGGATAGTCTACTCCCTGTCTCAACTAAAGACAATCTAAATTGTTTCCTCCTGCAACCGTCATTATAGCTCCCTCTAAGAGCTATTACCTGTGACCTGCCCGGAACAAGAAACAAGAACAACAACATCTCCATGGTAACCTCCATGGAATTTACAAGATAACCTACCTTAAACAAGGTCAACAACCAAGAACATCTACTAGAGGAGATCAGTTTATCTTGTAAACAAGTGTATTATTAATATGAGCATTTACTTAATGGTAGTCATACCAACAATAATCAAGTGTTACTAAACTAGCAACAACAATAGCAATAATAGAATTTTAAAGACTGTTATTGTAGTTACAACACTTACTTAAACTGCAACAATATAAAATATCAAACCTAGATTTTAGCTGATGTTGTCCCACTTGAGTTGTCTTATATAGTTTCCCCGGTCATGTGCTTGGAAGCACCATTGGCTAAAATACATACTCTACATCCTCTGACTTCTGCTCTTCAACATATGTTGCATGTGCATGGTGCTTCTTCTTTCCCTTTTCATGTTTAAGAGGACATTGTGCGGCATAATGTCCCATCCCCTTATAGTTGTAGCATCTGATATTTGACGCATCCTTCTTATAACGTGGTCTCTTAGATTTCTTCAGACTACCTTCTTCCCTTTCTTTCCATTTCTTCACTTGAGCAACAAGGGCTTGATTTTAATCATCATTTGTCTTATGTGACTTGGATATCAATCTGGATTCCTCTTGGGTATAGTCTGCCCATAATTTGTTAACCTTGGGCAATTTTCTTCTAGCACAAATCCCTTGAACAAATGGATCCCAAGAGGAAGGAAATCGATTGAGTGTAGTGGTCAGAAGTTCAACGTCATCTATTGGATCTTCAATGGCTGTTAACTGGTCTTTGATCTGTGAGATCCTCATGAAATAATTGGTGATTGTTTTCGACTTGTTCATTGTCGCATTTCTAAGTTGATGCCTTAGAGTAAGCTTCTGATTGGTAGTCTTACTTTCATAAATTCTAGTAAGGGCATCAAACATTTCCTTCGGTGTCTTCAATTCTGATACATTAGGTATCATATGGTCTTTTATTGAGTCTATGAAGATCCTCTTGGCCTTGATCTCACTCTTCTTGAACTTTGCTTTAGCGTCTTCTTTTGGTTCTGGAAGCACCTGCTTGACATGATCCAATAACTCATTCTCCTCCATAATGAGAAGTACTACATGATTTCAGGATATGAAGTTATCTGCTCCATCCAATCTCTCCTCAACTCTCATACGGGTTGACATTTTCATCGGTAGAAACCCTAGATCTGAGAAATTTCAAATTTTCGGATTCACCAAACTTTGCAGATTGAAGGTTGCAGGAGGTGCACTAGGGTAGGACGAACTTCCTAGTGAAATAATTATCCCCAACGACCTTGGGATATTTCTCAACGAGCTTGACAAAGAGCGTGTGATACAACAACAACATTATTGCAGCAACAAGGTATTGCGGCAACATCTTCCTTCCAATGGTCAAATCGTTCTGAAGGTAACCAACTCTGATACCATGTTAGGTTTTCTTTATTTACAAGGCAATAGAGTTACCAATGTTCTTTTAATTTTTTAACATTAACTTATATATCATGTACTGAGCAATAGTAGCAGAAACAAGAGACAAAAGAACACAAGAGATTTATCCTAGGAAAACCCCAAATGGGGGAAAAAACCCAACAACCTTTATTAGATAGATCCCATTCACAAAGCAAGTACAATCATGAACCAACAGATAAACCCTAGCACAAAGGCTAGCTCAAAGTACACACACAATTACCACCCCAGCTACAACAACAACACCATATAGTGGTAGCACACATTTACCAAGTGTAGCACACAAGAGAGAGAGATACCACAAAGACTAAACAAGAATAACCTATGCCACTGCAGTTGCTGCATCATCTTCCTGAAAATTACGCTGTCCTTCTGAGTGGATGAGAGTGTGAGTGAGTGTGTCCAAATGAGCTAAGGCACCTCCAATTTATAATCTTCTTGTCCTCTTTACTGGGCCGACTTCTCTTATGGAAAGGTGTCACTTTGTTATTCTTTATTATTCTGAACCGACTTCTCTTCTGGGGTATTTCCACATTTGTTCAATGGTTCTCTTGCTTATGGAATCTTCTTCTTGTCTAAGAAAGGTCTTCTAGGAGGGAAATTACCTCACATAGCTACCAAAACATCAACACATTGGCCGCGAGGATGGGCGGGTCCCATCTCGCACCTTTTTCTTGGTGCATACAAACTTGCACGTCTCCTAGATTTGACATCCGAGATCGGGCTAGATCAACGACGAAAAGGTTACATCGCATCCTAAAAGTGCATGAGGTTTAACACACCCCATGGGTTGTGACATTCCAAACTTCTTTCCATGTGTCACAATCTTAGTGGTGTCGCATGGTACAAAGCCCTGGGCCAAAACCACCTTGCTACCCATGCAACAATGGTTTATGGTATCGGCTATACCACCGCCTCATGTGGCTCCCACATCACTTACCACCATGCCACCAACTTCCACTGTGGACCTGCCATCGTGGCATTCCACGTCACCTCCGCCACATCACTGCCATGTGGCCTTCACGTCATGTATGGAAAAATACCCAAATTTCAAATTTCTCCAGAATTGCATAGTTTCAAAATTTTTACCAGGGCTGCCATGGAACTCAAAATTAAGCTTACTAATGGCCAATTTAGGCCTGGTGCATTTCAACTCGACTTCTGCACCCAAACTTAGACACTCTTTTGTCGAATTCTCAACCAATTTTGCTACAGAAATTGGGGAATTTCCCCAATTATTCATGGCTACACTGTAATTTCTAGAATTT
The DNA here is from genome assembly GCA_010110895.2 of Picea sitchensis. Lineage (NCBI taxonomy): Eukaryota > Viridiplantae > Streptophyta > Pinopsida > Pinales > Pinaceae > Picea > Picea sitchensis. The sequence continues at coordinate 278,470 of SNQJ01S0009502.1, forward strand.
GACCAATTACAAGCCCAACACATGCATATTTAGAGATTAAAATTGGGGATTTTAACCCCTAAACTTGGATTCACCAAAATTATAGGCAATCGTTATGAGCATGGGCTCATTTTGATATAACATGATTTCAGACAAATCTATTGTCTAGTCGTCTTAGAGAGTCCCCCACCTGGGTCTCTGGGTCAATTGGAGTTGTTGATTCTTTCATCTTAGTAGGAGCAGGAGGGAGATCTCGAGGAGCATCAATTACTGTCTTTGGTGCCATATTTAGTCACGATATTCTTTTTGCAAACTCCAATTGCTCTGAATTATTAACAAAGGCATTTCCATCACTCAGAAATCACTGACAATACTCTGGTTATCTATCTCAGAACTAAGCTTTCTCAAGAGCTCAAGCGCTTAGAAAGTTTAGGTGCTAAAAGCTTTGAATTATCCTTCCCCGCCTTTGTCGGGAAAGAGGCTTTGCTCCGCCTCACACCTTATTTTTATTTAGTATTTCCTACGTATTAACGACCCCAATATTAGGGCTAACAACCCCTTGGCTATTGACCCCAATATATCATTGTTGATACAAATATATTGCCTTTCTTATAGAAGCACAGATAAGGGAATATACATGCTCTAAAGAATGGGAAGTGTTAGGGTTGAAGGAAATAATATTTATTTTCTTATAGAATCAGTAACAAAGCCTATAGAAAATCTAGTAGTGGAATAAAGACCACAATACCCTCAAGTTGGAAACATGTGTTACCGTTGTATCTTTCCAATACAAGAGTACAAAACTATGTTGTTGGAGCCATACCAATGGTGATGCCCTGGGATGAGTCAATAAGATTTACAAGTTTGGAACCAAGCTAGCCAAAGAATTCACTCAATAGGTACTAGATATGACAGGTGCAAGTAGCCCTAGGGGCTTGATGAAGAAGATCAATGATTTAACCCGAGTGAAACCTAAAAATTAGGGTTTTTCAAAAGATAAGATAAGATGAGTTCGAGAGTTGAAGAGGATTTACCAAGATATGTAGAATGATATTACAGGCAATGAGTGACCTCAAAGCATGATAGAATGTTGGATTAGCCATTAGGGTACCTGGGTCATATAACATTATACATGTTACAATTGCTAGGCGTAACATAGGTATATTGAGGGCCCCTTGACGACTAATAGTAAAACAAACTAACATATTATTAAAAGGTGTAACATAGGTATATTGAAAGCTAGGATTCACTAATGTATTAGACATGCTTTTAGTAACGTGTTGAAAGACAATAAGGGGGGCTATCTGAAAATTCCTACTCGACGTACCCTGCCACGCCCCCTCACCATGGACCTGAACACTCAATCACCTTGGAGATGGGGTTTTGACAGGCCTTTGGGTACAAAACCCAAGGAACGGAAGTCAGAGAGATCTGTGATGGGTTACTATTCAACACGGCTTGGAGAGCACTTGTGTAGCCTACACTGGTTCACAAGACATAGAAAGGGGCCTTTTCGCTTTGCTTCTCGTCCGTCTTTTCCCTCGTAGAGCTAGCCAAGCGGGGCGAGCCCCCACAGGTGTACCCTTGACTCTCTCCCGAAAAGGGCCGATTGTGGGAAATTGGGAAAGTAAGGTCGATTAGGTTTGTTTTCGACGACACAGAGGAAGAACGAAATGTGGATACACCTCATACATCACCCTTCATAGCTAGAGTAATTGGACTTCAAGTGCATGTACTCTGACCATGAATCCTTACCGGCTTTCTCCTTGTCCAATGCAGACAAGTAAATAAATATCCTTGCCTATATTTCTTGATTGGATCAGGGATAAAGGAACTTACACTATAACTTCCTTCTTTGTGATTAATAAGCCACTATCCTATAACTTCTTATTTAGATATCCTTGGATAAACTACATATATGGGATTCTCTCCACCTTGTCCCAATAAGTATAGTTTACTTTTCAAGTTAAGGTGTATTTAATTCCAAGTGACCTAAATCCTTATGAGTACTACCTATTTCTATAACTCAAAATGGTAGAGTTACGACCATCCTATATGTGTAGGTCTCACTTCCCACTCCTTATTTCCTTGGGCCATTTTACATCTAACTACATGTGTCATTGCCTACTTTCATTTTGACTATTATACCGTCATCCAAAGATGCTCTTCCTTTCATCAACTTATCTAGTGCCCTGAGTGTATATGCTACTCTTATTTCATATACAACTCCCTTAGTTACTTAAGTTAACCTTCCCCATCTAATGTGAATGAGCCATCCTTCCTCTCCCTTTGGTCGAGCACTCTGTACCTCGCCCTCTTTACTCATGCGAGCCATCCTTCCTCACCTAACAAGTGTACTTTTTTCCTCTCCTGCTACTCGAGCTTGCTTGCACATCCTTTCCCTTTGGTCAAGCATGTTGTCGCATCCTTATAGACTGCATACTTTCAGCCAAAATCCCCTGGCTGGGATACAACTTTGCAGGATTCGCCAATCTCCTCACACTTTTGCCTGGAAAAATATGACAACCACCTTGCAAACATTCTATGAGCTTTAACTCTCATGTATTATATTATATGTGTTGAGTCTAGCCCATACAGGCTTAGTGTTTGAACCTGTAGCTCTTATACCATTCTGCAACGTCCCCGCAACTTAACTAAGCAACATTACTTATGGGAAAACACATAAATTCAAAATTTTCTTCTGCTAGTTAATTCATGTAGCTTACGAGCTGTGAATAAAACACATATTTAACTAGATTCGAATACTCATAATTAAATGCATCTGCAACATTCTAAATGAAAATAATGCATCCAAATAATCATCTACAACACATGAAAATCATTCTCATGCATCGGGTAAAAACAAGACCATAAAAATCATAAGAGAAACTCAGAAAATAGATAAATACTTATCTTTAAAAATGTTTGTGCAACCAACTGCTTGAGAAGGACGTTCCACCCAACCATAGACTTGTTATTCCAAATCTCAACAGCTAGTCACCCTCGAGTTGAGGCTAGTAATCCACAAGAGAAGGGTGCCTCTCATAGTCCACAGACAACTTAATATCATGCAACCCACTGGTATTCTCCTATAGTTATCATGAATTTCCTCAATTTCTCTTCCTCTCGACCTGCCCAACCCAAGGAATGTACCCCTTCGATGCTATTAGTCCCTCAGGCATCCCATTTGTTTATGAGGGTCTCTTTGGCATAGGTAACCGAGCATCTCTCTGTTGGGAACTCAAGGGAACTCACTGTCAGGAAAAACTACTAGGAAAACAACAACAACGCTTGTCGTTATAGTGCAACTCACATAGGAGTTCATTCTTCAAGCTTGACAACCTAGCTCTTCAATCTTCATCTCCAGAATGCTCCAAAAATGCTCCAACATGCTCCAGAATTCGCCCAGCCTTCTTGGTCTAGCTCTAGTGCTCTTTTTCCTTGCTTTCTGCTTGTTGTTCATGCTAAAAATGCATGTGAAAAACTTCCTACTGCCCCCCATACAAATTCCTCTATTTTCACAAGACAATTAATCTCTCACACTGTCCAATGTTGATTGTACTTTAGCCCCATGCTTCCAATAACTATGGGATGTGACTTCTATACCGACCCCTTAACTGGTATTTAATGATTGGGCTCTCATACACTCAACCATAAAATAGAAGGTTTCCAGAATGATAATAAAATTAAAAAAATGGTGGTTTTGGATTAATATCCATAACTAATTTCCTCTTTTGAACCCTCTTAGACACTCTTAAACATTCCCTCTTTTGTGGATAAATTAGTTCCCATCTATGTCCATATTCCTAGAAGCTAGTATCACATTATATTTTTTAAAATCAAAAATACAATTTTCATATTACATCGCTTGGCCATAGCCATATTCATATCTACATTATGCTTTAATTAAAATGGGGATTATAGAGGGGATGTTACATTTCACTTGATTTGGGTCTATTCAACCTTAAATTATGGGTGTTGGAGCCGCCTTTTACAAGTGGTTGAAATATAATTCTTGCAATCAAAGGTTTACCCCGACATGCGAAATGGTGATAGCCGTTATAGTCCTAAGTCATCGTCGCCTAACCTTTAAGCAAGTCTATCACTTTTTATTACCTCGCACTATCACACTTCGGGAGTTACAAGTCGCAAGGTTTCCAAACTCCGATATGCGAAGTCACGAAACGGTTTCAAAAGTTCACCCAGGTTAGTGTCAGGGGTAAGTCACTTTAAACCCTAGTTAAGCGTTGTCGGGGTTTCGCGACTCGACAATCGCTCTTCCAAAAAACTATAGCTTCATAGCCCCGAGTCGCGAAGTCGCTATTTTTATAAATTAAGCATGGGTTAATTAAGAACTTAAGTCAGATCACTATTTTTTAACTAAATCGCGCCATCACGATTTTGGGTGTTTTGGTTTCCAAGGCTAGGAACGAAATTTTCCGAGACGGGGAATGCCGAAAAGAGATTTCGAGGGTTGAAGGTACAAAGTTAAAGGAATTAACTAAATTAATTAATGCCTTAAAAGGACCTTTAACGTACACAGTCTTTATTTTCACAAATCTTTTAAGTATTTATGGCATTGATTTGAATCTTGATGAGTTAATGAAAAATAAGATCTCGTTTCATGCCTAAATCTTTCCATTAAACGATTTGATCATTCTGTTAGCGAGGACTCATGCAAAGTTGAAAGATTAAAGCAAGGGAGTTTCTTTTATTTGTTCAATTTTATTTCTATTTTCGCGCAGAGTTGTTTTTCATT
>SNQJ01S0009503.1:0-25632 GCA_010110895.2 Picea sitchensis
AATTAATAATTAATTCACTGAACTCTCACTAGTGTAAGTTCAGTTACAACTAGTACAACTGAGCTTAACTCAGTTAACTGAGTTAAACTACTTTACAACTCACATAACTACACTTATAACTCCGTTACAACTTCAAGTCACTTAGTTACATTAATTCGACTTCCATGTCCCACCAGTCAACCTTTGAACTCGAATTTACTATAGATAACTGATTTTCCATTTTAGTTAACTATTTCAAGTAATTATGAGATAATAGATTAATGTTTATTGTCCAATTTATTTAAGGGAAAAATAAATTACACACACATTTTTTGTTGACTTTTCAACATGATCGATTATATTATGATGTTGTATATGGATCGTTGACAGTGTTTTGTTAATGAGTGCAGGATGATGAATGATTGCTAACCTGACTCACATAAGGAGTAAAGGGACCATCCACATAGAGCAGATATTGAGAGAGAGTTGCGATAGAGTCCCTGACACAGCCTACTATCATTCCCTTCGTGGCTTGAATTGTAGGTTAACGATTACCTAGTTCGAGAGGTCCACGATGTCGTGAGGGCAGACTGAGACAGTCACTCATGAAGATTTATAAGGGGCGCCCAGTAAGGAAGGGCTTTTATTCCTTAGAAGCCATTAATCTCTCACAAGGTCACCTGAATGGAGTGTTGACTCCAAGGGTTGGAAGACTACTAAAACCAGTCAAAGGCGAGTGGAACCTTTGGAGCATGGAGTGCGTCTTGAAGGGAATGTCGCAGAAATAAAACTTGAGTCAATGAATCTAGGTGGCCTAGAAAACCTTGAGAGAATAATTAAACCCTGTAAAATCTTTAAGCATTGCTAGCTTTAATTAATTAATGAATTAAGGATTGAATTAATTAATTGTGAATCCCCTAATGAAAATCTAAGACTATGCAAAATTTAAGCCTAAGTCTAATCTTGGTGAAAATATTAAAGCTAAATTACAAATTAAATAAAATAGGAAGGAGGCAATCAATTCAAGAAATTAAGAAAGATAAGAATTAACATAATACACATGAGTGTAGAAAATACCAAATTGGAATTTAAGATAAGGGAGGAATAAAGCATAAAAGAATGTGTGCGCATAGAAAGGTATCTAGAGTCTATTTAACACTAATCTAACTAGAGAAGAATCTTATTTTAACTCGACTCAGTTTAGAAAGGCCCCACCAATTAATTGGAAATAAGGGGAATAAAGAGACAATTAGGATTGATTTAAGGAGCACTTTTAGGAAGGGTGAGGGAACTTGAATTTAATTAAAATAAAATGTGTTATTGCTTGTGCAACCTAAGAAAAGAATGACAAGTGTAAGGGGGGAAATAATTTTAAATTATTTAATTGAAAAGAGAATTAATTGTGCAAGGAGGATGTGTCATGGGGAAATTCTAAAAAACAAACGGCCTAAAGGAGAAATGGATCACACGGGGATGAGTAAAGTTATGTTGCATAATTTTTTACTGGTTTTACTTGTGAGAGTTGGGATACCCATCTTGAGAGAGAGAGAGTGGGGGCTCTACCTTGCGAGGCACGCTGAGAGGTAGAGGATTTCTGGTTGTGTGTGTGCGTGGCCCCTTTGCGGCTCGGGGGGCTAAGGGGGAAGAAGAGTACCCCTAGTGTTGGTTGGGAGGTACTGGTGAAGTCTCAGAGATTAGTGTGTGGGAGTCAGACAGAGCGCTAGTACCGAGAAATATCATCAAGTCCATCAATGGTTACAATATTTATATTTATGTTTGTAATTTTTATGAAGTTAAAAATTTTATATGTATTCTCTAGAAATATTTTCGTAAATGGTTATTTTATTTCTGATATTGATTGGGACAATCTTGATGGTTTTTGTGAAATTTTATGATAATTCTTTCCCTTCACATCTTAAAAAGTTATATGGTTGTTGGTGAATATACATGTACATAATAAAAAAATTTGATCACTGCCATGAATTGATATTTCAAAGTTTACCTTAATATAAAGTTGAATAGTGTGATTTTACTTTGGATTTTATCAAGTAATTTAGGGTCAATAAGAATGTCCCTTATAAGTGTTGGGATTGGAAAAAAAAAACCTTGAGAGGAGGGAAACCCTTGTCTCTGGTTGCATGGGAGAACTAAGTTTGTTTAATTTTAATTTGTTGGGATGCGTTGATCTCTTCCTTGGGGAACACTCTCAGAATTTTAATAAAATTTTGGGATCGCCACGATTGCTGCACTCCTTGGAGGCCCTCAAAATCTTTTTTTTTTGTCCATAGAAACCATTAGTTTCTCAGACTCGACCACTTCCTGTAGAGAAATTTTATTCCAAGATTATTCTTCCAGTGATTTATTTCAAGCTCTCTCTCACCAGTCACGCACTTCCTTTGACGATGGAAAGAACCCTTCCTGTAGTGAAATTATCTCAAAATGTATTTCCTGAAGCGAATTTTGGAACTCTCTCTCACTAGAGCAAATTTCCTAGAGTGTTGAGGACCACTTCCTGTAGTGATCCGCCTCCCGAGGGCCGAAAGTAGAGATCCTTCATTCTTTTTAATTTTTTTTATCTCATCTTAAGTTGTTGCTATCACCTCGATCCCTTCTTACATAATTTGTTCAAATCCTTCTAGAAACAGGCCGCTACTATGGTGTACGCCTACCTCTCTCCATCTTTGGCCACGACCTTCCTGAGATTTTGTTATTCCGTTCAACCGAGGATCAACAGATCGTCGTTGCTAACGTTGGGTGCTCTATTCTATTGAAGAGAGAATCAAAGGGCTATCCCAGGCGGAAAATCCCCACCCGGTCCCATCTTATTGAGCATCTCAAAAATCTACGTAGTCACTGCCCTGCGCCTATCTCCAAGAATACATGCAAGGACATTGCTCCATTGACGTGCGCTGGTTTTATTCGTTGGATGTGTCTGACACCAATTGATTCTTCAACTATGGAATGGCCATTCCATTCTTTTATATCCCAACCACTTAGCCTTCATTACTTTGATCGATATCTTGTTTCCACTCTGGCACTTGATGATCGAGTGTGAGATAAAGCTTTTGAAATTTCCTAAAACCCTCCGGAAAATTCCACTAACTGACTGGTGTCAATTCCATTTTGGAGTAACAACCATCTAGACTGATAATTGTATCGTGGTACCGTTTTTCTTTACTGTCAGGTTAATTTAGTAAAATCTAAGGTAATTGATACCCTTTTATCTCATGCAAAAAGGTGAAACCCCTACTGTTATACTAGGAAATATTTTACTTAAGGATGATATTTCTTTCGGCACCTTCAAGCTAGGGTCATTGGTACGACTTGAGCTTGTATTTGAGTCTTGGCCCTTAGGTTTTACCTCCACCTTGCCTTGGATGGATACTCATATGGGAAAAGATAAGGGAGTCTATTATTCTTGTTGTTAGCTATAAGCTTTTAGAAGGTTGCGAACCAAGCCTTGATGCAACACGACTTCATTCTTGCTTGTTCTTAAAAATATTGCATGTATTTAGGAAGTAAATTTATTTTACTACTCAATAAGACTAACTCACCTTATTTCCCTTTAATCTGAATGGTACCTTAACTTAGGTTCTTTTTTTTGAGTAATGAGATTGGGTCTGCCTTAAATTCCTTGACGGAAAAATAAAGTAGCATAGAGTCCCTTCTTTTGTTTAAAGAAGACTGTGCCCTTCTTAATTTCTTCCAATGGATCTATATATTCTTATATACATAAGTTGATAATTGAAGTCCTTGTATTCGGTTGCATAAGGTGAGTCTTCCTTAATTCCCTCCAAGGAATTGTAAGTTGACTCGGGCTTCTTATTTTTATGTGGGTTTTTTCTTATTCCTTTAATCGAATTTATAAATCAATAGTGAGTTATTGTATGCTATTGTTTAATTAAGCTTGATCTTCCTTTAAAAATTTCGTAACTATATGGATATGTAAGTTGTATGGATATGTAAAAATCAAGTGTGTTGATATTTTTCCTTTCATGGATATATATAAAGCAGACTTGTATTCTAGTAATTAATTTTTAAGTGTGATGTTTTATGGTACCTCGAAGATGGATACAAATCTAGTATTAAATTCTTACCGTACTACTTAATCAAGATAATTTATTTAAAGGTATATATTTAGTTGTGTTAAAGAAATATTGGTACTTGTACAATAGCTTAAAGTAATTGATAAATGATGTTGCACTCGAATGAATTGGACCTTGGCAAGTTGTTATTGATGGGTGTAATACATCTCTAGCTAGTACTGGAATATTGCTTGCTTACGTAGATTTTATAAATCCTTAGGTCTATTTCTTTACCCAATTGCACTTAATTATTGAAGATTGATGAGTAAGTATGATTATTTAAGTGATTAGAGTACATGTGCGCCTTGAATTAATGTTGATGTATGATTGGTTAAATGATTGCTTACATTGTTCCATGAAACAAATTGATGAATTCTCTTGCGCCATGAATTTAGTGTGATGTATGATTGGTTAAATGATTAGATTATTTATGCGCCATGAAACAAAATTCACGAGTACTCTTGTGCCTTGGAATTAATGTGATGTGTGATTGATTAAGTAATTATATTTCTCTTACACAGTGAAATTATGTTGATGTATGACTGATATCTAGTCCAGAGTCATGAGTTGTGATTCATTGAGGGGGCTCATAGATACCTCTTTTTTCCTTAGAACAGTCGTCGGCCCTAAGACCCTAAGTGGTCAAAATCAATCAGATGAATCGTGAGCTTGACCATTGTTTATGTGTCCCGAAGGTCCTAACCATATAGGATATGTTGGGTGTGTAGTTATTTTAATATTTAGCAATATGGTTGATCATTATTTTATTGCTTCGATTGATTGTGATGTGTTGAACTACGTCACTAGTTATGTTTATGGGTTGATCATGTGTCGCTATCATTCATGTTAATCCGTTGGCTCGTGTCATTATTGATTACATTGAGGTGTCTCTTGAAATTCTTTTAATTATTATGTCATGTTTATTATGCACTGCTATGATTTATGTGTAATGATTCTTTTATCGTATTGGAAAAAGAAAAAAAAATTACCTATTGTACTTTGTTTGTGTCGTAACTGATGGGTCGTTACATCAAGTAGATATCTAGTATACTTGGACGAAGACATCATGATTACTGAATCATTCTAGCTAATTTCAAATTTACCAAGAAACTAATGTAATAGTCCCATATATGTCATAGAAAACCTTGCATGCAAAGCGATCTTCACTACAACAATGGAGGAGGATGACCTCCCTATGATGAGTAAATCAACAACATTTAGAACTATCAATATAAGGGAATCTGTGTGCCTCATCATGTACACATTAATATATGATCTACATTTAAAAAGACCTCGAGAGAGAAGATAATATTCAATTTTAGCATTCCATGCCCGAAGTGCTTTCTCAAGTTCATACAATGACTTCCTCAACTTGAAAACTAATGGTGGATCCTAAACATATCCCTTTAGATGTTCCATATATATTTCCTCATTAATATATCCATGTAATAATTCATTGTTCACATCCATATGATGTACCTCCCACTTTCTAGCTACTGTAATAGCTAGAGCTAACCAAATGGAATCAATCTTGGAAACTAGTGCAAAAGTATCATCATAGTCAATTCCTTGTAATTGTGAGAAACCTTTAGCTAATAACATATCCTTATAATTTGTAATGTATCCATCAACAACCCTCTTTTTCTTGAAAATCCACTTACATCTAACAAGATTCATGTTGGAAGGTAGAGGAACCAAATCCCATGTGTTTTTCTCTATCAAGGAATTGTACTCCTCTTTCATGGATGCCTTCCAATGGGGATCCCATTTATCCTATGCATACAAATGAGAGTTTGATCCAAGTACCATATAATAATAAGTAAGAAACACATGTTTTTTTGTAGTAAGTTCTTGCATAAGCTCCACAAACTGAGATATGGTTCTTCGTGGATCGACAAGATCACCCACTAGATCACTTGTTTCCTGAAGACTTTGTTGTTCCCATAATGGTATATTATATGGACCTAAAACTTCTTCTTACTGATCATAAATATAAAATATATTGTATTCAAATATCTCATAAAAAAATATGATCACAAGAAGTCTCATAAAGTTCTACAACTACTGGAGGTGGAGATGGAGATCTGGAATACTCTGAAAGTACATGTGAAGGACCCTCTTCAAAGTTAATAATCCTATGAATGGAATATTCATTATCACGTGTTAGAAGATATATGTAATTATATTTATGATTAAAGTGAGAGAAGGTGTACAACTTGGAATGGTGATTAACCACACCAACAATAATTTTTGAACCATCCGACAAGTCTGAAATAATAACTAAGCCGAGAATGAATTCCACCTTCTTCCCTAAACCCAAATGAGTGATTTTATAGGCAGAGAGGAGATTCACTCAAAGCTTTGGAACATGGAGTACTGATCCAGATGGATCTCGGTGTCCATCCACCCTTTTCACTGAATCAACACTTTGAGCCTGTGGTTTTGATAAACCATCATATTCACCCTTTTGATGGGGAATGGAATGTAATGTCATCTTCATTTGTTAATTACAGACATCATGTAATGGTTTCTTAGTGTTTTTATGTACATGTCTACAAAATAGTGTTAATGCATTGGATCCCATTAGAACTCTGCAGTTAAGCATGCTCAGGCTAGAGTAGTGCTGGGATGGGTGACCGCCCAAGAAGTCCTAGTATTTTACATGCCTATGGCATTTCATAAACTTAGTTCAATTTATCCCACACACATAATGGGAATTGTTCTCCTCTCACTCTCTCATATATAATTGAGGTGAAGGAGGCCCTTTAGGCATGCAATGTAGTGTGATGTAAATATTCTTGTGAATGAAGCATAGCCAACATCTCTTTCTTTTTAGAGATAAGCTATCCCATTTTTCCAGTTTTTGTTCTATAGTGTTTTTCTATCTTATTCAGTAATAGAAGTTGGGTTTCACTATATTTATTTGTTCCCTTCTATATTTTTGTGCATTTCATTGTTACATCTCAGTTATATTTATGCCTTCATGTCATTCTCAAAATAATTTGGATCAATGGTATCAGAGCAGTCCGCTCCTTGTCATTTCTCAAAGAGGGTCCCTAACGAGGACAAGGTATAGAGATTTGGGTCTTGAGCTCATTTCTCTTGAGGACAAACACTCTCGCTAGCCCAAGCGACCTCCCATGGAGGAAGAAAAGAGAGGTGACAGAGCATTTGATACTTTCAAGATTTTGCTCGAGGAATCCCTCATGCAACAAAGGAATTAGATGATGGACACCTTCTTTCATATCTTTCGAAGACTATTGATGGCGACAACCGAGGCATCTTCAACAAGAAACCATTTTGCAAGTGAGACACCCTTCAAGGTACAAGTTAATTTTGATATCCCCTTATTTGAAGGCCAGATGGATGTAGATGCTCTAGAAAAATGGTTGAACTTGCTAGAAGGTTATTAATCTGTCCAAAATTTTCTGACAGTGAAAAGATCACCATCATGCTCCTTAAATCCCTTCCCCATGTCAGATCTTGGTGGGAAGGTTACTGGGAGAGGTACACAACAGATGAATCTACACTATTTGGGAGAGAACCCACTTGGGTGGCCTTTGTAGATTCCCTAAAGGAGTAGTTCTACCTTGTCGAAAAATATGATCACCAATACATGAGATGGACAACTCTTCATCATAAAAGAGACGAGACGATGTCGGAGTACACCAACATATTTCATACCTTGCATTCAAAGATGGGTATAAAAGAATCTGAGAGACACCTGGTTTTGAGGTATCACAGTGGTATACACAGGTACATCCAAACAGAGATGGATTTCTTGGACATCTCCTCACTGGGATTTGCTTATCGATATGTAGTCAAAATTGAGCAGAAATTCAAGCAGGAGAGTAAGTGGGAGAAGCATGGATAGAGAAAGGAAGGCCAATGTCAAGAGAGCCAATCCCATATGCAGGAAAATAAGGGTAACGGGAAGTATAAGAAAGACACCGAAAAGTGGTGTGAGTTCCACAACAACCCTTGGCACAACACTGATGAATGTCGCTCAATATAGTCATTGGTGGTCGAGCTCAAAGACAAAGAGTTGAACCTTGAGATTGACCCTAATTCATAAAATAATAAAAGGAGACAAATCATTGATGCAGAACCCACTACTACTATTGCAACTGCAACAATCCAACCAGAAGAGGATCATGAGGAGGGGAAGTGACTCTTCCATTCACAAATGTGGGTGAAGGGGACCCCACTGCATTTTATTGTTGATAGAGGAAGCCAAAAAAACATCATATCAACAGAGGTTATCAAGTAGTTGGATTTTCCAACAACATCACACCCACAACCATACAACATTGGGTGGCTTCGCCAGGGTCAGGATCTTCATGCCAACCAATAGTGTCGCTTGTCCTACATCATCAAGCCCTTCAATGATGAGTTGTTATGTGATGTTTCCCCACTGGAAGGCTATGATGTTCTGTTAGGCCAGCCATATATGTGGAGGAATCATGCCATTTATGAGTCTTGACTCTGTAGCGTCATTGCTACTCTGGGGGGTCAGCTATATCGGATACCAGAGGTAGTTCTGACTATTGTCCCACCAAAAAAATGCGACAAAGTAATCTCTCATACTGCAAAGTTTATCCTCTTCATAATCCGATTAGAAGGTGAACAGAAGGACACTGCAACCACTACAGCCTCATCCCAATACCTTTCTATCCAGTAGAAGCAGATCAACAAGATTGTAGAAGAGTACCAAGATGTTCTTGTTGCACCTACAGGGGTGCCTCCACACTGCCTAGTCAATCAAGTTTATAACAAAACCCTTCATACTATTCATGTTGCATCTTCACCAACAGAGTCCTCCCACACTTAGGTAGATCATGCAGCTAGATTGGTTGAACGGATCCATCCCCTCTAGCAACAATTTCATGATAGCCTTCAACAAGCTAAGTAAGACAACTTCTTCAACAAGGCAAGCAACGCACCGAGATTTAGATTTAGCAGAAGCCTCCCTGTATCCCAAGGGAACTTGATGCGGGTACCATTACTTACTAAGGGGGGAGGAATGATCCAGATGGATCTCGGTGGCCATTCACCTTTTTCACTAAATCACCATTTTGAGCTCGTGGTTTTGATAAACCATGATATTCACCCATTTGATGGGGAATGGAATGTAATGTCATCTTCATTTGTTTATTACAGATAACATGTAATGATTTCCTAGTCGTTTCATGTACATTCCTGCAACATAGTGTTAATGCACTGTATCCCATTATAACTCCGTAGTTAAGAGAGCTCAGGCTAGAGTAGTACTGGGATGGGTGACCGCCCGGGGCCTTAGGAAGTCCCTAGTATTTTAAATGCACATGGCATTTTATAAACTTAGTCAATTTATCCCACATGCATCATGGAGATTGTTCTCCTCTCACTCTCTCATATATAATTGAGGTGATGGGAATTGTTCTCCTCTCACTCTCTCATATATAATTGAGGTGAAGGAGGCCCTTTAAGCATGCAATGAAGTGTGATGTAAATCTTCTTGTGAATGATGTGTAGCCAACATCTCTTTCTTTTTAGAGATAAGCTACCCCATTTTCCGAATTTGTGTTCTACAGTGTTTTTCTATCTTATTCAGTAATAGAAGTTTGGTTTCACTGTATCTCTGTGTTCCCTTCCATATTTTTGTGTATTTCATTATTATGTCTCGGTTATATTTATGCCTTCATGTCGTTCTCAAAATTATCCAGATCAAGTGCATTCTAAAATAATCCATGGTCTAGATAAATCTACCCTTATCACAAACCTTAGCAGGAGAATCATCTCCCATGAAGATCACTGGTCCGTAACAAGTCTACAAGTATGAGAAATGTCTATATGATGAGGCCATGTGATGGGTAGCCAATTAATCAAGAACCCAAGAATTAGGAGAATATGAAATAGAAATTAATGCATGACCATTAACTCTTTCTGATGATTTCTTATCCCAAGAATTTTTCCTTGCAGTATCTAGAATACAATCCTTTAGGTGATGTTGCTCAAGTGATTGTGCCATGAGATCTATGGTATTTTTCATGCAAGAAATCTTAGGATGGAAACCCTTGTTATAGTAGGAACACTTGGTATTCTCCTTATTTATTTTTTATTCCTTGGAACATGAACTCTCATCTATGGAATTTTTCTTACCTTCCTTCTTGTTCTCTTGGTCCTTCTTGCCCTCGTTATTCTACTTATTATTCTTTTAACTTCATTTAATCTTAAGCGCATGGGGATCTGAACTATTAAGTTCCCCTATATGGATGAGCTTTGTATTCTCATGTATAAGTGGCTCCATGAACTCATCTAGGGATGGCATCTTCAATGTGCACCTAATAGCTAAACTAGTACTATGAAAATAAGAAGTGTAGACACAATACTCTGGTCCTAGTTTGGTTGGAATTGAAAATATTAATTGTTTATCTTTCTTATCAATTCCACAATCCCTAACATTAAAAAGTAAAGTTTTAAACTTACATAAGTAGTCCTATAGGTTCTTGAAATCATTTGGATTCAATGCATGTAGATCATTCTCCATATGATGGCATCTTAGGTTGTTATGCTTGCCTAATCGATCCTTCAACTTTTTCTAAACATCGTTAGGAGTCTTGCAAGTATCGACATGAAAGAGGAGATCTGGAGAGATTATAAAGAACAATATCTTGTAGGATTCATCCATTATGTTGAGGTATTTTGATTTCTTTATGGATGAAGTAGGCTCAACCTCAGTCCCTATGGTGACCCTATACAAACCCTTGATGCAAAGTAAAATCTCTATCTTGTGCTTCCACTCAAACTAGTTGAAAGGTGTCAAGATCACTGAAGAAGATGGTTGATCCATAGTTCCCTGTGGGATGTCCAATATGATCTATAAACCTGAAATAAAAGTGAATAATACCTCAATAATAGCTTTGATACCACGTAGGATTAAACCACACTCCAATATCTAATTGTGAGTAGGAAATAATACACTAGTTAATTGCAAAAGAGAGGGGAGAGTAAAATATAATCAATTTTCACACATAAGAGACAAAGAAACCAACTCAAATCACCTTGTATTAATCATTGATCATGAGTACAATATATAAGACTCTCCACATGAGGAGTGATGCACACTAGGTTGGGTTTCCATATGCATGCTCAAGTAAAAATAGCAACCAGTCCCACTAGAAAAAATTAACTAATGTCAAAAGTTGCTAATAATAAGGAAAGGTCAAAAATAAGATGTGAAATCAAGTGAGAACTCTCCATGAAGTCAACATGCATTCAACACTAGAAAAAATATCCTAGAGTAAGACTAGTGTAACATCCCTCTCTTGTGCACACTAAGCGAACTTATTCTTTAAGGACACTTGCTTTCAAGTGATCCATATTATTATACTATTGGGCGTTTGATTGTGATTATGAGGCATTTAGGATATGATGACATGTTATTTGGTGTATTGACATAGACATGAGATATTGATTTGGTTCTCCTGAGTGTGTAGGATTTTGGACCTCGAGGATGCAAAGGCATCAATGAAACCCTTAGACTCTGGATCGAGTCAGGGAGTTGACTATTGGGGTTTGAATGTTGTATATATATGACTTATGTGCATTTGATTAGATGTTATGCTTATGGATTTTATTTCTGACATGATTCGTTGATGATGCAGGATGATGATAGATTGTCGACCAGACTCACATGTGGAGTAGAGGGGTCATGCACGATAACCAAAGATGTTGAGGGAGAGGTGTGGACAACAGCCCTTCCACAACCTACTAGCACTCCCAACGTGGCTCAAACTGTAGGTTAACAATTACCTAGTTCGAGAAGACCCACGATGTCGTGAGCGCAGACTGCGACAGTTGCTCACGATGATTCTAAGGGGTGCGCAATAAGGATGGGGCCTTATTCCTTAGAGGACCTTAGTCTCCCACAAGATCACCTGGCGGATTATTGACTCCAAGGGTTTTTTATGTCTACCAAGTCAATGAAGAGGTGAGTGGCACCCTTGGAGCACATAGTGCATCCTGAAGGGCATGTCGTGTAAGAAAAACAGAATGAAGCGAGTGGCACCCTTGGAGCACGTAGTGCATCCTGAAGGGTACATCGCACAAGGGAAACAGAAAGAAGTGAGTGGAACCCTTGGAGCATGTAGTGCATCCTGAAGGGCACGTCGCACAAGAAAAATTGAAAGAGGCGAGTGGCACCCTTAGAGCACGTAGTGCGTCCTAAAGGGCACGTCGCGCAAGGGAAACAGATTGAGGTGAGTGGCACCCTTGGAGCACATAGTGCGCCCTGAAGGAGATGTCGCGTTGTTAACTAATAAGTGAATAAACCTAGATGGCCTTAGAATGAATAATGTGATAAGAAATATTTAAAAACAATTTCCCTAATAAAATGTCGCCCAATCTCGGAAATTAAAATCTATGTCTAAAGTAATACTTGTGGTAAAATAATAATAATAATAATAATAATAATAATCATTAAACATGTGATGAAAAGGGGGTAAGAAACTCGATTAAATTATTAAAATCAAATTATTGAGGGATTTAAAATTTTAAAGGGGAATTGATTTTTTTTCTACTTATGCTAATTAAAATTTTAACTAAAAAGAAAAAAGGGAAAAAGGTGTACATTATACACTTGCTAATTTGAGTTTTAGATTAAAAGGGAAAGAGGGAAATTTAAAATAATTAGGAAACTAAGAGAAAAAGGGGGAAACATAAAGAGAAAGGGAAACATAAGGAAAAAGTAGAATGACTAACTTAGCAAGGAATCTTGCCTTTAAGAAGTTTCTAAATTGAACTCAACTAGTAAATTAATAAGGGGGTACGTCATTAAAATATGTAAAGGATTATGGGGACACCTAGGAGATATTCTAGGAATGCTTTTAGGTGGGTGAGGGAAACAGGAGTAATCAAATAATTAATGAAATTAATTTCTAGTGCAACGAAGGGGATGGGTGACACATGTACGGGGAGGATATGTTTGAATTAAATTATTGAACATTAAATTAAATGGGAAATTGGGAAATAAATGACTTATAAATTCTATATAAAGGAGGGAGGAGGAGGAGGATGGATCTTCTTTTTTATGCGTAACGTTACGTTTCAGAATTTTAGACTTGACTAACTTATGTTGTGGGAGTTGGGATACCCATCTCGGTGAGGAGTGGTAACTCGGCCTTGCGAGGCAAGATGGGAGCTAGATATTCTCTGGTTTAGTGTGTGTGGCCCCTTTTCACCATGGGTGGCTAATGGGGAAGAAGAGTACACCTAGCATTGGCTGGGAGCTACTGGTGAAGTCTCATCGGTCGACAAACAAGAGTTGCACGGAGCACGTAGGACAACAACTTAGAGCTATCACCTTGGGCTACAGTACACTTGTTTTTATTCAGCATGGTAGATTATTATGACCTTACACTTTCATTTATGTACTTTTAACTGTGTAAAGAAGGTGTTTGACTTAGCATTTTAATTGAGAACTTAAATTCCCCATAGCCTTAAGCTCCTTGCTTGAATTGATTCCCTTGGCATTCGATCCCCAAATTTTGTGACTGTCCTAATGAGTTTGTTGATTTGTTGTGAAGAGTTGTGCTTTTTACTTCGTCCTCATCCCTAGTTCATCAGTCCATGCCTGAGCAGCCGGCCAGGAGCCAAATCGATGGTCGTCACTTCGGTGCACAGTGACCTATAGATTCTAATGCCCTTCTTTTTTGTGCGTGGATGGTGAGTGAAGGATGTTTTGCCCAGATGTCTACCAATGTTGGTTGTTCATAGTTAAGTGGTTGTCTTGCGCCTTGCTATGATTGATTACCTCTATGGTTGTTTTTTTTTTCTTCGCACAACGAACCGCTTATGACCCTCTATGTTGATCTCTGCATTTGATACCTTTCTAGCGAATTTACTATGTGTTTTTATATACTTCCGGTCTGCCTTTTAACCCTGCGATTTATTACTTGGGGAATGATTTTTAGCTTGTGTTTTAACACATAAACCAAAGCAAATCTACCCTTGATTGAATGTGACAGAAAATTTATTTACATAGCGAATGTTTTGGGCGTTTTGCTTCATGGATTAACAGTGGATTTACTTGTGAATTTCAGTTTTTATTACATAGCGATTTACCCTTTTTGGTCAGCCATTGCCATTATTTCAACCACGACTTTCCACACTTTCAACCACACTTCTTCTCGACGTTTTTTTATAAATATCATTATGACTGCGTTTTTTATATTTTTATAGCCTACGATCGCTACTTGGATAGTGTTTTTCTTGTACTATGCATAACCAAAGGTAGCGATAATAATTTCATGTTGTTAGCATTGATACAGGAATCATATCCTTCACAACTTTATCTTCATTAACTCTGCAATCTCATACTCATTTCTTGGTTACATAACAACGATTGAATAACATATTAAACTCGACGAACTTAATAATTATTGACCGCAAATATTTACATGTAAGTGTGACTACGAATTTAATGTATACTGAGAGTGTGACTGCAAGTTATTATATAAAGAGAACGTGGCTATGAAATTTATATATATAGTCAGTGATCCTATGTACCAGGTGTTCATAGACAACTTGTTTATCATTACAGCGACAATATTATTCACCTGCAGACTAGGTTGGATTTAAAGGATGAGTTTACTTATTGCCTTATTTAATTAAAAGGGTGAAGCGGTTGTGTAGAATCCAGGGATTTCTATTTTGGAACAGGTATCGCGTGGGACGGTTTGGCAATTCCAGATTTTAACTTGACGCTCAGAATGCAGCCATTTTTACCTCTAAACGGGATAAATTTGAGATACAATGTTGAAACCCTTTGCCCATTTATTGTGGGATCTTACACTAGTCAAGAGCGTTGCGATGACCACACTGATTATGGAGATTCAATGAATTTCCCTAGGGGTAACGTGTCTGCGCCTCTTGATGGACAACGATTTATTGGCAACGAATAAATTTTGGATACTTGTACCTGTGATTTAGGATTTAGAAGTTTAGATGATTCTTGCCTAAATTCACTGCTAAGCTAAAGTATTTCTAATTAAACCTACACCTACAATCTTCGTCGTAATATGTCCCAAGAACTGACGTGAAAGGGTTGTTAAGACGATTCGACGAAATCTTCAAAGGTTGTAGGCGATCAAAATTTAATCTTCACTCTAATACACTTCGAATCGTTCACAAACTTATAGAATATCTTATTTTAATCACCCTGTTTCTTATTAGAATATCTTATTATTTAGAATCACCAGAATTGATGATTATATATATATAGTCATGCTTATAGAATTGCTGACTATAGTACTTTGTGTGTTTATATATTTTTTGATTATATTTTAATGATTATATATTTTGTTGACTTAGTATTTTAAGAGATTATATATATATATAATCAAATCATTTTAGAATCTCTTGTTATTTAGAATCGTGGAATTTGCCAGATTTCGTAGGATTTATGTTGGCGTGGGTAAGTCAGGCGTCTTCCTCGCCTTCCCTGGTTCACTGTTTTTATGGCAGCTTTTCATTAATCGTAGTAATGGACCATAATGGTCGTAATTGCCAATTTCTATTCAGTTCTTGTCGGTCATAAGAAGGGAATCTTTTGATTTATGTTTTTAATGAATTTATATATACTTTTGGTTAAATTTTTTATTTAAGGATATAAACTTGAGATTGGTTTACTTGACGGCTGTTGGGCTCTTAGATTGGAGGTTAAAATCTATTTCCCTCACTTTAATATGCCATATTTTACCACGGTCAGAATATTATAATTAAGTTCTGGCAAGTGGCAGGATTGTTTTATTATTATTCCTTATCAGTCCAATCCGTCTGATTCTGAAATCACGTGGAAGGAATTATGGGATGCCTAGGGGATTTGGTTAATTTTGTAGTTAGGTTCAGGATAATAATTAATTGGAATTTTTAGGACAATATTGATTTATTCAAGTAAACCGATGCTCATTCTTTTAATGATGGAAAGGGGATTGTAATTAGGGAAGAATGGAGAAGGCTTAGTTTTTTATTATTCATGGCGTTTGCTGGAAAGGTTTAATGGAGGGTAAACTTTTGATTGCAGAAGTTAATGGAGGTATTACAAGTTGTGGTTTTTAGTCATTCTTTATTTTACTTGCAAAGATTGATTAATCATAGTTAATGTTTACTGACATGATGTTGAGTGATTAAATGATTTTTTAACTAGCACGCATGGACCGTAAATAATTGAACCTCAAGTTTGTTGATGCTAGATAAGATTGTATGTAAGTTTCCTTATGCGCTTGAAATTTAAGGTCGATTGAAGTAATGTCTCTATGTTTGTAATTGTTTGGATGTGCATGGTGAAGGGCCACTGACGATCGACCAATGTTGCTTGGGTGCATCGTGCCAAGTGTTGAAGCAATGTTTCTCTTACTTGCCCGCTTTAAGATTTTGTGTTACTTGGGTCGTTGTTGTATGTTGCCTTCTTTCCTTATATCAAAAAAACAAATGCACCTTTGCTTCGCTGGCAGTTGTAATGATAGGGGCCATTACATATGGTTTCAAAGCGGATTCAACCTTGTGACTGTGGATCGCCAGGATTTCCACTATAGTAAACCCTTGTGTAGTAACTTAGTGCTAATTAAAACCTTAATGTATCCATGTGGTGATCTCGATTAGAGGATGCCACAAAGGTTCATAGTGTGGTGTCAGGGAAGGAGTTGTGATGCCTCTAGAGGTGCCTGCATCCTCGAAGTCTAACCCCCAAGGGGAAGAACAAGTCCTAGGGTTGGAGTCGATTGTTATAAGGGATAATAATGGTCTGACAAGGTACTTCTAGAGATTGTTAGAGGCCTTGTTTCACCATCTGTACTGAGATGAGGCCATGGCGCCTATACCCCTAAGGGTCCAAAGAGCACCCATCTAGTACTGTTAATATTCACCACGAACTCGAGAAGGTCAAATTTCCTGAGTTCTTTGGTGCCCCAGATGGCGCATCTTCCAAGGCATGGTTGGATAATATGGTGATGTGATTTGTACTTCGTGACTATACCTCCAACATGAAGGTCTGCATGCCGATATTTCAACTGAAGGGGAGCTTTCTTCTATGGTGGAAGATACTCCTGCCACAATTGAACATGGTCGTCGAAGATGTGTCATGGGAAACTTTTGAGGAATGATTCTGAGAGACGTACCTATTAGAGTAATTCATTGAGCGTCAGCTCAACAAGTTCAACGCCTTGCGATAGGGAGCTCATACGGTGCTCGAGTACGAGGCCCATCTTATGGAGTTTCTTCGGTATGCTCTGCATATTAATACCGAGAAACTTAAGGTCAACAGATTCCTATTTGGCCTTAACATCAGCATACATGCAAAGGTTAGGATTCTAATGCCTTAGACCTTGCATGATGCCATCCAGAAGGCCCTCATATCAGAGGAGGAGCTTATCAATGGGGGTTAGAGTAGGACTCCAATGAGACCAGTAGGGCAAGTGTCATTTGGTGCGCATCAACATCAGACACTAGCTAGATCGACGCCAGGGTATCATGGCTTTCAGAGAGGATCCACTTCCACTACACCTCAATGATGAACACCTTAGTAGCGGACACCTTATTGGGGACCACAACATCAATAACAACGTTGACCGCAGCAGCAACAGTTTAGGCCTGTTCAACAGAACAAAACATGATTCCAGGCTGGTGGCCCATCATCTTCTACTTCGAGTACCAGGAAAACTGGACCGAAGAATGGGTGTTCGACGTGTGTGGAGTCACACTACAAGCGCGATTTCCCATTGGAGAGGACTAGAGCATCTAGATCAGTCGGACCAACTATCGTCGGAGATTTGGGGAAGGCCCATCAGATTCATGCAGTGGTGAATAACCACCAGGTAAAGCACCAGTCGACTGTAATCGAGACGTCAGGTATCATCACTGACCAAACCTTAAGTATTTTGATAGATCTCAGTGCTACCGAGAATTTCATTTATGGTGTAGCACTAAAAAGGATTAAGGTAAAGGCAGTCGAACAAGATGAGTTTATCTTTGTAGAGATGGCTTCGAGAGCTAAACAAAAGGTTGGAGGGAAGGTTATGGGTTGTATCCTTAACTTGAGATAGTTTGTCACCAGGGCCAACCTATACATCACAATCTTAGTATTTTATGACTTCGTGATCGGTATGTACTAGTTGGAATCGCATGAAACAATACTCAACTGTAAGATGAAATGGTTGAGCTTGGTCGATGATGAGGGAGAGAGAATTGTGATTGTAGTTCGAAACCAGGGAGTTTCCCTTAGGTTTATCTCTTCCTTACAGTTACGAAAGAGCATGCGCAAGGGGCGTAAGATTTATGAGATTCTTGTGTTAAATGAAAAGGGAGTAGCAAAAGGTCTAGAACACCTTTCGGTGGTGAGAGAGTTTGTGGACATCTTCCCAGAGGATCTATCTAGGATGCCGCCGGAGAGGGAATTGGAGTTCACCATAGACCTAAAACCAGGGACTCAACCGATAACTAGAACACCTTATCGGATGTCAATGCTGGAGTTAGAGGAGTTGAGGATGCAACTGAAAGAGTTGTTGGCCCTGGGACTTATACGTCCAAGTGTATCACAGTGGGGCGCGCCTGTTATTTTCATATGAAATAAGGATGGGTCATGGAGACTCTTCATTGACAACTGTCAATTGAACAAGGCAATGATCAAGAATCAGTATATGTTGCCAGGGATTGATGGTCTATTCGATCAGATGAAGCGTGTGATGATGTTTTTAAGATCGATTTGCGATCAGGGTATCACTGTTACGGATCAAGGAGGATGACATCCCTAAGACCTCCTTTAAGATGAGGTTTGGACATTACGAGTTTACTGTTTTACCGTTTGGAATGACAAACGCCCCAGGGGTATTTATGAGTTTGATGAACGGGGTGTTTCATGAGTACTTGGACAAGTTCATCCAAGTATTCATTGACGATATTTTGATTTACTATTGGATGACAAAGGAGCATGACGAGCACTTGCAGTTCGTACTACAGTGTCTGCGAGAGCACAAATTGTTTGGGAATTTTTCCAAATGCTCATGTTATCAATCGAGGATTCGCTACTTAGGGAATCTCATCTTCGTTGAAGGTATAGTCATGGATCCAACAAAGGTCAAGGCTATTATGGAATGGATTGCGCCGACGAATGTCCTGGAAGTGCGCAACTTCATGGGTTTAGCAGGATACTATCGACAGCTCGTCGAGAGATTTTCAAAGATAGAAAATCCAATCATGGAATTGCAAAAGAAGAACAAGAAGTTTGTTTGAACCAAGAAATGCACGGAAGAATTTCGAAGGCTCAAAGAGTTGTTGACAATGACACCGATACTAAAGTTCCCTGACATGGATGCAGACTTCTTGGTATGCATTGACGCATCCAAGGAAGGCTTAGGTGGAGTCTTGATGCAAGACGGTCAAGTGATCACTTACATATCGAGGAAACTGAGAAGGCATGAGGAGAACTATGCGATGCACAATTTCGATTTGTTAGCCATTGTATATGACTTGAAGGTTTGGAGACGGTACCTTGTTGGATGAAAATTTGAACTAAAGATGGACCACTGTAGAATACAACACATCTTTACACAAAGCAACCTGAATGTGTGACAACGATGTTGGTCAGAACTGCTTAGAGAGTATGATTTCAAGATAACTTACATAAAAGGAATAATGACCTGAGTGGCAGATGCATTGAGTCGGAGATCACACATATTTTCAGTGTTTCCTCTTCAAACAAATCTACATGAAAAGATTCTAACTTTACAGTGCGATGATGACTGGTACAAAGAGGTCAATGATTTTATTGGACAACACACAATGATGGTACCAAGATTTGAAGGATTTACGTTTGACGACAATGGATTATTGAGATTTAAAAATGGAATTTACATGCCACTGAAAGACGAGTTGAGGAGATTGATCCTAAATGAGGCTCACAGAGCAGTGTACATGTCTCACCCAGGGGTCACGAAGATGAAGGTGGACATTAAACCCTTATTCTTTTGTAAAGGAATGAATGAAGACATAGTCAACTATGTGGCCAGATGTCTAGAATGTCAGCAGGTAAAGGTTGAACATAGACATCTAGTAGGATTACTACAGCCACACGCTATTCCAGAATCAAATTGGGAGGTTATTTCGATGGATTTCATTGTTGGATTGCCACTGACGTCAAGGAGACACAACTCGATTTTTGTGGTAGTCGACACTCTGACGAATAGTTCTCATTTTATTTAGGTGCGTACGAAATATCAGGCACCTGACATAGCTATAGTTTTCATCAGTGAGATTGTGATGTTGCATGGCATACCTGAGAGGATTATATTCTATCGAGGATCGGTGTTTACTGGATGATTTTGGACTAGTTTCCAAGAGGCCTTGGGAACCCAACTTAACTTTAGTATTTCTTATCACCCGGAGACTGATGGGCAGACCAATTGAATGAACCAGACCTTGGAAGAAATGTTGCACATGTACATGATGGACCAACAGAAGCATTGGGAATAATTCTTGCCACTGGTAGAATTCTCTTATAGCAATAGTTACCAAAGAACCATTAACATTGCACCTTTCGAGTTCCTTTATGGGTGACCATGTCAGATGCCTCTGAGTTGGGATCGGCTTGAGGATAAGGTCCTGTTGGGACCAGAAGTGATCGAAGAAAAGGAAGATCAAATGCAAACAATAAGACAAAGGATCAAAGAAGCACAGGATCAACAAAAGAGTTATGTCGATGTGCATCATGTCGACTGTAGCTACAAAGTGGGTGATCGAGTATTCTTCCAGGTAAAGCCACATAAGAGTTCGATCAAGTTTGTAAAGGGAGCTAAAATATATCCTAGGTTCGTGAGACCTTTCGATATTGTGGAGAGAAAGGGTCTCGTGGCCTATTGACTAGCCTTGCCTGATTATTTGAGGCATATGCACGATGTTTTTCATGTATCTATTTTGAGACAGTATATTAGTGATCCTACACATGTTATTGACATGAGTTTCCTGTAGGTATTGGATGAGTGGGTGCTCATGGCTAATTGGATCCGCATCCTAGATCATTGGACTCGACAGCTAGGATGTCGAACAATAGATCAAGTCAAGGTCCAGTGGGGAAACTATAGTCCACACTCAACAACCTGGGAGGATGCATATGATGTGCACCAACAATTTCCATTTTTGTCTGATAGATAGACTTTTGACATTGTTATACACATTATTTTGGCACTTATATACTGTGAAACTTTGGGATGAAATTTAGACCAACAGGGGGTGTATGTAACATCCCACTCTTGCACCCACTGAGAAAACTTATTCTTTGAGGACACTTTCTTGCAAGTGATCCGGATTATTATACTATTGGGCGTTTGATTGTGATTATGAGGAATTAAGGATATGATGACATGTTATTTTTTGTATTAACATAGACAGGTACTATTGAATCAGTTCTCCTGAGTGTACAGGATTTTGGACCTCGAGGATGCAGAGGAATCGATGAAAAACTTTTACTCCAGATCAAGTCAGGGAGTGGACTATTGGGGTTTGACTATTGTATATATATGACTTATTTTCATCTGATTAGATGTTAAGATTATGGATTTTTTTTCTGACATGATTCGTTGATGATGCATGTTGATGATAGCTTGCCGACCAGACTCACATGTGTAGTAGAGGGGTCACGCACAATAACCAAAGTCATTGAGGGAGAGGTGTGGACCATAACCCTACAATAGCCTATTAGAACTCTCGTTGTGGCTCGAACTATAGGTTAATGATTACCTAGTTTGAGAAGACCCACTATGCCATGAGGGCAGATTGCGACAGTCACTCACGATGATTCTAAGGGGCATGCAATAAGGTCGGGGCCTTATTCCTTAGAGGCCCTTAGTCTCCCACAACATCACCTGGTGGAGTATTGACTCCAGGGGTTTTTGATGTCTACCAAGTCAGTCAAGAGGTGAGTGACACCCTTGGAGCATGTATTGTGTCTTGAAGGGCACGTCGCACAAGAAAAACAGAATGAGGCAAGTGGCACCCTTGGAGAACGTAGTGCGTCCTGAAGGGCACGTCATGCAAGGGAAACATAAAGAGGCAATTCTCACCCTTGGATCATGTAGTGCGTCCTAAAGGGCACGTTGCGCAATAAAAATAGAAAGAGACGAATGGCACCCTTGGAGCACGTAGTACGTCCTGAAGGGCACGTCACACAAGGGGAATATATTGAGGCGAGTGGCACCCTTGGAGAACCTAGTGCATCTTGAAGGGAACGTCACATTGTTAAATAATAAGTGAATAAACCTATATGGCGTTAGAATGAATAATGCAATAAGAAAGATTTAAAAACAATTTCTCTAATAAAATGTCACCCAACCTCGGAAATCAAAATCTAGGTATAAAGTAATACTTGTGGTAAATAATAATAATAATAATAATCATTAAACATGTGACAAAAAGGGGATAAGAAAGTCGATTAAATTATTAAAATCAAATTATTGAGGGATTTAAAATTTTAAAGGGGAATTGATTGTTTTTCTACTTATGCTAATTAAAATTTTAACTAAAAAGAAAAAGGGGAAAAAGGGGTAAATTCTACACTTGGTAATTTGAGTTTTAGATAAAAAGGGAAAAAGGGAAATTTAAAAGAATTAGGAAACTAAGGGAAAAGGGGGAAACATAAATAGAAAGGGAAACATAAGGAAAAAGAAGAATAACTAACTTAGCAAGGAATCTTTCCTTTAAGAACTTTTTAAACTTAACTCAACTAGTAAATTAGTAAGGGGGTAAGTCATTAAAATGTGTAAGGGATTATGGGGACACCTAGGAGAGATTCTAGGAATGGTTTTAGGTGGGTGAGGGAAATAGGACTAATTAAATAATTAATGAAATTAATGTATGGCGCAACAAATGGGATGGGTGAGACATGTACGGGGAGGATTTGTCTGAATTAAATTATTGAACATTAAATTAAATGGGAAATTGGGACAGGAATGACTTAGAAACTCTATATAAAGGAGGGAGGAATAGGAGGATGGATTTTTTTTTGATGTGTAATGTTTCGCTGCAGAATTTTAGACTTGACTGACTTATTTTGTGGAAGTTGGGATACCCATCTCGGTGAGGAGTGGTAGCTCGGTCTTACGAGGCGAGCTGGGAGCTAGTTGTTCTTTGGTTTAGTGTGCATGGTGTTTTTGTGACTCGAGGGGATAAGGGGGAAGAAGAGTACCCATAGCGTTGGCTGGGAGGTACCGGTGAAGTCTCATCGGTCGACAAGAGGGAGCTACATGGAGCGCACAGGACAATGACTCGGAGATGTCACCTTGGGCTATGGTACGCTTGCTTTTATTCTACATGGTAGATTATTATGACCTTACGCTTTCATTTCTGTACTTTTAACTGTGTAAAGAAGGTGTTTTAATTAGCATTTTAATTGAGAACTTAAATTCCCCATAGCCTTAAGCTCGCTGCTTGACTTGATTCCCTTAGCATTTGATCCCCAATTGTTGTGACAGTCCTATTGGTTTTATTGATTTGTAGTCAAGAGTTGTGCTTTTTACTTCGTCCTCATCCCTAGTTCATTAGTCCATGCCTGAGTAGTCGGCCAGGAGCCAAATCGATGATCATCACTTCAGTGCATAGCGACCTATAGATTCTAATGCCCTGTTTTTCTGTGAGTGGATGGTGAGCAATGTTTTTCCCAACTATCTACCCCTGTTGGTTGTTTTTAGTTGAGTGGTTGTCTTGTGCCTTGCTGCGATTGATTACCTTTGTGGTTGTTTTTTTTTTTCTTCCCACAGCGAACCGCTTATGACCCTCTATGTTGATCTCTATGTTTGATACCTTTCTCACAAATTTACTGTGTTTTTTTATATACTTGTGGTCTGTCTTTTAACCCTTCTATTTATTACTTGGGGAACGATTTTTAGCTTGCGTTTTAGCACATAAACGAAAGTGAATCTACCCTTGATTGAAGGCGACGGAATTTTTATTTACACAACAAATTTTTTGGGCGTTTTGCTTGATGGATTGGCAGTGGATTTACTTGCGAATTTCAGTTTTTATTACACAGTGATTTACCCTTTTTGGTCAGCCATTGCCATTATTTCAACCACAACTTTCCACACTCTTAACCACAGTTATTCTCGACATTTTTTTTATATATATCATTATGACTGCGTTTTTTATATTTTTATAGCCTGGGATCGCTATTTGGACATCGTTTTTCTTGTACTATGCATAAAGGCAGCGATAATAATGTCATGTTGTTAGCATTGAGATAGGAACCATATCCTTCACAACATTATCTTCATTAATTCTGTGATCTCATACTCATTTCTTGGTTGCATAACAACGATTGAATAGCATATTAAACTCGACGAACTTAATAATTATTGACCGCAAATCTTTACATGTATGTGTTACTGCGAATTTAATGTATACTGAGAGTGTGACTGCAAGTTATTATATACAGAGAATGTGGCTACAAAATTTATATATAAAGTTAGCAATCATGTGTACCAGGTGTTCATAGACAACTTGTTTATCATTACAATGACAATATTATTTACTTAGACACCGAGTTGGATTTAAAGGTTGAGTTTACTTATTGCCTTATTTAATTAAAAGGGTGAAACGGTTGTGTTGAATCTTGGGAATTCGATTTTGGAATGGGTATGGTGTGGGATGGTTTGGAAATTTCAAATTTTACCTTGACACTTACAATGCACCCAATTTTACCTCTGAACGAGAGAAATTTGAGATACATTGTTGCATCCCTTTGCCCATTTACTGTGGGATATTACACTGGTCGACATCGCTGTGATGACCACGCTGATTATGGAGATTCAATGAATTTCCCCAAGGCTAACACGTCTGCACCTGTTGATTGACAATGATTTGTTGGTGGCCAATAGCTTTTGGATAATGGTACATGTGATTTAGGATTTAGAAGTTTAGATGATTCTTGCCTAAATTCACTGCTAAGCTAAAGTATTTCTAATTAACTCTACGCCTAGAATCTTCATCGTAATCTGTCCCAAGCACTGACATGAAAGGGTTTTTAAGAGGATTCAACGAAATCTTGAAAGGTTGTAGGTGATCAGAATTTAATCTTCACTCTAATACACTTCAAATCATTCAAAAACTTATAGAATCTCTTATTTTAATCACCCTATTTCTTATCAGAATCTCTTATTATTTAGAATCACCAGAATTGTTGATTGTATATATATATATATAGTCACTCTTATAGAATTGTTGACTATAGTACTTTGCATGTTTATATATTTTTGGATTATATTTTACTGATTATACATTTTGTTGACTTAGTATTTTAATAGATTACATATATATAATCACACCATTTTAGAGTCTCTTGTTATTTAGAATCGCCGCAATTCGCCATATTTCGTTGGATTTATGTTGGTGTG
The DNA here is from genome assembly GCA_010110895.2 of Picea sitchensis. Classification (NCBI taxonomy): domain Eukaryota; kingdom Viridiplantae; phylum Streptophyta; class Pinopsida; order Pinales; family Pinaceae; genus Picea; species Picea sitchensis. The sequence continues at coordinate 25,481 of SNQJ01S0009503.1, forward strand.
GGTAAGTCAGGTGTCTTCCTCACATTCCCTGGTTCACTGTTTTTATAGAAGCTTTTCATTAATCGTAGTAGTGGACCATAATGGCCATAATTGCCAGTTCCTATTCAGTTCTTGTCAATCATAAGAAGGGAATCTTTTGATTTCTATTTTTA
>SNQJ01S0009503.1:37705-113175 GCA_010110895.2 Picea sitchensis
AGAATGCCAGGAAGAAGTTGTAGCCGACTGCTGAAGTTGGGATATTTGTGGGGTACAAAGAAACACCCCATAATTATCGTCTGTATTTTCCTAACAATAAGATGATTGTTATGCGACGGGATATAAAATTCGATGAGGGGAAAGCCATGCAGTTGTTTCTTAAGAGGGAGCTAGACTTGCATGTGGACGAGGAACTGTTGGTTCCCAAATATGAGTGTCAAGATGTGGATCAACCACATGAGGAGGTTCATGGAGTGGAGGAAGCCACTCATGCAGAGTCATCCATCAGAAATGGTAGAAAGCGCACCACGAAAGATGATAGATTGAGACTAGATGTTGCACATAATCTAAGAGTCCCTACTTCACAACGCAAACAAAGAGAGTCTCCTAATCGATTTACTGGATACATGGATCTCATGAAAAAATGTATTGTGACTAAGCCATCTTCCTTGCAAGGAGCAGTGCAGGATCCCACTTGGGTTGATGCAATGGTGGATAAATATGAATCCATTGTCAAAAATAGTGCTTGGGAAATTGTTCCAAGTCTGGTTGATAAATTAGTGGTGGAGGGTAAGATTTTAATCATTGTTCTCTATGTTGATGATTTAATACTAACTGGTGATGAGCAGCTGATACACTCATGCAAGGAGGACCTTGCAAAGGAGTTCGATATGAAGGATATGGGTCTCCTTCATTATTTCCTTGGATTGTAAATATGGCAGCGAGATGGTGAACGTTTTGTGTCTCAAGGCAAGTATGAAAGGGAGATACTAGGTAAGTTTCACATGGAGGGATGCAAACCCATGGATACTCCTCTTCCAAGAAATTGGAGGAAATATGATGCTACTTCTGGAGAGGTAGTGGATGCTACTGTCTATAGACAATTAGTAGGTTCGCTAATGTATCTAGTGAACACGAAACCAGACATTTGCTATGTGGTTAACCAACTGAGTCAAGTGATGATTAAGCCTACCAAGCACTTTTGGAAGGCAGGTAAGCATGTGCTGAGATACCTTAGGGGAACATCTAAGTATGGATTATGGTACAGACATACGGATGAGGTGAAGTTGCATGGCTTCACGGATGCATATTGGGTGGGAAACCCAACGGACAGAAAGAGCACATCAAGGGGGATCTTTAGTATCATATCTACAGTTGTTTCTTGGAAGTGGAATACATGGCAATGAGTGATTCATGTGAGTCTATCTAGCTGAGAAATATCTTGGTTGGTTTTTTTTGTTGTCATTTAGATATGACAATGATTCATTGTGATAATCGGAGTTGCATTAAAATCTCGATTAATCCTGTGCTTCATGATAGATCTAAGAATATAGATATTCAGTATCATCATATCAGGGATAGTGTGTAGCGGAAGATCATGTTGCTTCAGTACATTCCTATAGAAGATCAGGATGTAGACATTCTGACGAAGGCACTCACCAAGAGAAAATTTGAATTCCATAGAGACAGGATCGGGGTAAAGGATAATCCCTTTCTTGTTGAGAGGGAGTGTTGAAAAGTCAACAAGAAATGTGTGGCTAATTTAAATTTCTCTTAAATAAATTGGACAATAAATATTAATCTATTATCTCATAATTACTTGAAATAGTTAACTGAAATGGAAAATCAGTTAACTATAGGAAATTGAATTTCAAAGGTTGACTGGTGGGACATGGAAGTCGAATTAGTTGTAACTAATTGACTTGAAGTTGTAACAGAGCTATAAGTGTATTTATGTGAGTTGTAAAGTATTTTAACTTAGTTAAGTGAGTTAAGCTCAGTTGCACTAGTTGTAACTGAAATTACACTAGTGAGAGTTTAGTGAATTAATTATTAATTAATTCACAATCAGTGATCTCACATGCAACTGAAGATTTACCACTGTTAAGTACATGCATGTAAGATCCAGTGGAGACCCAGTTGAGATAACAGGTGAAAGGGACAATTTGGCTATCATTTATGATTTGAATGAAGTGCACTCATGCAATCACACACACAGTGGATGTGCCCATGAGCAATGTGCATCCTATGCAAGAGGAATTCAAATCATTTGCAGGTTTTCAATTGAAGGGATTGCGCAGAGGAGGCAAGGTGTTTGGAGGCAGAGAATTGGCACATGTATTTGTTGATTTTTATATGACAATGTGAGACGATTGTATTGTATTGAGATCCCTTGGATTAGAGTTTTGTATGAGATTTTTTCTTGATCCATGATATACATAATATATGATAGTGGGGTTTTTAGCTTTATGCTTTCCAGGTAAAACATCTATGTTATGTGCGATTGATCTTTCTTCTTGATATTGAAATTGGCGATCATGTTTGAAATTCCGTAAGAATATTAGTAGAAGTGATTATGTATTTAATAGTGGCATATAATTGTTAGATCAGAAGAATCCAGGAAATACATAATTGTATTAACATTTCTACAAATCATATGTCAAATATGCATAAATGAAATGCTCAAACCAATACAATCCACTCCCTGACTCAATCCAGAGTCCAAGGAGGTCTAGTGATGCCATCGACATCTATAATCTGTCAAGTGTCTTGCACACTCAGGGAAAACTCATCAATAGCATATGTCAATACACATATATCAATAAAATCAAATCATAACCATCAACATCATCATAAAAATCCATAAGTGAAATATATAACCATGTACTATAACTGGATAACTCCCATGCAAGTGTCCTCAAAGAATAAGTCGATAACATGTGATCACAAGAGAGGGATGTTATATACACTCCCTCTTGTTTTAAACTTCATCCCAAAGTTGTACAGTATATAAAATGCAGTAATAAAGTATCTGACAAGATCTATATGGATAATCTATCAAACAAATACAGAAACTGCTAGCACATATCATATGTGACATTCCCTTGAAGACGCACTCCATGCTCCAATGGTGCCACTTACCTTTGACTAGTTTTGGTAGTTTTCCAACCCTTGGAGTCAACACTCCATTTAGGTGACCTTGTTAGGGACTAAGGGCTTCTAAGGAATAAGGGCCCTTCCTTACTCAGTGCCCCTTATAAATCTTCATGAGCGACTTTCTTAGTCTTCCCTCACGACATTGTGGAACTCTCGAACTAAGTAATCGTTAACCTACAATTCGAGCCATGGAGGGAGTGCTAGTAGGCTGTGTCACGGACTCTACCACAACTCTCTCTCAATATCTACTCTATGTGGATTGCCCCTTTACTCCTTATGTGAGTCATATTAGTAAGCATTCGTCATCCTTCATTCATTAACAAAACACTGTCAACGATCCATATACAACATCATAATATAATCGATCATATGTCAAATATGCATAAATGAAATGCTCAAACCAATACAATCCACTCCCTGACCTAATCTAGATTCCAAGGAGGTCTGGTGATGCCATCGACATCTACAATCTTTCAAGTGTCCTACACACTCAAAGAAAATTGGTCAATAGCATCTGTCAATACGCATATATCAATAAAATCAAATAATAACCATCAACATCATCATAAAAATCCATAAGTGAAATATATAACCATGTACTATAACTGGATCACTCGCACGCAAGTGTCCTCAAATAATAATTCGATAAAATGTGATCACAAGAGAGTGATGTTATATACACCCCCTCTTGTTTTAAAATTTTTCCCATAGTTATACAGTATATAAAATGCAGTAATAAAGTAGCTGACAAGATCTATATGTCTAATCTATCAAACAAATACGAAAACTATTAGCGCATATCATATGTGTCCTCCCAGTTAGTCGATTGTGGACTGCAATTTTCCCACTGGACCTTGACCTAATCAAGTGTTCTCCTGTGAGTGCACCCTCGTCTAACACTTGCAAGGAAATCATGTCAATCATATGTGTAGGATCATTAACATAATGTCTCAAAACAGATACACGAAAGACATCGTGCATACACCTCAAATAATTAGGCAATGCTAGTCGATAGGCCACAGGTCCTTTCCTTTCCACAACTTCAAAAGGTCCCACAACTTAGGAGAGATTTTATCTCCCTTCCCAAACTTGTTCGAAATATTGTGCAGTTTTAACCCCAGGAAAAATCAATCACCAACTTCATAATTGCGGTCAATATGATGTGCATCGACATAACTCTTGTTCCGATCTTGCGCTTCTTTAATTATTTGTCTTATTGATTTCATTTGTTCTTTTGTTTCTTGGATAACTTATGGTCCTACCATGACCCTATCCTCAAGTTGATCCCAACTCAATGGTGTCTGACTCAGTCACCCGTAAAGAAACTCAAACCGTGTCATCTTAAAGTTACTTTGATAGTTGTTGTTGTACGCAAACTCTACCAGTGGAAAGAACTCTTCCCAATGCTTCTCTTCGTCCATCACATACATACATAACATATCTTCCAAAATTTGGTTTGTTCTTTATGTTTTCCCGTCGGTCTCATGGTGATATGTTCTACTAATGTTTAGTTGTGTACCCAAGGCCTCCTAGAAACTGGTCCAAAAATGTCCTGTAAACACCGATCCTCTATCAGATGTGATCCTTTTTGGCATGCCATGAAATCTTACAATCTCGCTGATAAAAACTCTAGCTATTTCTAGTGTCTGATACGTCATATGCATAGGAATAAAATGTGCATGCTTCGTTTGAGTGTAAACTACCATGAAAATCAAGTTCTTCCTCCTTGTTGTCAACGAAAATCCAACAATAAAGTGCATCGAAATGACCTCCCATTTCGATTTCGAAATGACATGCGGTTGTAGTAATCCTGTAGGATGTTTATGTTTAGCCTTCACTTGATGACATTCCATACATATCTCCACGTAGATAACTATGTTCGCCTTCATCCTTTTCCAGAAAAATAAGGGCTTCAGCTCTACCCTCATCTTCATGACTCTGTGACTCCTAAATTCAATATATCTGCCTCAAATCAACTCTAGAACAAGCCCTAAACTTCCAAGAGACCATCCAATAGATTTAGAAGGAAAACCCTCAACCAGATTCATAAATTTAACAATACACATATGAAAACTATACCTTTTTCTTCTTGTAGAATTATGTTGTCGCGATTTCCCTGCCACGATTTTGCTGCCGCAATTTTGTTGATGTGATTTTTTTTTCCACATTTTTTTTTGCGCGGTTTTTCTGCCACACTTTTTCTGTCGCGGTTTTTATGCCGTGGTTTTTTAGCTACACTTTTCTAGTCGTGATTTTTCTATCACACTTTTTCTTCTACGATTTTTCTTCTGCACTTTTTCTGTCGTACTTTTTCTTCGACACTTTTTCTATCGCAGTTTTCCTTCTACGATTTTCCTTTCGTACTTTTTCTGCCGCACTTTTCCTGTTGCACTTTTTCTGCCACACTTTTCTCTATCAATAATACCTACCTAAATAAACTTTCACAAAATAGATATTAAATTATATTCAATAGGTGATAATGGGAGATGATTTCTCTCTTATTTATACTTCAATGTAGCTTCCTCAAGGGGTTACCTTCTAACCATCTTAACCCACTTTCCTCATTTTAGGGCTAACCCACTTCTAACCACTTTTCCACTTCTAACTCACTTTTCTACAGATAGTAAATTCTTCACTTCTAGTTGCAACTAAATTGTTATTTAATTAATTTCTTTTGCAACCACTTTGACTTATCCATAAATAGTAAACTCACCACTTCTTGTTGCAACCACTTTGTTATTTAAATAATTTCTCTTTACTCACAACTTATTGTTGCAACTGAATTTTCTATAATTAGTCAATTCATAACTTCTTGTTAAAACCACTATAGTATTTAATTTATTTCGTGATGCAACAACTATACCCATGATTAACTCCTTGTTTCACCCACTTTACTAGTCAACGTTCTCTAGGAGATTCTAGAATAAATTTGACTTCTTTGACCTTCTAGATAACTCATGAGGGTTCTCCACTTCACCAGGCCATAACTCTCTAGACTTGAGGAGTTATGTGATGTTTTGCATATCACCCGAAATGGCCTGACATGTACTATCCATATAGAATAGTATTACGGTCAAATATATTAAACTTCATACCATTATACATCAATCAAAATGAACTCCCTTAATCATATTGTTGGGGCTATCTGAACTTGTATCGGACTTGATTCAAGGGTTGACATGAATGAAAATCAACCCAGTTAATTAACAGATGCATGGTACATGTTGGTACTTGGTTGACACACATATATTGTGATGGTATGTGGTGATCTTGGTACATTCTTGCTAGAGTAATGTAGTGGTGATGTTGGGCATATGGTTTCAGATATGTTCTTGGTGATCTTGGCATGAATTTCATGAGATTGATATAGGATCTAGATTTTTGGATGAGACAATGACAGTGGATGTGATAGTGACAGGTTGAGATAGTGGCAGTAGTAGTGATTCTGGCACTTATATTTGAGGGTGGCAGGACGAGGCAAAGACAAGTGGTTGTAGCCACCTTCCAGTTGGTTTTGAAGAACTCAAGGGGTTGTAGCCTCCTTCTAGTTGGAGCCAAATAATTCAGGGAGTTGTAGCTTCCTTTAGGTTGGAGCCTAAGAGACTAGGGGGTTGTATCCTCCTTCCAGTTGTAGATCGAAAAAAGGGATGTTGGTTCTTCCTATGAATGTATTTATTTTGACATATAATAAAATCATTTAGTGGTTTTCTCCCACATTAGGTTTCTGTGTAAAATACTAGTGTATTGTGTACTTGTGTGGTTTCTTATTGTTCACTGTTTATTTATAATGCTCATGATGTTTTCAATTATTTTGATGAACTGCTCATAAATTCAAATAATATAGATTGTGGTTAAAAGTAATAAAAGTGCTCATACTAATTCACCTGCCCCCTCTGAGTATTCCAACAATTGGTATCATAGTGAGGTTCATTCAAAGAAATAGTTTAATCACTAGAAGGTATATCATGGAGTGTAGTGTGAATGGAGCACCAATGTTTGATGGTCAGAATGGTCTAGATTATGAAATGTGGAATGGAAGGAGGAAAGTATTTTTAAAGGCATAGGGATATGATATTTGGAAATCAATTGTTACAGGATACAATGCTTCAAAGAAACCAAAGACTGTAACCATAAGGAATTGAAAATGAACAAAAAAATAGCATTGGATTTTGTCTTAGAAGGATTACCTGATTCAACAAAGGACAAAGTGGGACCATGTTCATCAACTAAAGAAATTTGGGATAAGCTACATAATCTCTACTTTGAGGAATATCCCATCACAAAGATAGATTATGATAAAGAAAGTACAAGTACATAAAAAGAAGAATGATTCTCATCATGCCAGACAGATTCATAAGAAGAAGATTATGAAAAAGGAATAGTAGACTTTCAAACATAATTAATCAACACTTTAGAAGAATTGATGAAAGAAAGGAACAAAAACCTGTCTCTTGAGGAACAATTAGTCAAGAATAATTCTCAATAAAGTTCCTAAGAATCCCAACATGTCATCGTGAAACTAAAAGCTCAGCTAGAAGAAGCCATAAAGATTTAAGAAACATACAAAATCCATATGGAACTAAAGCAACTTTTGGAAGCCAAAATAACAGCACTAAGAAATGAAGCAATGAAAGAGAAGCAATGTTTGGGAACCAAAAGGAAGGAAGCGGATAAGAGAGAGAATATTTTTATAAAAACATATTAAGGAAAGAAATGAAAACTTAAATCAACTTGAAGTCGAATTTGGTCAATAAGAGAGAATAATTGAAAAATAAATAATCTCCTTCAAGATCCTACTTGAAGAAGAAAAGTGAGAAAAATAAGTCATGAAGACTCAAATGATGAATAGAGAAGAAGAGGTTGAGAAGCTTGAATAAGAAGTTGTCACATTGAAAGTTAAAATTGTCAAGCTCAGCAAAAACATTGAAGAGACACAAACATTCACCTCATCAGTAGAGAATGTTGAAGAGAATCCCTCCAGGTTGCTAGAAAGGAAGAATGAAGAAAAGAGTAAGAGTTATGCAAAAGTATTCAAAGGAAGGAATCATGGTCAGTAAGAATCAAATAAGAATGAGTATAACAAAGATATATCTTCGACAATACCTACCACATTTAGGAAACAAATAAGCTTCAACCATAATGAAATGATCAACGGAAGAGAAGAGAATGATCAACCAAGGCAGGAATTAAAAAATACTACACCACAAAGAAGATCATTTACTCCCAGGTATGTAAATTTATTTTATGGTCATTGTTTTTATTGTACTAACTTTGGACATAAAGTTGAAAATTGCAAGGCTTATGGAAGAAATGTTCAAGAAATAAATGATTATGTGCCCCACATGACATTAAATGTTAGAAATTCCATAACTATGGACAAACAACTTGTGATTGTAGAAGAAGGATGGATACTTCTATGAAAGAGAAAACCGATATCGAATATAAGAAAGTTTGGAAAATAAAACAAGAACAAGTAAAGGAATATCAGATGAATGGAGGACACCCATAAGTCATATTCTCAATATTGGAAATAGTACGAGATGAAGACAAATCTACAGAGAAAAAGGAATATGTCAGATACATGAAGGTTTACAGAAGAAATTAAAAACAAGAAGAGCATGTTGATAAAGAACAGTTCCAGAGATCACAGGATTTGCAGTAGCACGAGAAAGAAAATAAGATCAAGTGAATAAAGAACAATCTCAAGAGATTGTACTTTTATAAATTGTAGTGCAAGATCAATCCATAGGAAAAAACAAAGAATTCATAGTTCAAAGAGATGATGATTCTACAGATGAAGAGGAATATTACTTTGCATCAAAGCGAGTATTTTTCTAAGCCACCCTGCTTGGAGACTCCCAGTGAATATGAATGTTAAACAAGGGGAGTCAATGCAATAACTACTATAGATAAGAGAACCATCCTTCGATAAGTTTCAAGTATTTGCAGAGACAAATTCAGAGCAATTAGATATCATAAGTACATAATGACAGATTGATTGATTATGGAAGTAGTGTTCCCACATAGGTGTCAATTGGAAATTTCACAGGCATAAGTTTATTATTGTATTCAGGAAGATATATCATCAATACAAGTTGTTCTAGACATGCAGAGTTTGATTTGAAGTGGAAAAATTTGATATGTGATGATCAGTTGCATTCGTATAGTACAATCACATATGGGTCATTATTGTGGAAAGTTGTATAGCAGAGTTATGGATAATTTGTGACATATGGATAGAGATGGATTCGTGATATGTTTAGAAGGTACATAAGTCACGAGTCGAAGAATATGTATAGCAATATATTTACGATTGGATTAAGTGGAATCAGTTTCTCATAGAAAGGAAAGTAGTGAAAGACATATAATAAGAGGTGAAGAGAAATCGCCAGTTGAATCTATATCATCAGAGGGACATTGTTGAATAGTATGGTCAAGTAAACATGAAAAGTAAGTGAAGAAATCAAATTTTGAATTATTTTTATATATGTCAAAGAACTACAAGAGGAAGCACCAATGCAAAATTAGTAGAACTGGAAAAGAGGAAAGGAAACTTGTACTAGAATTCCTGCATTGATAAACACGACATCCTACAGAGAATTCAAGGGAAGAGAACTGTTGGAGAAAGAGATCCAGAATGGAAGATTAGTGGCATGCAGAAAGGGAGAGGCATATCGACAGGGGGAGTTAGTTTTTTTCAAATAAGGAGAGAAAATCAAAAAGGCATGGAAACAGAGAGAAAGAGAAAATGCATGAAGACAGGGGGAGAAGACCCAAAGGGAGTCACTCTTTTCTAGCGAGAATAGGAACTTGGAAACATGTGAAGGGAAAAATAAATGCATGAATATAGGGAGAGCCTCCCCAAGGAAAGATATCATTTTCCATTGATGTCAAAGGGGGAGAGAGAAAAACATTGATGAGGAGCGATGGTCACAGGAGGAGAATGAGCATTAGAGTATGAGTGTTCCCATCAATGTTGGTGTTTCCATCAATACAAAATGGGTAGATTGTTGGACAATTGGTTTGGATAGTTGGTTTTCATTTATTTCAACCCTTAGAGATTGATGTCAACCCTTAGATATTGATGTTAACCATTGGAGATTGATTTCAACCCCTGAAGAGTTCAAGAGGTATGGATGAGATTTTTGGATAGTTGATTGACATTTGTATGATTGATATTAATTGTGAGTTAATTGAGGTGTGGTCATGGGACCCGAAGTTGATCAAGGAATATGGAAAATAAGGACAGTGTAATTATATGGAATACTATCATAGATGGATAATACATGTTCTACCATTTATGGTGATATTGGTACTGTTATCGCACAGTTTGTAGGAAGGGTTTAGGTTAGCTTGATTCAAGGCTTCAAACTGGCGTAACAGGAACTTCCCCACCCACTGTCACCTCGATGGGGAGCTCTTTCTATTTAGGAGGGCTAGTCCAAGGGAGACGTCCCTAGTAATCTGGGTTTATGAGAAGGCTAAAGGGCTAATGGATCAGGGATGAGAGTTTCCCTTCCTGATTACGCAGAAAGATAGTCAAGAAGAAATATTCCACTGATGATGCACCTTTTTGTGAGACAAGACAAATAAATATAGAAATTGTGCTGCAGTGGTTGGTACTTCAAGCATTAATGAAGCTATCTCCAACATACATATGAGCAATGATAATTGTATTATTGACGAAGTCAATGAATTGCTAAACAAGAACTCAAATGACTTATATCACTTCTTCAATAAATACATAAGAGAAATGGGCATTCAATGTACTCAATTAATCCTTGTTATGTCTGATACAAAATATTCTCATACATATATAATGTTCTTGGAAATCCTTGTGCAATGGTGAGACATGACTAGGTGGTCAAGAGTACTTGACTAATGAGAAGGGCGTTTGGTCAACTAAGATTACAAAAGTAATTAATGACTCAAAGCCTATCAAAAGGGTGTGAAGTGTCAAAAGCGTTTCAAGCCTAAACAAGTTCTTCAGCAGTGTGGCGTCACCTATAATGTTCAAGCGCATTTGGGCTAGGGTTAGCCCAGCCAAGGGTGACGTTACACGACTAAACAACCAATGAAGTGCAGAAACCTCTATGGCTATAAAGATGAGAGTCAGCCATAACTTTTCATCCAAACACAAGTCTAAAATGATCAAGGCGTCATCATCATTAGGGTTAGTTCTAGGTGCTAGAGTTAGGCCAGCTAGGTTAGTTAGGGTTTCAAATAAAAGAGTTTTGGAAGAGTATTAGGAGTACAAACAAGCAAAAGTGCCTAGACTAGTTCTTGGGTTAATGGGTGAGTGAGTGGGAAACTAATGAAACTGGAAGACTTAAACTCAAGGGACAAGAAGAGTTAAGAAGTTTTATGAGATGCTGTATGAAATAGGGCAAATAAAACCCTAAGAGAGAGGCTTACATAGGTGTGGCTAAAGCTAGGCCACAATGCTTCCTCTTCTTTTCTTGAGACTCCTTTGGCAAAATGGCTAGCTAATAAAGCAAAACCTATGGCTGAAAAGTGTTGTTAGAAGACAAGGCTTTTCAAAACCACAAACAAATCTGGGTTAAAACAAGTTAAAGCCTAGGGCCTTCTTCTTCTTCAATTTGTGTTCAAAGCTAGCACTCAAAAAAAGGAAGTCTAGTGTAGCTATGAAGCTGAGGCTAAAACTTCTCTAATCAAGTGGCTATAATCTTTTACCATGGGGACATGAAGCCACAACCTACTTGTCGATGGCTCCCTAAGGTTTCAAAAGAATTTAGCAAATATGTACAATGTAACTATGCATACAGAGATATTTAATCAACAACCATTCATTCAAGAGTTTTGATGAGAAAACACTTACAAACTCTTGAAGAAGCATAATCCATACCCCTGGTTGTAAAACATTTCCAATGATAAATAGCACCACATGCCAAAGAATGATCCCTGAGGGTTTCACCTCACTCCCAAAGAAAGATAAAAATAGAACAAAGGAGCTAAAAATCACTCTCCACAAGAAAGTTGTGTTATGTGATAAAATGAGAATGTAGTCTCAAATATATATGATTCTTATGAACTTTAATTAACAAAATAAGGTCATCAAAGAAAGCAGTCGACAAAGTGACATTACATTATTCAATCATTTGTCACTTTACATGCTAAAAATGCAAAATGGCTTGAGAGAAAATGGAGGCGTCGATTACCCAAGGAGACATTGGCCCCTTTGAGAAAAACCATCATCAGGTAAACCAAGCGTTGGCCCCTCTAGGGCTGCAGCTGCTATGTGCCAGAGGCCCGACCTGCTTTGCTATCTGCTGCAGAAAATGTCTAGCTAGTCTTGGGTGGCGTCCCACCCATCAAAGCCATCATACCAACCGCAGGGGCTGTACCCCCATAGGAATAGGTCTGCAAAGCACGTCATTGAGGGCATCCTTCTTCTTTGTCGCGAGGGCTGCGTCCCGAAACCTATCTACCTGCATCCCAACCACTTGATGGGCTCTTGTCCCTTAGGTCAGTTAATCATCTCCTAGCCCTTGCTTAGTCCCTCGGTGCACATCCATAGGGCATGGTCACACTTTACATCAAAACTCACGCCCTCAGGATGGTAGTCCCTAGACATCCATAGCGATACCTAGCTATATCTCATCATTGAAATTTATAAACATATGCATGAAATCCCTAATAATTCATCCTAATGGTCAAAGACTACCGCAGGGCAGCACTGCCACAAAGCTAGGAAACTAACCACAAGACCACCCTATTGGGATAATACCCAAAGGAGATGGAAATTTTCCTCGAAGGATCATTAAAACCATGTGTAATGTGGTGGTATAGGGATGTCAGGTCCATGAATCGAACCAAGGGATGGTGCATGCAGGTGCCTTTGTGGGAAGCGAGTTGTACGATCATGGATGCAGGTTTTTCCAAGCCCTTATTGGCTTATCTTTCTTTATTGCTTTTTACTACAGGCGTATTGAGGAACCTTGCTTTGGTGGCCCCGGTGACAGTACCCACTAGTATCCTGTGAAATGAAGGTTGGCTCATTGATGGGACCCCTTCCTTTGGCCATTTTAATGAGTCCAGCACCCTAGTTTGAGAGGAGGTGACAGGATAATTGCAATGTCATGCAGCTAAATACTATATGAACATAATGGGACGACTTGTGATGGGACCTCCCATCCTCTTGAATGTAAAGGTCTTGCATTTATTTATTTCATTTTTCTTAGGGTCCCTTAGTTTCTTATCAAAGAGGATTTTATTGCCTTCGGGGGATCCCACATTTGAAAGCATCTCTGGTTTTTTCCTATGTCTTTTATCTTTTACCATTCTTTTTACCCCGGGCCTTTAGCCCCCTTCTTCCCTCAAGACAAAATGTAACCCTCAAAAAGTCATCCCATTCCCCTAGTCCAACCATTAGGGGAATGGGATGGATGAGCGAGGTATAATATGAAAAAGTGATAAGATGGTGGGAAGGGACGATGGCTCTGCAAACCCACCTTGGTGTCTAACCAAAACCATATGAATATGGCTTGCTAAGTTGCCCCATCAATCCACTAACAATGGTCAAAGTGGATTAGTGTAAGATCAGCGGTTATCCAAAATGAAAACCTGTACATATATAAGAAAGGTTATAATGATCAAATATGACACATACCATACAATACCTCGGACCAATTACCTCATGGAGCAGAGCCCTCTACATTTTTAAGCCCAGAAGGGCAGGTAGTGATGGAAAGGTAGAATTAACTGAAGGAGACGGAATCTGAGAGAAGAAATATGGGCCCTCAAGGTCATGCCTAGATCACTCCTTCTCTCGGTACTCCATGTGTCTGGGACCATGTGGGCCTCGAGACATGATCTCAAGTAATTATCCCTAGATATGGGGATAACATCTGGCTCAACTTGGGGACATGTGATATGAGAACCTCGTGATCTCTAACATGAACACATGCTTACACTTGAAAAAAGGGTATTAGCGACAAAATACGGAATTGGTATTGCCACCAAGTAAAAGTATCTTTATACATGGCAAATGTGCATATAAGGCCGATGAAATAAATGTGCATATAAATCATAAATGTAAATACAAAGCGAGATACTTACCTGTACTTACCTGCTTTGAAGTTTTGCATGTTGAATTAATAGTCAAATAACTTATTAGAAGCCAATCCAACAATATACGATACACCTTGCTGACTAAACAATGAAAAATCAAGCACAAACGTAATAAGGTTAGAACATATATCACATCATCGGAGTCCCAAACTCTAACTCATGGAAGTTGGGAAGGACAAATCTTGTAAGAATCCATCTCTAAGGAAAGGTACTCAATCCTATCAGAAGGGTCATAGAAAAAGACAGGTTCATGGGCGACTCAAAGGCTTACCAAGGCACCTAAGGCGTCTTCATGTTCTAAGGAAGGAATTGGCCAGGACATGAGCGGTAGCGAATTATCAAGGGAAAGTTGAAAAATGAATGAAACTAGGACAACTAAGCCCGACCCCCTTGAAATCTAGGGTTTTGTGAAGGAAACTCCAACATAGAAAATTCAACACACCACGAATTGAAAAGCAAAGGCAAAGAAATGCTTGGTGGTTGGGAAGAAGAATCATGAGTAAATTCCCTTGAGGGCAAATGATGTCTTTACTTGTATCAAAATTTGAGCATAAGGTGGTTGGCAATCATCTTTGTAAAAAGGGTTCAATGCTTCGGCATATTCATCAAACATCTCGAGGAGTAAGACCGAAAATCATTCGAAAAATAGGGTACTAGGTCGTCCTTGGTGTTTTAAATGCTACAAGTAAAGACTTCATATCCTTGTTGCCATTGGTCATAAGTAATTTGTCGTGGCAACTGCAGGGGAAATAATTGGAGATGATATTTAGTGTCATAGATGGGATCTATCATAACTAAATGCATCCCACCTATGTTTCCCAACATGTATGAACTCATCGAAATGGGTTATTGTCGATGTCGATTATCATAACATGAGGGTTTTGCAAGATTTGAAAATTCATCCTCCTCCTCCTTTTCATTACATGGTAAGCATCATCAAAATTATGAGAGGAAAACTTACTTTGCTTCTGCTAAATGCCCGGGTACTTGAGGGACCACGGTGTTTTCGGTATGTATTTGAACCTTCATCCCATGGTGTTTCCATTTCATAGAAACCATTTACTCTTCTTCCTTTGAATCAAGTAACCTTGATATTATTAGAGATTTTTGAAGTGAAAATGAGGCTAACCTCATTTTTGCTTTGCTGCACAGGAGAGGCAGGTTCTTGTATGATTTCATCGGTGGGAGGATCACAGGTGGACACTTCGTCATCCTTTTCAAGTTCCCTCTCCTCCTCATCGATGTCTCCATTCATCTCATGTTGAATGGCTGATTACGCTATTTCTTCTTGGAAATCATCAACAAGGTCTTCATGAGAATACAAACTTTCCATGGTAAAATTTTGAGGTAGAAGGTCATTCATGCACGATGAGAAGATATTATCTTTAATTTCTTTAGCCATGCAATAAGCTTCATCGAGCGTCTTTGGGGCCCCTTTACGGAGAACACACCACCCTAGGTGTGGCAAGATTGCATGAGTATAGTGATGGACAACATACTCTCTTTCAGGGCTATGGCTATCCGGAATATGATACGGAGTGCCTTCAAACCTATTCTGTAAGTCAAAAAGGGTTTCATTCTTGTTTTGTTTTATATCTTCAAAGTTTTTTAAAAGTAGTGGAATGTCCTCTGATTTAATGCCATTTTTAAGAAAAACTTCTTCAAACTAGTCCATAGAGGTGATGCTAGCATCGGGGAAGTGTATACCACTTCTTAGCATCTCCTTGAAGAGTCTTTGAAAAAAGTTTAATTACTACATCTTCAGCCTCATCAACAATAGGGGTGGAAGTACGTGAAAGTAAGAATAGAAATCATTTATATGAAAGTCAGCTCTTTCCCGATTCCTACCAGTGAATGCTGGGAACCATCTTTTCTTGGATATAGGGGGGCATTTGTATTGGGTATCCTGGGATTTTTGCTCATGTCTAAAGGTTTAAAACTCCAGGGATCCCATGGCGAAGTTATTCATCTGATCATTAGTGGATTCATTTAATAGGTGGAATTAAAAGCCGGATAGTTTTGCAGAAAAACTACAGGAATAGGGGAAAAGGTAATTAGATGCGCCGGGTAAGCTTACAAGTAAAGGATTATAGAGAGCCAAAGACTTACCAAATATAATAATGCGTTGAGGAGTGTAGACTGGTGACACGACATGGCCTTAAAATGTTATATACGGTTTAGGAAGAGGGTTTAGATTTGGCTTGATTCCAAGGCTTCAAGCTGGCGTGAAATTCCTGCTAGCCCACCTCGATGGGGAGCTTTCTATTTAGGATGGCTAGTTCAAGGGAGATGTCCCTAGTAATGTGGGTTTATGAGAAGGCTAAGGGCTAATGGATCAGGATGAGAGTTTCCCTTCCGCAGTTACGCCAAGAAAGATAGTCAAGAAGTAGATGCTGCTTTGGATGGCTTTTACATTTGCAAGACAAGACAAATAAACTAAAAGTATGTCCTGCAGTGGTTAGTACTTCAAGCATTAATGACTGATCTTCAACATATATATAAGCAATGATAATTGTAATTATTGTGAAGTCAATGATTGCTAAAAACAGACAATGATATATCACTTCTTCAATAAATACATAGAGATATGGCATTCAGTAGCCTCAATTAATCCTTGTTATGTCAAAATGAAAATCTGCTCATACATATATAATGTTCGCTGCGTCATATTGCGAAATGAGGTGGCGTGACCCTAGATTTAGGTCAAAATTATATACAATGAGAAGGACGTTTGGTCAACTTAAGCACATAAGTAATTAATGACTCAAAGCCTATCAAAGAGGTGACAAGTGTCAAAGCGTTTTGAACCCAAACTAGTTCTTCAGCGGTATGACTTCACCTATAATGCTGCTGCATTTGGGGTTAGGGTTAGCTAGCCAAAGGGGTAGATGTTTTGACTAAAACAACCAATGATGCAAACCTCTATGGCTATAAAGATGAGAGTCAGCCCATAACTTTTCATCCAAACACAAGTCTAAAATGATCAAAGGCGTCATCATCATTAGGGTTAGTTCACAGGTGCTAGGTTGAGCTAGGTTAGTTAGGGTTTCAAATAAAAGAGTTTTGGAAGAGAGTTTAAGTACAAACAAGCTCAAGGTATACTTCTAGACTAGTTCCTTGGATTAATGGGAGTCAAGTGGAGTGAAACTAATGGCAGGAAGGAACTTGAAAACTCAAGGACAAGAAGGATTGGGGTTTGAAGATGTCTTTGCTTTATGGCGAACCACCAAATCAAAACCCTAAGAAGAAGGCTCATTTAGGTGTAGCTTAAGCTAGGCCTAATGCTTTCTCTTCTTTCATGAACTCCGCAAAGCAGAGCTAATAAGCACAAACCCACTGAAATGCAAAAAGAAAGTGTTGTTCAAAGAACAGGATTTTCAAAACCCTAGAAACAAATCCTAGGTGGCAAAATGAATTGAGCCTAGGACACCCTCTTTCTTCGATTTGTGTTTAAAATGGCTGAGAGAAAGGAAGTCTAGTGTAGCTATGGTTAGGATAAAAATTCTCTAATCAAATGGCTATAATCTTTACCGAGGACATGAAACCACAACCTACTTGTGTGATGGATCCCTAGGGTTTCAAAGATTAAGCAAATATCTTTAATGTAACTATGCATGCCAGATATTTAATCAACAACCATTCATTTCAAAGAAGTTTTATGAAATACACTTACAAGATCATGTAGAAGCATAATCCATATCCTAGATGTAAACCTTCCAATGATAAATAGCACCACCACATGCGAGAATGATCCCTCGAGAAGGGTTCGCTCACTCAAAGAGAATGTAGAGAATGAGAGCTAAAGATCCTTTCTCCAAAGAGCAAGTTGTGTTATGATGAAATGAGGGTAAAGCGTCCACTCAATATATATGATCTCATGACCTTTGAGTTACAAAAATAGGTCAAATCAAAACAACCGACAAGTTTGACATTACATTATTCAATCATTTGTCTACTTCCATGCTAAAAATTACCAAAAATGGGCGAGAGGAAAATGGAGGCATTCAGGCCCCTTTAGAGAACATTTAGGGAAAAATCATCATCCCTAGTAAGCAGGGGCGTTGTCCCTCGGGGCTCTATAACTTGCTATGTATTTTAGAAGGTAACACACTATTTACCTTAAAAAGCGTCCATCTAGTCAGGTGGCGTCCTATCCATCAAGATCCCGCGTCCCATCTACAGGGGGTTGATCCCCATGACTAGCTCTCTACTAAGCGATCACGATGAGGGCATCCTTGCTGCTGTGCAGGGGCTGCGTCTGAAAACCCACAATCACCGCCTACGCCATCCCAACAACCATTAGACCTTCGATACCATGGAGGTCGAACTAATCATCTCCCCATGTGCAGATCCTATGAATTTTGTCAGGGCATGGTCCACGCATCAAAACTTCGCTCCGTGGGTTAAGCTGGAGTCTAGACATCCTTGCTTAGTAAATCTTATCTCATCATTAAATTTGTCAAACATATGCATGATACAACAATTCATCTAATATCTCCAAGACATTACTGCGGACCCACTGTAAACTAAGGAAACCAACAAGACCACCCATTGGGCTAAACTACCCATAGGAAATGGAGAGTTTCCTCAACGGATCATTCAAACCATGTGTAATGTGGTGATATGGTTTTACGGATAATAGTGTAATGAATAAGGGATGGTGTTGGTTGCCTTAGTAGGAGGCAAAGGCTGTACGAATCATGGATGCATTTTTCCAAGCCCTTATTGCCTTATCTTTCTTTATTGCACTTTTTTTTACTACAAGCGCCAGCTGAAGGATCGCGGTAGCGGCGTTACCCACTAGTATATCTTCGAAATGAAGGTTGGCTCATTGATAGGACCCCCTTTCCTTTATTTGTACAACCAAAGGTCACTTCCACGTTTGGTGACCGGATAGTGGCGATGTCATGCAAGCTAAATACCTATGAACATAATGGAATTGCATTTCATTGATTGAGCTCCCATACCTCTTGGTTAGGTCTTGCATTTATTTATTTCATTTTTTCTTAGGGTCCCCTTAGTTTCTTATGAGGGAAGGGATTTTATTTCCTTCTCGGCGGGGATCCCACAGGTGAAGCATCTCTGGGTTTTCTTTTCCTATGGCTTTTATCTTTTTACCGGCTGCTTTTACCCCATGGGCCTCTAGCCCCTTCTTCCCTGAACAAGATGTACGTTGGAAGGTCATCCTAATGGCTATATTAGGGGAATGGGATGGATGGCGGGGTATAAGATGAAAAGTGTTAAGATGGTGGGAAGCGGGACAATGTGCAAATATCCCTTGGTGGATAACCAAAACCCATGAATCTCAACTTGCCAAGTTGCCCCATCAATCCCACTTAGAACAATGGTCAAGTGGATTAGTGTAAGATCCCAGCGGTCATCAGTGGATTAGTGTAAGATCCAAGCAGTTATCCAAAATGAAAGAAACCTAATGCATATATAAGAAGGTTATAATGATCAAATATGACACATACCATGATACCTCGGACCAATTACCTCATGGAGCAAGAGCCCTCTCTGATGCAAGTCGAAGGCCGATAGTGATGGAAGCTGGTACTGCTGACAGGACAAGTTTGGCTGAGAAGAAGAAAGATGGGCCCTCCAGGGCCATGCCTAAGTCACTCCTGTTCTCGGTACTCCATGTCTAGGACCATGTGGGCCTCGAGACATGATCTCCTAGTTATCCCTAGATATCGGGGATAACAAGTACGTCATGTGGTTCCTCACGATTGAGGAAATATGGATTTGTGAAGTTGGAGGACCCTCAAGAATGTTTTAGAAACCCATAAAAGGTCAACAATAAGTCAATTATTCTTGAATATCCTAGTGTCAATGTTTCATTGAAACATGCACAAGAGATGTAGCTAAAACAACTACAAACAAAGATTATCAAGAAAGGAAGAGAGATTCAATATGGAAAAATGAGAAAATATATTCACACTACTCTAATGAGCTGATGATTGATACATAGATGATGATCAATATGATACAATGAATGAGAAAATTCCATAATTAAGAAAAACAATCAAGCAATTAACTTTCCTTAGGAATGCATACATGCATAATAGTGATCGTCTAAAATAAAAAGTGTAAAATAGAACTAGTCAATTAACTCCCACTGAACTAGTGAGTCGAAAATAGTAATCTCTCCAACACCCCCACTGAACATCACTATGGAGTAAAAAATGATTCCCATCTACTAGGCCATATTAGGTACTCATGTACAATGCAAGTAATCAACACTGAATAAAAATGAGGAAAGAGGGAAAACCATGTGGGAACAAAACCCCCCTTCAAAAGGCAATGCATCAAAAGAAGAAAATGTATTTGTTAGGAAACTGTGTTCTTCACTACAATATGATCCCGTGAAGTATGAAATTTTTTCTCACTAAAAGTATTCGTGAAGATGTAGAAATATTTATGGATCCGATGAAGTCCTTTGGCAACCTATTGGGCCTTGTACCTCTTGATCATGTGGACCCATCTGCACCTGAAAATATTCCTTTCTGGTGGAAGTGGAACCATATGCCAAGTCTGATTCTTTAGGAGTGATTAATACTCCTTCTACATGGTTGCTTTCCATAATGGATTTCCCAGAGCCTCACTGTAGAGCTGTGGATCAGAATATTGAACCACATAGCAATGCATGGGAATCAAAGGTTTAGAAGTTGAAAGTACATGAGATGGATCCTCATGTTGAGATTGAGTCCTCCTCAAATCCAATGGATTCATTACAAAGTTTCTTATTTCCTAAAGTGTGGATTGTTCCCACTTGGGAATATTCGAAATATTCGGCACTGGCTCCTCATCTTGTTGTACTACCTTCTCAACTCCATGTTCATAATCCTATGAATATGAGTCTGAATTTGAGTTTGAATATGAGTGTATGGAATCATCATCTATGATGTCTAGAATCGATGGAAGGACAAGAGTATATGCATGTTGAACTAGAGGTTCATGCAAAGTACTCTCCTTATGTGTAACTATAAAAGAGGATTCATCATCAGAAAACTTAGTGGATTTATACAACCTTGACTTTTGATCCGCCTCACCAATTGTAATGATGGAATTTTCATGTATGTCAATTACTGAAACTGAATCTGATGTAAATTCAACATTTTTCCTTTCTGAGTGATCTGATAAACTGAGAGAAGATTCATAAAAATCTTTGGAACATGTAAATCATTCTCAAAACTACCATTATGGAGTTCCACTCTTCCCTCTCCTGCTACTGCTATTGGAGTATCATCCCCCATGAGAATACGAGTTATTGAGCATGGACTCAAAGAAGTAAAAGATTCCCTTTTCACTCCCATATGATCTGATGTGATAGAATATATAATCCATGAATTATATGAGGAATTAATTAAAACAAGAGAATGATTATTACCTTTCATAGGAGCAGTATTTTCTTCCTTCTTCTTCTTGACTCCCTCTGGAATGAAGTTTCCTAGGTTGTTATGTTGAACTTCCTGTGCCATAAGATCAATTTGTTTCTTCATTCCTGTGGATTCTTCATGATTCGGTTTATTGCAGTAAGTGTACTGCTTTCCCTTCTTCTTCTTCTTGGAATTTGAAGAGTCTTTGGAACCTAAAGAACCGATGAAGGGTTTGGAATATCCATCTTTCTTGTTATCTTTCTCCTTCCCCTTCTGTTTGGATGATCCTTTTCCATCATGCATGGTGAG
Source organism: Picea sitchensis (assembly GCA_010110895.2). Classification (NCBI taxonomy): domain Eukaryota; kingdom Viridiplantae; phylum Streptophyta; class Pinopsida; order Pinales; family Pinaceae; genus Picea; species Picea sitchensis. The sequence goes on from SNQJ01S0009503.1 coordinate 59,422, forward strand.
TGCATGTTCTTTGGGATCCTTGATTAGGCCCATATGAATGATTTTTGTCTTCTCATGTTTGAGAGAATCAATGAATTGATCCATGGTATGCATCTTCCAATTTTTTCCCATAAGATTGCTGCCAGAATAGAAAGTGGAAACACATATAGCATATTCTGGTCCTATCTTGGCCACGATTTTTAGAATAAGTTGGTCCACTTTTTTAGACTTATCAATACAACAATATTCTATTCTCAATATCAAATATTTAAACTTAGTAAATAAATTTTGTATATTATCAAAACTTTTAGGATCCAAAGTACTAAACTCTACCTCAAGCATATGATTCTGCTTTCCAAACAAACTTTCCAAGGAGGTCCAGATCTCCTTTGAGGTCTTGCATGCGAAAAAATGAAACCATATGTCAGTTGAAATCAATTCAACAAGAAGGCATGTATCTTCATCCTTTCGGTTCACCCATCTCATATTCTCAATTGCAATGTAGGTTATGTTTCTGTCCCCATTGTTAAGTTGTATAGTCCTTTCCTTCTAAGTCGGAATAATTCCTTAGAATTCCAATCAAAATAATTGTATGGTGTGAGGATTACCACCAATTGTTTCTATATAATAGGTTTCGTATCCATCTCTCCCTCTATTTCTGAGAACCCTTAAAAAAAACTGAGAAATCACTGCAATAAAGGCACCTTAAGTGGAAATTTGGTATCAATTTCAGGAGGCAATATTCGATCTTCCTTTCTGAGAAAACACTGAGTAGTATCACCAAACGTTTGAAAACCCACTTGCATAATGGGTCTATTTACTTCTCTTGCAAGCCATTTCCTCAAAAAGTTAACATTTTGGGATATATAACTGCAACAAGAAAGGTCTTTTTAGAGGCGGTCACACCTTCCCTTAAGAGACCGAGTGACCAATCTTTAGTTGGTCGCCCTTTTCCAGTGTATTGGAAGCGACCTAGTTTCCCTTTTCTAGTTTCTAAGGTGCGACCAACCCAAAATTTGAAAAATCCGTAAGTTTGGGTGAAACGATCACTCCTTTCAATAGGGAGAGGGCGCGATCGTGTCTATTACGTGGATTTTCTTGCCGAACTCTGATTTCCTTATTCTCTGGCTTGTTTTAGTTTCTCCAAGAAGCATAGCTCTGATACCATGTCAATGTTTCATTGAAACCTGCACAGGAGATCTAGCTAAAGCTAGTACAAACAAATCTTATGAAGAAAGGAAGAGAGATTCAATATGGAAAAATGAGAAAATATATTCACACTACTCCAATGAGTTGATAATTGATATAGAGATGATGATCAAAATGATCAATATGATATAATAATGAGTGGAATACACTCATATATAGGGAATAACATTCCATAATTAAGAAAATCAATCAAGCAAATACCTTTCCTTAGGAATGCATGCATGCATAATAGTGATGGTCTAAAATAAAACGTCTAAAATAGAACTAGTCAGCTAACTCCCACTAAACTAGTGTGTCGAAAAGAGTAATTTCTCGAACAACTAGAAAGTCATCGAGTAGTTGGCCAGTCAAAGTGGTAGAAACTAGAAGTTAATTATGGGTAAAGTTGTTGCAATAAGAAAATAATTAAAAATAAATCAGTTGCAATAATAATTTATGAGTTTACTAATTATGGGTAAACTGCTTGCAAACCTATCCATCACAGCAAAAATCCTTGCTTTCTACCTTGGGGGAAGTCAACCCAGCTAACACGTAGTTGATCACATTTGATTCAGATAGAGGAGAACCACATATTCCCACCCAAGTAGCCTTCCAGATACCAGTTAATATCTGGAACACCACAATTTATTGGTGTATCATCGATGAAGGTGCATCCACATGCATCATGTCTAAACACGCATGGCAGAAAATTGGCTCCCCTGAGCTAGTACCCTATGCCATCACCCTTGGAGCTTATGACAGTAGACAAACATCCTCTACAGGTCTTTGTAAAAATGTCCCCATAGAACTTTGGGGAAAAACCATCCTCATTGACATTGAATTTATCGACGCCCAACTCGATTACAATATCTTGTTCAGAAACAACTACATGTATGCTATGAAGGTGGTCGCCTCTTCTGTGTTTCGTACGATGATGTTCCCCTGTAATGGGTAGATCGTCACCATTGACCAACTTACACATTACTATCCTAACCTTTCCACAAACATCGATAACATCCTCCCCCTTATCCACACTAGAGGAGATGTTTTTCCAGTGTTCAACATTGGCCCTAGATTATTCCAAGACCCATCCATGTTGGGACCTTATTAGGGAGCGCCACCATTCCTAAACCCATCTTTTTTAGCACAAGTGTGTGTAGCTTCCTCTAAAGGAAAAAACATCAGAGACAAGAATCCTATCACTGAGTACCCTCCCCATATCAAAGTTCCACCAGTTGAAGAAATACTACCTCAAGAGTTCCCTGAGAGTGCCACCGCACCACTTGTCACGGATCCCCCCCCTCTAAGGGAAAATCCTGATTTGGGAGATAGTCCCCCAGGCCATTACCCACATTCCATTTTTTTACCCCCCACCTGGAGTCGAAGCATTCCAGGTAGTTGCTACCCTCAACCTTCCCAACATGGTCCTTTCCATCCTTGTATGGTATCTCCATCCACCATCTCTCCCTCCTCAGATAGAGGTATTATTGATGCAGATCTTGTTACAGGATCCTTCTACACCATTACCATTTCCAATGGACAACAATACCAGCACTACCATGGGTAGACGAAGGAAGAATGAGACCAAATCTCCACTACCTCCATGAGTTCAAATTCCTTGCACCTTATGTGAAAGACAATGACGCCCCACTCACAAATGTCCCTCTATTCCCAAGCTACACAATTTTATCCAGCTTCCTCAAGCACCCCTTTTTCTTTCGACTCCTCCAAGTACATCCCCCGCTACTACAGAGTCATCAACCACACACAAACAAAATATATGAACCAATTTATCCTGTGCCATATGTGCATAATATGGGCATTACACTCATCATTTCCCATATATCCCATGCGTTCGCCACACATTAGTCGTGGAACTACACACATATCTTCCTGAGCCTCCTCCAACACTCCATACCAATTATCTCATGAGTGTAATTCATTATATTTCTTCATCAGTCCTCGAGCAAAGGGGAGTTCCATGTCCTCCCACCAAACCACCACCCAATCGCCCACAGTGTCGGTGCAACTGGGATGGAATTATGGGCCCACCGTCCATATCTAAGCCCTTTTCCCCACTTTAATTTTTTGGTACAGGAGCCCATAAGCTCCATTTTCCAAACCATTTTTGGCCATTTACACAGTCATGTTCCCCAGGTTATCATTTGTACTTTTCCCTGGGGGAGCATTTTTCTCACATCACGTCCAGGTACGCCTTCTCATGTTCAAAATTATCAAATAATTGTTATATGTTCTTTGTCTTCAGATATTGTTCAATTCAGGTATTCAATTTTAATGTGTGCAGGTACTTGGTCATCACAAACTAGTGCAACCCCTTCAGGTATATGATCGACACTGACATGTAATCATTCCCTCTGAATATCAATTACATCTCCTAGTCACACCCTCCGACATTTTCCTATAGGATCCTAACATCCAAATTTTCAGTACTGTCACCTCCGCTTCATTTTGGTACTTTTTCCCGCTGGCACTCTCCTCCGCATGAGTTTTCCCATTCATAGTCCCCCTCGATACTTTGACACTCATTCTTCTTTCACACCCTAGGGATGGGAGTCCTGATAGTCTTATTCATTTCCTAGAATCAACCACATACTCCTTCTCCTCATTTTTCTAGATTTCCCATTGGACTCCCAGGTTATCTTATCATGGTTCTATTTTGACTGTGCCTCCGCAGTATCATTAAACCCTCCATTTCCTCCATAATCAGTTTTCCCATCTGCAAATTTCCCTCCATTCATTTACCTCATACAGAAACCCACCCATGGGGCCCCCACCCTCCAACAATTCTCCACGCAAATTGTGCCCTCATAGGCCAAACCATATTGCACTGGGGCACCCATTTCTATATCTGTGTACTCATCCCAAATTATTCTTTATTTATTTGGTAATTGTAAAAATCCTTTATTTCCAACATTTACTTAGCTTTTTGTTGTCACCCTTGACGACCTTCTTTTTTCTGGAAAAGAAACCCATGTCGCCCTTGGTTGGGGGATTCAATATCCTCTACTCATGTTGGCATCGTCCATAAACCCCAAGTATCCCACCATCCATGTACCCCTGGTCTATGAGTTTGTCTACTTTGTCATGCCTCTGGCACAATTTCACCCATGTCTAGTCATCCCCCTGACGCTAGATCCAGTTTAACGATTGTTGCCAATAAACCTTCACATATATCCCTAACCAAGGGTAGTCTTGAGTCTCACCACCTCTTTCCTTCGTTCATGTTCCTTATCAGTTCTTGATCTTATCCAATGGATTTCCTGAATCCCTTTTGCTTCTTGGAGTCACGTCTCTCTTTCTGTCGACATCAACACAGTTTCCAGAAGGGAGACAATATATTGACTCTCATTACCTTTACAATGAGGAGTCTCAGACGAAACATAGAGAATCATCATTTCTCTTTGTTGTCGTTGACCCACATAACATTTGACTTCAACGCAATCTCATGTTACAATGGGTCTTACTATGTGACTATTGCAGTTGTTTTTATACTAGACAAAGACCTCTGAATTTATTAGGCCATCAATGCCTCCGATTCATTAAGACTTCTTACAGGCGTCCTTACCTCTTTTCAAAGTATGTTCACCATCAGAATTGTCATCTTCCATTATCAAGCTGCCTCAAAGGGTGTTGCAGTTATCTCCATCACCATACAACTTCAGTTACTGTTGTACATTTTTTAGCTACATGACATGAGCATGGGGCATGCCCACCTCATTTGTATACAGATTTTATTTCTCAACCTAGAGAAAGGTTTGGGTCCCACAGTTTCCCATCTCCCTCCGATAGGATCAATCTTGTAGTTCTTATCAACACTCTTCATTACAATGGTACTCTCAATAGAAGAAACATTGATGTATTTCAGTTATATGTATGTTCCTAACCTCACACATCAAGGGGCATCTGTTATCACTGAAATTTCATTCGCAACATCACACGCAAATGGTTACAGGAATACATCATCTACAAACACCTATTATTTCACCTACAACACCAAAAATGCATTTCCAAGGGGCAAAAAGTATACAACTAGAAAAAAATTGACATGCGCAGAAACACTAAAGGAATCACGTGCACAGTGTGCGGGCCAAATAATCTCGTAGAGCACATAATGCACCATATGCACAACTGTGTACGAGAAAATATGCGCAGTACTGTGAATGACGCATTTATGGTTCTTTTTGTCCCCTCACACACTTCTGAATTAACTCCCAACTTGATTTGACCCTCAAATCTGAGATGAATACAAATGGGGGGCTGGTCAAAGACCTAAGGGTGCCCTAAAGGACCCCTTGTCTACACTAAGAACCAGTTGGATATTGCCTCAAAGACATGCTATAAATGGAGTCCATCGGTGCACTAAGAATTTAAGAATCTCATAGTATTGTTATGCTGTCTCTATCCTCCCTCAATAAACCTCATTTCTTCTTGGAGCATTCTAGCAACATCTCAATAAGCTATTCACCTCACCTCTTGAGGGAATAGGCTTGGATTGCTTCACCATTTTCTTTCTAGTTTATCATTGTAAGAAGATCTCTCAAATAGGGGACTCAAGATACCCCTCAAGGAGGAAGATGGGATCCATAAGTCCTCCTTTCTCTACGGTGTTTTCCAACTAATATAGTTATCCATTGGTGGCATAATCATTGGTCATTTGGTTGATTGATTTTGGTTCAAAGTTTCTTATGCATTTTAGTTTTATTTCCTTAGTTATTTCCTTAGTTGTTTCTAGCTTAGTTGTTTGTTTATTTCATGTCTTGGATTTTTTAATTCATACACTAACCCTTGTCTTGTCTAGCAGGCCCAACTAGACTTGTAAGTGCCCTTGTTTTCCTTACCCAAGTGACGAAATGGACACAACAAGACTCTTCATGAGAAATGGCATATTCATCATTAAAAACTAAATAAACACCCATATGTTCGTCAATAAAGTTTACATTTGATTGAGGAACCTTTTTGATGTATTGTGAGATTCATCCTTCCCTTAACACAAATATATTTTTTCCATTTCTCGGAATAGACAAGAGAGAACCATCTAAATATTAGAAACCACATGTTAAACCCTCCCAGTCTCTACCCAAAATGATTGAATAATTGGTAACTGGCATATTAATGACTTGTATATTTAAAGTGGTCTAGAATTTTGGATGAGTGCAAAGGACTAAAGTTACAACTTTAATCTCACCTATCATAGATTTTTGTTGATTATTATAGAATAACATGCTTCTTGTATTATCATTTGTACAAGAGAGGCCAAGTTCTTCCATAATAATATTATAAATTACACTAGGTCCAGACCTGCCATCTATTAGGAAACAATGAGCTATTCTATCAAAAATATTTACAAAAATATGAAATGGTGGGTTTTTTACAAAATTATTGAAATTATTTCCTCCTAATCTATTTACATGTATATCTTCTTCATGAAGGTTTTTGGTTAAACTGACTACTAAGGAATTTTTACCTTCCATATAGTTTTTAGGATGTTGTTGTTGCTCGGGTACAACAACCATGTCCAGAAAAGTTACTTATGATTTTATATTAGTTAGTTGTTTCAATATATTTTACTTAGATTAAGGTAAAGAGGTTTAGTTTCCTTGACTTTGTGTTATTCTGTAAACCTGAGGATTTGTACTTGAAGTAGAGGAAGTGCTAGGGGAAAAGGTAGTTATTGGATTTCCACTCTTTCCTTTGTCAGTACAAGATTTACTCTGAGTATTTACTACCATTACATATTCTTCGGGAATGAAATCTAAGGCAATGACAATTGTTTCACTTATTTTACTGAAGATTCTTTCCTGTGCCTTTTTTTTGACTTCACAAGTGCCATCTTCATCATTGTCATTGCAAAAGTTACACCAAGCCCTTGAGAGAACAACCCTTGGTTTATTATAAGGTAAATAAATAATAGGAAGATTTCTGAAAACAAATTAAGAAGAGGATTCAACATGCACATAATTATTAGTGATCTCTTTTCTTTCAAAAGAAATCATCAGATTGCTCGTATCCTAAACTAGCTGCTATACAATTGACATTTTGGTTTGCTTAACAAAATCTTCCTTAGGAATAAATTTTCTTTACATTTGATCATCATATTATAAAAAACTCTAGAGTGGAGAACCTAAGATTGTCACATTTTTCTTTTCTAACCTATGACAATAAGAAGAGGGTAAGGCATTATAATACAGAATAAAAGCATCTTGATTATGAGGAAAAATGAGTTATGGTATCTGGTTGTACAATTTGATGAATCTAAGATTGAAATATTTAATAGTTTCACCATTTGTAAACACAATATTATTATAATATTTTAATAAATATGTTGGATTCTTGGGTTGCCCATATATTGATTTAAACCAGTAAACTAATTCCTTCCAAGTTGAAAAGACCTTAGGAGGCAATTGGAAAAAATAAACAACATCTTTCCCTTCAATATAATTAACGAATAATCACATACATGTATCATTATCATTTTCTCCTATATTGTGACATGCATTTTAAAATGCATTAAGATGTTCTTTGGTAGAAATAGTGCCATTTCCTGGAAATTTCGACAACTGATATTTGAATTTGGGTACGGGATTAGAAAATGGATCAAGATCTATAGGGGAGGAGACATGCCATGGTGTAGTTGTGGCATCTTCCTTGAACTTAAATAAACCAAACTTCTTAATTACCTTGGCAGGGTTAGTGGTAGATTGGATTGGAATTTGATGACTAAATATACTTCCAACCAAAGAAGATCCAGATGATTGTGAAGAACAAGATTGACCTATTTTAGAAGAAGAAATGGAAGGTGTCTTATTGAAGGTGATAGGAAAGAATGATATTGATGAGATAGAAGAATCAGAAAACGATATTTGATGTTTTCTTTGTAAGTGTTCAAAGACAACATCCCTTCTACCTATTTTAGAGACACAATTAATTTCTGGAGATAACCCTATCATTATTTAAGAAAAATGATAATCAAAGGACATAAGATAAACTTTTAATGAGGAGTTTAATTTCTAACCAACCTTTGTTGAGCCTCCCATTGATCCCTAATTATGATATCTTGAGAAATAACTTTCCAAGACAGACTAAGTTTAGCACATGAGCAGGCTATTTCCAAAATCATGTTAAATAAGGTTAAAGAAATGTTGGTTTGATCATATAAACGCTGTCCAATGTTAAGTTGATGTACACTAGGTATGCTCATGAAAATAGAAAATAAATAAGAAAAATAAAGATAGTCAAATACAATTTTTTTTATAGTAATTACAATAGTAATACACAAATATCTTCAATTGGGTTTATCTCGAGTGGTTTTTGTTGAAGGGTGATTTCCCCTCCACCGAAGAAATTCCTGCAAGTGACATGTTGAGCTCTTAAATGAGAAATATATCGAAAATGCCTTGGTTTTCTAAAAAATCCATTTTACCCAAGGTACCATCCTCGAAGTGAGGGGAAGTACCCAATGGGTTTCCCCATGCTCTATTCGAAGTAAAAAAGAAAAATAAAAAGGAAAAAATAAGAATAGCAGAGAAACATTGAAGATTTCCACAGTATGGTTGCCAAATAAATGTTGACGAAAAAAAATGGTTTTATCTTAATACAAACATTCTCATATTTTACTTGGCTTGAGAAAAATAATTAGGATTATGACCCTGAGTTTATAGCCTCTTTGTAAAATTTTCAATTAACTCTCAAGAAATAGTCCTTGGAGTTTATGTTGTTTTTTTATAAATTTAGTATGTCAAAATGAAAATAATACAACAAAAAAATAATTTGAAATATTTAAAAAGATTTAGAAATTAAAGATATGCTACTGGAAATATAGAAAACTCAAATGACACTTAGAACCATCAAAATATTTTATTTATCCAAATCTGAAATAAAAACAAAAACGTTCTTCATACCCCAAGGGTAAGGACTGGAATGAAACTTAGCAATTAAACATGGTATTTTGGATCATACAATGACCACTAGTATCATTAAGTGAAACCAAGAATGGAAGAAAGCTAAATGAGAGGCACAAATGTCATTTCCTTGACTCTTGTAAAGTTGTTGACAGGTCTAAATTATCCCAAGAACAATAAGGGGTTATCCCTAGTAAGAATTCCCAATTAGACCTCTCACTGTCTGGAATAGGGAACCCATCTGGATTCTGGCCTGGCAGCCATTTTCAGTTAGTTTTACCGGTTGTGGCCTAGTTCACCGATGAGGGTGAGTGATGGTAATTATTCAAGTGGAATATGTAGATGAAGAATATCTACATGCATATCTAATCTACTTATATTCTACCCTATCCTAGCTAGGAGTGAATTAACGTAATTGAATGAGCTATGACATGAAACTAACTCTACCAATACCTTCACCCAGATATATGAAATGAAGAAAGAAAGTCAGATAACACATGCACATGAATATATAACCAAAATAGTCTAAGTCACTATATCACATACATTGGCATCTCATTCACTCAGGACATGTAATATAAGAAAGAGTAACAAAACCACAAGAAGACATATATTGCATAGGAATAGTCCATAAACAAACATGCTCTTACAACCCATGTGAACAACAAGCATTTTTCTTGAAATAGTTCTCAACAAAACAATGACACATGTGAGTCATTCTCTCTATGAATTTTTTTCCCTGAGGTCTTATCCATATTAACACTTTCATCAATAGTACATGAAAACTCTAAGGAAAACTCTCCAATTTTAGTTGACACTGTATTCCCAAAGTAGTTAAGAAATGTACAATGTTTGAAGAGCCAAAATCTATTTCTTTAGGTCAATTCTAGTATTTATTGAGGTTCAATAAGACTTTTGGATTTTCATCTCCCTCCATGGCCTTTCGTATTCCAACATTCTTCCTCATCCTCTTTGTGATGATGCGTAACAAGGACAACGGTTACATTTCAAATTTGTCTTCTAGCGCTGGTGGACAGTCATGGATTTTGGCCATAACGCACCTTGTCTATCATAATGATTGTCTTGGGAATTAGAGAATTGATATTCGTAGGGTTTAGACTCCTTCTTCAGTAGTTCGAGTTTGTTTCCCCTCACTTCTTCCCATTTCTAGAAGAATAGATATCATCTTTCTGTTTTATTTTATTTGCTTGTGGATAGCATTAAAAGAGTGTGTCTCCCTCTGGGCATCGATACCTAACACCGTTCAACATACAGTAGCTGAGATTAAATCCAAATAAAAAATAAATACTAATCATTATAATGCATATGAATGGGAAATAAAATAATTGGAATGTCCATTAAGCTTCCATGTATTCAATCCTTGGTTCGTCCTCTCATGATTGAGGTGTTGTGTTTTTTCGGGGATGCCAACAATGTACTATATATTCATCTAAAACTAAGTATACCATGCATTAGGAATTTCTCAAATACTATAACTAGAACGTTGTAGAGATCAGAAAGGCCTTTCCAACGGTATAAATAATGCACAAAACTGACACTCGCGTCAAACTTTATAGTCTCTTTACGAGAGGATTTTTTTTAGTTTCGGAGGAGTTAGTACTAAATCCTACAATTTGTTTGGAGGATTTAGTACTAACTCCTTATACCTGTAATAAATATACCATTCATTATGAATTTATCAAATTATTTAACTAGAAATTTTGAGAGCTTGGAAAAATCTTTCCAATGGTATAAATAACGTGCAAAACGGACACCCAGGTCAAAAGTTATGGTCGATTTATGAGAGGTAGTTTTTTTAGTTTTGGAGGAGTTAGTACTAAATACTCCAACCTGTTCAAAGGATTTAGTACTAATCCTCTGAATTTGCATGGGATCAGTTAATAGTAACTCCTCTGACTTGTATCATAGTGTTTTGAACTAACTCCTCTGATATGTACCAGAGGAATTGAACGAAAATATTCTAAATCACTTCAGAGGATTCAAAGGGAACTTCACATTCCAGGGAAAGAAAAATTTGAAAAAATTCTAAGCGTGGAACTAGCAAGAGACAGTGGGAGCTTGAGTTCGAAAGCCCATAACTTCCTCATACGATTCCCGATTGAGGTGTCATTTTTTGCAATGCAGAGAACATAGAGCAACACTTATATGAAGATAACTGAACAAGTTGTTCCATCATTTGAGTGGATCCATGTCTAATGATGGCCACAAATATCGAGGCCTACTTGGCATGAAATCCTAGGCGATCGTTTTGGCACTTTCGAAACCTGGATTTTGATTCCATCAGTTGCATTGGAATCAAAATAGAAAAAATAATACAATTGGCTTGTTTGAGGGATGAAAAATTCACTTTGACGGATGAAGAAAAGTTGTGCCCAAAGGCATTTTTTAATGAAAGTTTGGGTCCCACGTTACTTGTTTCTTCACCCAAATTTAATTTCATCAATAATTGGTTCATATGTGATGTACATGCTCATGATCCAACCATTGATACTGATATTATGCGTTAATATCACAAAGTTATAAATCGACCAAAAATTTCAACTGATGTCCAATGCTCTTAGCACTGTCTAGGAGCTGAAACGACCAAATTTCTCCCAAAGTGCATTTAAAAACCAACACAAGACCTGTAGGTGTTGTGATTAAACTATATGATGATAGGAGAGGCTTCCAGAATGAGCATTTAGTTGTAACGTCAAGAAACACACAAAAAAGAAGATAGTAACAAAAAGCCAGCGGGAACACTAAAACTTGATTATGACTGTGATCTAAAGCGAATCAGGTGAGATGGAAAATTATTTACCAAATGTATATATAGGAATGGAGAGTTTAGCCATTGGAAATGTAAGGATTTTGACTGATGAACGAAACAAGAAGGGATATGAGCTAGGAGGGGGGCGAGATAATCCTCAAGGTGAAAGTGGGATACAGTGACCTATTAAGTGTTGGTGAGAGGGAGCAGATTGTCTTCTATGTTATCGATTATGATGAGGGGATGACATTGCTCTGCTGATGCATTTGCGAAAAGAGAGGGAAACTTGTCAACAAGTAGTGTGTCAGGAAGAATATGTGAACTTTGTTTATATGCAGTTCAATGGAGAGAAAAAAAAGGATGTTGTTGAAATGTGATGAAACGACATGAATGGAAGGGGGTCATATGGTGAAAGGTGTGCACGTAGGGAAGATATTCATATGACCAATTCCAGTGAGAAGTATTCATCATGCAATCTTTGTCGACGATGAAGATGTGTGTAAGTGAAGTTTGGCGAAAATGGGATATCATGTTATCCAAGTTCAAAAGGAGGTGGATGATGTTCTTTCAATAAAATCGATTGCATGTCAATGCAAAGGTGGAAGAAGTATGCACGTGTCGGTACACTATATATCAGTGCAGGAAGAGGGGACTCATCCAAGTGCATATCGTTGGGTATAATTTATCTGACGATGAACTGGAAGTGGTAAAGCAAGGTAGGGTGAGGAGAAATTTTGCATAGCTATTTTCATGAGGGAGAGTGCGAGGGTTCTAGTTGCAAGAATTGAAGGGGGGGTCAATTTCTTGTCTTGGATAGAGGCTAAGACCTGAAAATTCGAAGGTTGTTGTGCCAACACAACATAATTATATCAAAAAATCAATGCTTCTTAACTCTCTTTGTTGACACCTTCAAAAGGATCCTTATAAGAATTGTTCTCTCTCTATCACTCTCATTTTTCTTGTCCCTTGAACTCTTCCTTTATTGTTCTCAAAGTAGTTTGAGAAGTTCAACTTCTTTTTGTTATGTGATTAACTAATTTTAGTTAATAGGGTCAACTTTATAAAATAATGATAATAAGGATAAGGATAAGGATAAATAAATACTAGCTCATAGGTGGGGACCCCTAGTTTTTCATTTTTAACTTTTCAAATAATTTTCTCCTTGTCCCTACTAAAACATAGAGATAATTTAATTCTTCCAAAAATACTTTTAAATACCAACATCACCCATATTCAAATCAACCCACACAAACATTGTAGACATATTTGTACCTCCAAATAGTAATATAATTATAAAAAATAAATATATTATACTGCTATTATAAATATGTCCAAAAATCATATCATTTGTTGAAAATAATCATAACCATGTACAAAATGAGAATAATGAAATTGGGAAAAAATGTACCACTATATACAAGTAATCTCATATGTCCCAACAATGAAATCATAAAACATCATTGTAAAATAAACTAGAATTCATATTTTTTATGTGAGGCAGTTTGCCTCTTTTCACATCCCTGTGATTTAGCTGCCTTCATGACTTCTATTTATTCATTTGTTGGTGCCTCAATCCTTGTTGTTGAAGCCTCAATATGCATGTCCTCAAAATAGTTATTCTTTCTTTCTATTTTCAGGAATTGGCCATGAGAAGTAACATAGTGTGAAGAGGTCATTGATTGATCGAGATTGGTATATTGAGTAGGTAATTCACCTTTACTAGGATTAGGTTAATGAGCTAGATATTTGATATTATTTGATGGATGTTGAGTGGAATGGGAATGAGAATCCTATGAAGTGATAGGCAGTGCAAACCTTTTAGGTGGAAGGCGTGGAGGTAAGGGCAGCGAAACTATTGGCCATCGATGAACTTGGTTATGAGGTGGGTTAACAATATCCTCCCAACCATCATTCTCTAGGATTTCATGTTGTAGAGAGACATTAGGTCAAACATGGATACTAGAAAGGCTATTATGAGGTTGGTGGAAAGGTCTCTCGGGTGGAGGATTGGGTTGGAGAGATCATCTCCCTCCTAGGTTAAGAAAAATGGTTTGTAGTAGCTGATTGAATTCTTTTGAATCAACGTTGAAATGAATAGAGAAATTAATTATTTTATTACCGTAAAACTCATTAGGTCTCCTTCCTCTTCCTCTATTTCCTCTGCCACCACTATTTCTTTTGAATAAACTCATCTATAATTGTAAAGAAGATTTAGAGTATGTGCACAATAACTAATAGTCATCAAACACTAACATAGTTTAGTATAGCTCTATGAAAAAACAAACAAACATGTAGGTATACATGGTTATACATAAAAATCATCCATAATATCAACTATGTCCTTCAATCATTTCTTTCATTTACACAACCAACATTATTTGAGAACATGGGAGTGAAAATGCATTTGGGAAGATGAGGGGATTTGTAATGAGAGAAAAATGTAATAGTGAAAGGGAAGTATAATGATACACGTTCAAAAATAATTAACATAAACACCAGTGAAAACCAATTATCTTTCAATAATATTTTTGTCCTTGCCTCACCAAATACCGATCATTGTTGATTTTATTAATGGAGAATGAATTAGGGGAAGAAATGAAAATTAAAATGAAAGTGAAATGGGAGCTAGGAATAACTATGGAAAGTGAAAATATGAGGGGAATTGGCCCTAATCAAAATTGAAATTTCAACCATGTCACAACATCATCTTGATTACACTTTCATCTTATTTCAACCATCAAAGCATCCTTTACTTTTAATATCTATCTAACAGAGGAACTTTAAGACTTTATATATAATACAGGGGGAGAATAAATGATTTCTGAAAGTGATAAATTAATTTGGGAATAAAGGAATAACTAGGGAAAGTGAAAACATGAGGGTGATTGACCTTGTATATATAAAATGTAAATCTCTTAAAAACTGATAGATTTATTTCAAAATAAGAGTCACTTATTACTCAGAATCCAAATGATTTCCTTTTAATAGTAAACTTGTGTTCCTCTTAAATATTTTCAATAACATAATGTATTAGACGGACCAGGCATAAAAATGAATGTGAGTTCTTCCATATCATCATGTCATCAACCAATGAAATGACATGATCAATAACCAATAAGCCTCTTCAACTTATAACTATTAATTCTAGCATCATAATCCTTTCTTTTTCTTGCACAATGAGGGTCCAACTATATTGGGAAATTCAAATATAAAGAGAAAAAATTGATTCATATATCCTTTTTGAACCCAAAAATATCATTATGGTCCTCTAGCTCCTCCGAACAACTCCTGTATAAACACAATATGTAGGTGTAACCTAGAAAATATATCTATACATTCAAAAAAACTTTGTGTATCATATATCCCTTCAATATCAACCATCCTTATGTCAAAAGATCCAATTAATCATACAAATTCCATGCAAATACATCATACATATGTATGTTTTAAGATACAAACATATTGAATGTAATGACCAATCCATATGTTATCTAAAAGTAATCATTTTCTCCCCTGGGGGGGCAGCTCAATTGGCAAGTGCTGTGAATATGAAGTTCCATGAGGTTTCGAGTTCAACTCCCCCCGACTTACAATGTGTGTCATGTAAGGGGCATCGTGGGAACACCTAGAGGTTATACTGGTAGCAGTTGGATAACACGGCCACATGCCCAACTAGTTGTTGATTCTGCTAGACATAAAAAAAAAAGGTAATTATTTTCCTTCCATGCTAACCCTAACAAGCAATTGAATTAGAAATCACCCATTTGAATTTGTAATAGTGAAATTCAATTCCAAAGAATGTTAGGGTTACAGATCCCAAAACTATCAAGATTCTAATAATTCCCCAATATGAATAAGTGCAGAGCCTATGGTTACATATGGAGAGTGACCCGACCCCCCATTTATATATGGGTTCGAAACTGAACTATGCAAATATTTTTCTTTTGCACAAAATAAACCTTGGCTAGAGACTAAAACTTCAGAAGGATAAATTTGATAATGACACTGAAAAGAAGTTTTAAATGTCCTATAGATTCAACATAAGGTAAAATAATTCAATAGTTTTACATATACACACGACTTCGAGGGTGGCGAGGTGACTCACGAGTGAGAGATAATAACTCGTTATGGAATAGTATGAGACTGTGTAAAATTAACATAAATAAAGCCAAATAGTTGCAAAATAAAATCCTTTGCAACCATTATGACCCACAAACCTTTATCTCATTTCAATAAAATGAAATAGGAAGATAAACAATGAAAGTGCATTGATGCTATCATGTCCTGAAGAGAAAGGAGGTTACACAATCAAACCAAAATAAAGAAATAAGTTTATTCACCATCGCAAAAAGTTATGGCTAAATTATAACTGTAAATTTAAAAAGCGTTTTATGAGAAAAACTACAAGAAGCATACCTCTACCATTTTCTTGAATCTTTCTCATAAAGACGGAGGATTTTGAGTGTCCTAGTGAAACACGGTTTAGGGTTAAACAAAAATCCTTTTAGAGCTCTATTCGAAGACCAAAAAAATGAAAATGTTGAATGTAGAAGGTGGTAAACCCAATGAAAAATATTCATACATGACTTCAATGCATGAGGCTCACATCGCCTCAATATTTACTTCCCTTTTGCACATAATATTTCCATTAACACTCATAAGAAATCACAAAATAACATGGTATGCCACATATTCTATATTTCACGTGCTTCACATCTTACTTCACTATCTCTTTTAATACCCTCTACATGATTGCCAAGTTACCACTTTAAATAAATAACCCACATTCATGCCCTAAACTATGTAACAATAACATATAATTGATGACTAGTCTACTTAAAACAAGATTCAAGCAATACCAACAGGATATACGAAGGATTTGCAATATATATCATATGCATTGTGTCAAACAATAGGCTCGAACATATAATTATAACTTGTCATATTACTTGAACTATATATGCAAGGCCCAAACTAACATACCATATAAGAATGTGTTGTAATGTTTGAGTAGATTTCACATTGGTTTGTTGTGAAAACAAAGTTTTTCAATGTAAATCCTCATTTATTTTTCTTTTATTTTTACACATGATAGTCTCAACGTGCACCAACCTTTAAATAAGAAAAAAATGATCTTTGCATAGAGATTTGTTGCATGTAGGATAATCTATGACAAAACCTTTACTTAACCATCCATCACCTCCAGAAATTCATTAACACAATGACTGAAGCATCGATTGTTTTTAGGAGAACTGATATAAACTTTAAAAGATCATTCCTTAGAGAAGAATTTAATTTCAATTTCATATTTAAACTAGGGAACCCCACCTATATTTAAGTATTATTTATAGTTTATATATAACCAATAATTTTTTTATTAATGACTTGCAACTATTTGTAGCCATCTCGCTAGTTGACGATTTTAGAATCAACAACAGGCAACTCAATAGGGTAGTCAAATTAAGAGTTGGTTGGAACTTAGAATCTTTGGGTTTTCTTTCTTATATCTGCTGAAAGTATTAAATTTTATAATCTGATATGGCCTTGCAGAAAATATATATGGAGGGTGGAATAAGATAGAAGAAGCGAGAATAGTTATTACTTTGTGAATCAACAAAATTCATGTAGCTTTGGTAATTTATACACAGGTAGTATTTCAGTGCAAAATGTATATCACAGAAATGTTGTGTTCAACATGTATATCACAGAACATGGGGAAAAAGTAAATGACGCTTGGAAGGCAGAGAAACATCTATTTTTTGAAATTATATAGAAACCATATATTTTTTGAAAGTATATAACAAACTAAAAATTTGTTGACAGTGGAAGAATAAATTTGGAAATTTAAATGCATTTTCCATATTCATTGGTGAAAGATAAAAAGGAGATAAGAAATATAAAAATTTAAATGAATTTGTGAACATGGGGTATAAGTAAATGACGCTTGCATTGTTGAGTACCATTTATTTTGAAATATATAAGAAAAGAAAAGTCTGTAACATATAAAAAAGTAAATGCATTTGCCATATAGACTGGTGAAGGATAAGAATAAAAGTCTCTAACATATTAAAAATAAAATGCATTTGTCATACAGATTGGTGAAAGGTAAGAATAGAGTATGTAACATAATAAAATTTAAATGCTTATTTATTTGAAATATGTCAAAAAATAAAAGTTTGTTACATACTACTGGAAATTTTGTAATATACAAAAAACTTAAAGTCTTTTACATATAAACTGGAATTTCAATGCGTTTCTCATGTAGACTAGGATTGTAGACTGGGATTGGGGCTCCCGCGGACCATTAGAGAAATATGTACAAGAAATAGGATTATGGAAAGAAGATAGAGTGCAATACCTACAAAAAAAAAATGGAAAGGTATAAGTGTTTGCCTATACATATCTATTTAAGAAACTGGAATAATTGGGTTCATAAAGAAAGAAGGATGTGATTAGTAATATAACAGTGAGGGCACATATGTGGCCTTTGGCTATTTTCTTGCAGCTGTCGTTTCATTGATGTCGCCGACGACTGCAGTTTCAAGGATGTCCTCGACGACTGCTGGATTGTAGACAACTACCTGTTTCCTTTCGTCGGCGGCCTGTTTCAATTTCCTTTCAAGCCATTCTTCAATGTAGATTCTCATTGGGGCGACGTTGATCTCATTCCATATTTTTATGTTGAAAAGATCATTTTCTAATTCTCGGAAGTCGATAGAAATAATAGAGAGAGCCTGATGAATTTCCTCATTCTGTACTGCATATTTGACTAGCCAGTCGTGGATGTGATCTTGATCAAATTGAAGGATGTTGTAAAAATTTTACAGATACAAGGCCTTAAACACAACTTGTTTATTGAACTCTTTCCTAGTTAAGGGAAAGGAGTTTGCGATTAAGTCGGGGTCTTGTAAGTCGTTGGTTTTCCTAGCTAGGTCTATATTTGATAGCCTTGTGAATAATTTATCTTTCTTCGAGATGGATTGTTAACATGACTGAACAATGAGATGCAGGTTCTTCACTTTTTATTTCCAACATTTCATATTGTTGACAATCTTGCCAAAAGGAATGACCATTTTTAAAAATAAATTTTCTTCATCTTTTAATTCGGCCTACAAAAGCTCGAGGAGACTATGTGCCCTGGTTCCAAGGGAAGTGATGGTTTATGATATTTTCCATGCCTCGATAACCAGTTCCATTATTTTTTTTATATTGTTCTCCACATATCCTTTACAGGATGCGAGCGGGGTGGGGGATGCTTTTACATTGGGTGCAAGGGTGCTAGGTATGGCTATTTCCAAAGGATTGACAAGAAATGACATAGGAATGAAAGAGTCTTCCAATTCCTTGACCTGGTCCTTCAGTATGGCATTCTCGGCCTTGATGCCTCCAATGGAATCATGAAGTGCTTCTCTGGTCATGGTGTGAATTTCAAAGATTTGGGATGACAACATTTTGGCAACGTCAACCTCTGAATGAGATTTGCCTTTTTTATTTTTAACATTTTTTTCTCAATTATCCAGTTTTTGGACCGGTTATCAAAACCAACACTTTGAAACACGAAGAATTCATATTCATAAAAAAATTTGGTAACGGATATGTCCATTGGATGGGTATGGTGGATGGCATCTCCGGGCTGATCAAGGAAGCAGATCATGCTATCTAGATTAGTGTCAAGTTCCATGTTCTCACTCTAAATTTCGAGCTCTTACACTTTTGCCCCACATTTTTCTCTTCTTCTCTCTTGGAATCTTGGCCTGCCCCACATTTTTTTTCTCTTCTTCTCTACTGGAATCTTGTGAGAACTATCAATTTTAGAGTGAGGAGGGTCATTATATCCCCCTCCATTTGAAGAACTATGGGTTTATTTGTTGTTGTGGTGGGTCGTTGCAGCGATGCTCCGGGATGTCATAATTTTGGGAGTGGTATTTGTGGATTGAACACACTTGTCAGTGGGGCCTTTCCCCTATTGCGTGTACAATTTAGTGCAACTTTGCACTATGTCTACGTCGTCATCATCAGAAGAAGGATCGTTGTCGCCACTGTCTCTGTTTTTGGGCAGGGTTTTTTTTACAAAACAATCGTCGAGGCCAAGTGTTTGTAAATTTTGTCTAAAACTATCATAGTGGTCGAACCCTCTTATTATTTCAGCATATCTTAGGTTGAATATGATACAATGTGCTGCGAAATCGTTAATTTTGTTGACGTTTTTCAACACAAACTCCCCTATTTTCCAAGGCAGAGGACTGAACTGTTTTTTTTTTCTTCCTTTGGAACAGATGGAACCAGTAGCTGTATTGATGCGCTACTTCTGAAACAAACATTATGTCCATAATGTGACATGGAAAGAGAACAGATTGTTCCATGGAGACAAAACTTCTTATGATAGTGTAATTATCCAAATGTTTGAGTGTCCCCTACTTGTCCAAAAACGTAGTTGCCTATTCAAATATGTGGGAAGCATCTTCTCCTAACAACAAAACTTTGAAAATAGATAGGAAGCCATTAAAAACCTCATAAAAATAGTGGGAAGCCTTGTGCTTCTAGAATGCCTGGTACTAAAACATTACTGGGTGGAATTTGCAGTTGATATTCTTGGACAAACACAGTTGCAGAAACCGATAGGAATGCACTATTGCAAAAGCTAAATAGGATGACATACAAAATTTATTTTCCGTTTTGTAGCTTGACAATTAGGAAGAAATTTCATGGGAAATTAACCTACCCCAATAAAAAATGGCTTGTTCGTTGACTGTGAAATACAAAATATAAAGAGACATGCGGGAAATAGTTGTTGTGGACTCTTGTCCCGTTATTCTTGTAAACAACCAGGCAATTTCACGAAATGGCTTTCTAAATGAACTAACCTGCATGCTTGTAATATCCTCAAGAACTAGAAGAGGGTTTTCCAAAAAAAGGGCAAGAGGTCCAATCCGTTATTATGCTTTGATAGGAATTGTTTGCAATCTTCACTTTTGAACGTCAATGTTGGCTCTAACAATTTCAGCATCTCGCGAAATACCTGAGGTGACAAAGAAACAGAAGAGCGGTCTTGCAGTGGAATAATTCTTTTCTCTGCAATAAATTTATTGACACACCA
Source organism: Picea sitchensis (assembly GCA_010110895.2). Taxonomy (NCBI): domain Eukaryota; kingdom Viridiplantae; phylum Streptophyta; class Pinopsida; order Pinales; family Pinaceae; genus Picea; species Picea sitchensis. The sequence goes on from SNQJ01S0009503.1 coordinate 80,375, forward strand.
AGAGACCAAGTCCTTACAGTCAAAAACCTCAGGGACACAGCCTACATCAGCAATTTTGGAGGTCCAAATTACTTGGTTCTTTGCGATAGAGGTTGAGTAATAAGAATATGCCCTGGACCACTGGAAGTTCTGGTCCTCACGAACAAATATGTTCATTGTATCTCCACAAAATTGTTGTTGAGATGATGCCATAGGTTTATGAGAACGTTGCTTTGTTGCAGATGAGAGTTTAAATGAACAGTTAGAGCCGATAATGCAACTGTTCGCTAAATCTTGGTTAAATGCTTATGAATGGGAAAGCTCCTCGAGGCTTTTGTTGATTAAGCACAATCTGTATTGGTGGTGAATGATGAGTTGTTAGTAGTAAATATTATTTATTGCATATTTAGAAATGCGAAGGTGGTGGGTATGACAAAGGGAAATTAAGGATTGGAGGTTTCGTGAACGTGCGAAGGCCATGACGTGCGAATGAGATTTCATGATTTTGAAATGAACACTCAGAAGGGATAATATAATCCTCCAATTTTTTTTTGGTTTAATGCACATCAACACGAGATGTCCTCGATCCTTACGCCCATGAATGACAATCTATACGGTTTCTGCATGATGACCTGTTAGAATTAAATGCCAGTCATTCCATATTTAGAAACAAGATATATATATATATCACTTTTATTTATTTTTATTATAGACAAGTGTGAAGGTGATAGAGACAACGAAGAGGAAGGAAAGAATGGAAAGTTCTGAAAAGCAGTCGGACGACATTCAAAAAAGGGTTACGGGGATAGTCACGACAACCGAGTGTTTCACGGTCAAATTTCATGTATCATAATTTTTAAGTGCAAAATGTGTAAAATGGAAGAGATCATGATGGGGTAGTTGAGAAGCCGATTTGTATATTTGAGTAATTCTGGCAAAGTGGCTAAGTATGGAGTAGGGAAATTGCTAATTGCATGCATAGCATTAAGATCTTATATATAATTTCCAACTGCTAATTGGAAAGGGGCACAAGCATAGGAAACAATGACTACTAACTGAATATTTCTTCAACCCGCCAAACCGACGATCCGCCAAATAAATTTGAACAAATGGGGAAGTATAGAAGGCAGACAGACGGGCTTCAAAATGGGGTGAGAATAATTCCACAAAATATGCAAGGACCCAATGGTTAAATTGTATTTCTCAGAAGTTTTCAGTTCAAAATGTATACCACGGAAGAGGGTATGATCTAAGGATGGTTACAAATTTGTATATCGCGGAAGTGTCAGTAGTGTTCACAAGCCATGGAAGAACAAATGGCCAATCTAGAGCTTGCCTACAATGAATTCATGGTCGGAGAAGTTTCTGGATATGGAATACGAAAGTGTTCGGTCGGTGTCCTGATAAAAGGGCACGAGTGCAGGTGTGAACCCAAAAGATCGCCCACGTGATCAACCATACATTTTTGAAAGAAGGAATAAGTGATGAAAAATATAAAGTTTAGGGAAAAGAGAAATGAATATTTGGCCAAGTATAGAAGATGGAAAAACAAGGACCAATATATTCACATCTATAACAGATATCCCATTTTCGTGCCAGGATATATACTACGAAAGAATTGCGAAGCTGGCAGGAACAGAAAACAAGGACTAGGAACACGTTCCGTGAGTTTACTTGGTTGTTGTTTGTATGCTTCATCTGTCAATTTGTATAGTGTGGAACTATGGGTGTTGTTTGGAGGACACAAAACTATAGAGGAAATGATTTTCCCTTTAATATAGTTGGTGTGATGCAAATGTGGTATACTTTTTCATCCCTAAAGAAAGGCAATCATGAGCCCCCCATCCCTAGAGCCCGTCTGTAAATTTGTATATTGCGGAGCTCCAAATGTTGTTTGGAGGTCACAGAAAAGTAGAAGTGAAATGTTGACCCGGTCAGCGTGTAAGTCCGCCTGTCAATTTGTATATCATGGAACTCTTGGTGCCAGTTGTAGGACATGGAAAAATAGAGGGTTAATTTAAATAAAGAGGAAGTGGTCGTTGGAAATGCATAAATTTGCGAAGCTACGGAGCAAGGAATTTTCGTGAAAAAAAGATTAAGTGACTAGGAAGAGAAACTAGAGAGAATAAAAGAGTGGGAAAATAGAAAGATGGAAGACAGTTTTCTTAAGCGCGAATTGGTTTCAAAGAAGCCCCATTGTTTCAAAACCATGATTTTCTATTAATTGTCAGCAAATGCATGGTTGAATATTAGATTTTATTGCAACGTGTGCATGTAAGTATGTTCTTGATACATTCTTCCATGACTGTAACATAATAACCTAACTACTAAACTTAAATTTCTACTAATTGCCATAAAATGCTTTGTTGAAGATTAGATTTTATTGGAACATGTGGGTGTAACTATGTTCTTGATACATTCTTCCATGACTGCAACATATTAACTCAACTATCAAACTTCTTGCATTATGGGTTGTTAGCATTAAAACTTCTTGCAACATATTTACCTATTGTACATCACAAATTGTTGACATAATGGAGGGGTTGTTCCATATGGTATCATAGTAGGTTAAACCCTGTGACTTGGACCATTACAACTTCCACTATATTAAATATTTGATTAAAAAATCATTGCTGATTAAAATTTGAAATTTGTCTATGCAGGTAATCATGGTTAGAGGGCACTGTGGAGGTATACAACGTGGTGCTAGGGGAAGAGGTGCACCTCCTCTTGTAGAATCCACGCCAGAGGGGTCTAACCCCTAAGGAGAAAAATAAGTCCTTGAGCAGAAGCAGGTAGCTATGGGAGATGTGGTTGGGTTGATGAGATCCTTTCATAGGATGTCAGAGTCCTTGATTAACCAACTAGACAGGGAAGAGGGAAGAGCACCTCTACCCAATGAGGGTTCACAGTGTGCTCTAGCTGGTAGTGGTAGCATTCATAGAGAACTTGAGAAGGTGAATTTTCCCGATTTCATGGGTTCCACAGATGGCTCAGCCATCGAGACATGGTTGGATAACATGGAGATGTGCTTCGCACTTCATGATTACACCTCCAACATGAAGGTCCACATGGCAGTATTTCAACTCAAGGGGAGTTATCTTCTATGGTGGAAGACACTCCTTCCTCAACTAAACATGGTCATTGAAGAGGTGTCATGGGAGATGTTTGAGGAATGGTTTCAGGATAGGTACTTGTGCAAGGAATTCATTGAGCGTCAGCTCAATGAGTTCAACACCTTACGACAGGGTGGTCGTATGGTGCCAGAGTATGAGGCCAGGTTCATGGAGTTGCTTAGGTATTCTCCACATATGAACATGGAGAAGCTAAGGGTCAACAAGTTTTTGTTCATCCATAACTTCAACATTTGTGTGAAGATGAGGATCCTAATGCCTCAGACATTGCACGATGCAGTCCAGAAGGCCCTCATAGTTCAGGAAGAGATAACCAACGGGGGTCATGGAAAGACTCTTGCAATATTGACTGGACATACGACTTCAAGAGTGCAACAACATCAGACATCAAACAGACAAACATCAGGGTATCGAGATACATATAGAGGGCCCATGTTCACAACACCATGATGACTGAATCCTTATAAGAGGAATCCCTATAGAGTACCACCACATCAGCAACAACGTCACCCATAACAACAACAGTTTAGGCTAGTTCAATAGAACATACCATAATCTCAGACTGGTAGGCCAACAACTTCTGCTTCAGGGAACATGAATACTTGATCGAAGACAAGATGTTGGACATGTGGAGAGCCACATTACCAGCAATATTGTCTAATAGAGAAGGATAAAGCGACTGGATCAATAGGACACACTACAGTTGAAGATTTTGGCAAGGCCCATAGGATTCATGCAGTGGTAAACATCCGCCAGGCAGAACACCAGTCCATCATGCTTGAGATGTTAGGTACAATCGTCAACCAAACCTTTAGTATTTTGATAGATCCAGGTGCTACATAGAGATTTATTTCTAGTGTAGGGCTAAAGCGGATTAAGTTAAAGGTAGTCGATCAGGACGAGTTCAGATACGTAGAAATGGTATGAAGTGCCAAACATAAGGTTGGAGGAAAGGTTATGGACTATTGCATTAACTTGGGATATTTTGTAACAAAGTCCAACCTATATGTCACTATATTAAGATATTATGATATATTAATCAGTATGGATTGGTTGTAATCGCATGATGCGATACTCAAGTGTAAGACGAAACGGTTAAGTTTCATAGATGATGTGGGACAGAGACAAGTGATTGTAGGAAGAAACCAGACAGTGTCCTTGAGATTATTTTCTTCTCTACAGCTACAAAAGAGTATTCACAAGGGATGCAAGCTATATGCAATCTTAGTGCTAAATGAAAAGGGCGAGGTGAAAGGATTAGAAAACCTTCCTATAGTACGAGAGTTTGTGTTGGGGCTAAGAAATGTCCTATTCTCATCCACCTTTCCCTTCATCATTATTCACATTTCATTGCCCCATTAACCTTTCACGATATCATTTAATAAATATACTTGGGTTTCACCTTATTATTTTCCACTTTATTCATTTTAGTATTAAAAGGGAATTTGTGATTAAATGTTGTAAAATCGACATGTTTTCATATATATCTCAAAAATGTGTGAGCTTTGTAATGTGTAGGAATATGAGAAGGTTTAATTCAAAAGGACTTCTCGAATACTTCCTCCACCATTTCAATATTTGAGGAGATAATTCAAGCCCATTCCAAGGAGAAGATCATGGAGATTTGGTTGGAATATCTTATCCAAGATATATGAGAGATATGTGTGAGGATTTGNCAAGCCCATTCCAAGGAGAAGATCATGGAGATTTGGTTGGAATATCTTATCCAAGATATATGAGAGATATGTGTGAGGATTTGAAGGGATTATATTTTGTAATAATGGGAAATAGGTTGAGAGAAAATTGGATCTGTAATAATGATATGGTTATCTTATCTTCAAGGCTCTCATGTATAAAAGAGAGTGCTCTCTCTTCATGAGGATTCAAGTAGAGTAGAAATCAATTATAATATGTAATTAGAATCAGAGTAGTCATTAATGGTAGTCCTTAGGATTCGAAAGACAAAGGGATTCTTAGATTTGATTCATGGTTTTGGCTTTCATGCTTTCATTATTCTTTTATAAAGATTGATTTGATTATTGTAATATAAGATTGCTTCATTGGTGAGATCTTGCATATGTTGTTGTGTCATTCAACTCTTCACATGCTGTACCTATTTTTCCTTCATGTAGTTCTCCATTTCTAGATTAATTCCATTTACGCAATTTCTCATTCTTAGAGTAATTTCATTTATGCAACTAGATTAATTTCAATTCCAAGTCGTGTGTTTCAATTTCCTGCATTAGATTAATGATTCTATTTCAGTCGTGTGTTAGATTAATGATTCATTTTCAGTTGTAGCTTAACATTAGATTAGATTAGTCTGGCTTCAATCTTTCATATACTTTGCATGTGCTTCCTCAGTTTACGAACCCCACGTTGACAAATTAGATAGTTGGGCAAGTACTACAACTCAATTAATACAACATTAGTTTGGCCCAATATAACGATTGGCATTCCCTTGTCACGATTGTTGTTCATTTTGTTGTTTGTTTGAATGGAACAATTGTTGTTTCTTTTGTTATGATTGTTGTTCCTTTGCAGGGGTTGCATCTCTGGAGGACGGGTACTGAAAACAGAAGGTAAGAACCTATGTAGGGGACAAGTAAAACGTTTGTGCCAGCGCCTACCTTTGGATGATGCATAGAGGTTATATTTTAGGACATCTTTAGAGCCCAATAGTTTGTAGACATGTTTCCAGAAGAGTTACCAGGCTTACAGCCCAAACGAGATTTGGATTTTACAATCGACTTGAAACCTGGAACCAAACTGATAATAATAACGCCTTATCAGATGTCAACGACTCAGTTACAGGAATTGGAAATGAAATTGAAGGAGTTATTGGACTTGGGACTTATACGTCCAAGTGTGTCACCTTGGGGTGTGCCAATTATTTTCATAAGAAAGAGGGATGGATCGTGGAGAATTTGTATTGACTACTGTCAATTGAACAAAGAGATGATCAAGAACCAGTAATAGTTGCCAAGAATAAACGATTTGTTTGATGAGATGAATGGAGAGATAGTGTTTTCGAAAATTGACTTGAGATCAGGATATCACCAGTTATGGATTAAAGAGGAAGATATCCCTAAAACCATATTCAAGATGAGATTCATACACTATGAGTTTATAGTCTTACCGTTTGGATTGACAAACACCCCGAGGGTGTTTAGGATCTTGATGAATGGGGTGTTCCACGAATACTTGGACAAGTTTTCTCAGGTATTTATTGATGACATATTGATTTATTCTCAGACAAAAGAAGAGCATGAAAAAAAATTAAGATTGATACTACAATGTCTACCAGAAAACAAATTATATGGGAAACTGTCGAAATGTTATTTTTGCCAATGGAGGATTCATTACTTGGGACATATCATATCCGGTGAAGGTATCGCTATGGATCCAACGAAAATTGAAGCTATTATGGAATGGTATGCACCAAAAAATGTACAATAAGTACACAGATTTATGGGTTTAGCAACGTATTACCGACGATTCGTCAATTTTTTTTCGAAGATAGCAAATGTGATCACGGAATTGTGGAAGAATATTGTATGGACCGATAAATGTGTGGAAGAATTTCAAGGGCTCAAGGAGTTATTGACGACAACATCGATACTGAAAGTCCCTGACATGGACAAGAAATTATTTGTATGCACAGACGCATCAAAGGAAGTCTTAGGCGGAGTATTGATGCAAGACAGTCGAGTGATCTCTTACATTTCAAGGAAATTGAGAAGGCATGAGGAGTGCTACGCAACACATGACTTGGATTTATTGGAAATTGTATATTCCTTGAGAGTTTGGAGACACTATCTGATTGGACGAAAATTCCAATTAAAGACAACTCATTGTGGATTGCATCACATATTTACGCATAGTGACTTGAATGCATGATAGAGGCATTGGTCAAAATTACTTAGTAAATACAACTTATATATTACTTACATAAAATGTGCGATGAACAAAGTGGCAGATGCGTTGAGTCGAAGACCACGTATATTCTCGGTAATACTTCTTCAGAAGAATCTTCGAGAAAATATTCTAACTATACAGATCGACGATGACTGGTATAAATAGGTTAAGGAAAATATTGGACAAGATACCATGGTGGTACCAAAGTTCGAAGGTTATACATTGGATAATGACAGATTGTTGAGGTATCACATTAGAATTTACATACCACCTAGTCATGAATTAAGAATTTTTATCTTGAGTGAAATGCACCGAGAAGTGTACATGGCTCATCCGAGAGCCACGAAGATGAAGAAAGACCTTAAGTATTTATACTTCTAGAAGGAAATGAAAGAAGACATAGTTAGTTATGTGGCACGATGTCCAGAATGTCAGCAAGTGAAAGTTGAACATAGACATCTGGCAGGATAACTACAACCACACGTTATTCCAGAATTGAAATGGGATGTCATTTCGATGACAAGGAGACACGACTCAATTTTCGTGGTAGTTGACACTCTGACAAAAAGTGCACACTTTATACCTATCTGTACGATGTATCAGGTGCCAGACATAACTAGAGTTTTTGTCAACGATATTTTAAGGTTACATGGTGTACCAAGAAGGATCATATCTGATCGAGTATCAGTGTTTACATGACGATTTTGACCAGTTTCCAAGAGGCTTTAGGAACATAACTGAACTTTAGCACAACATATAACCCCGAGACAGACACGAAGACAGAAAGAATGAACCAAATTTTGGAATATATGTTGCATATGTATGTAATGGATCAACATAAATGTTGGGAAGATTTCTTACCACTAGCAGAGTTTGCATACAACAACAACTATCAAAGTATGGTTAAGATGGCACCATTTGAGTTTCTTTACGGGCGACCATGTCGTATGCCGTTGAGTTGGGATCGAATTGAGGATAGGGTCCTGGTGGGACCAGAAGTGATCGAAGAAATGGAACAACAAATGCAAATGATAAGACAAAGGATCGACATAAGATATATGCTGATGCAAAACTAATTGACTACAATTATGAAGTTAGAGACCGAGTTTTCTTGCGGGTAAAACTGCACAAGAGTTTGATCAAGTTTGGAAAGGGTGTTAAATTCTCTCCTAGGTTTTTGGGACCTGTCGAAGTTGTGGAAAAAAAAGAACCCATGGCCTATCGACTAGCCTTTCTTGATTCTTTGAGGCTTATTCATGACGTATTTCATGTATTTGTTTTGAGACATTATGTTAGTGATCCTACACATGTGATTGATACGAGTTCCTTGCAGGTGTCGGGCGAGGGTGCTCTCACATCAGAGCCAATCCCCATTCTAGACCATCACATTCGACATCTACAACGTCGAATAGGCGATTAGGTCAAGGGCCAATGGGACAATTATAGTCCATACTTGGCTATCTGGGAGGACTCATATGATATGCGTCAACATTTTCCTTTCTTATTTGATATATTAGACATATAGATCTTGTTAGATAATTTTATTTACTGCATTTATATATTGTATAACTTCGGGACAAAATTTAAAACAAGAGGGGTGTATGTAACATCCTGCCCTACTAAGAACACATTATCGACTTATTCTTTGAGGACACTTGCATGTAAGTGATCTAGTTATAGTACATGGTTATTTGTTTCGATTATGGATTTTTATGATGATGTTGATGGGTTGTGATTTATTATCGTTTGATATATATGTATTGATAGATGTTATTGATGAGTTTACATGAGTTTGTAGGACACGTTCTATATTGTGGATTCTGATGACATCAATGGATCTCCTTGGTATCCAAATTGAGTTAAGGAGTGGATTGAGTTTTGCTTGAGTATTTCATTTTACGCATATGTGGCATATGATTGATTTAGTATGGTTATGCATATGGATCAGTGAAAATGTTTTTTCAATGGATGCAGGTTGATGATGCTTGCTAATTCGACTCACATAAGGAGTAAAGGGGTCTTGCACATAAACCAGATGTTGAGGGAGAGGTGTGGCAGCATCTCTGTCACAAACTACTAGCACTCTCGTCGTGACTCGAATTGTAGGTTAACGATTACCTAGTTCGATAGGTACACAATATCATGAGGGAGGACTGAGACAGCCGCTCACGAAGATTCTAAGGGGTGCGCAATAAGGTTGAGTCCTTATTCCTTACAAGCCCTTAGTCTCTCACAAGATCAAATGAGTGGAGTGTTGACTCCAAGGGTTGGACAAACTAACATAACCAGTGAAAAGGTGAGTGGCACCCTTGGAGAATGGGAATGCGTTTGGAAGGGCACGTTGCGTAATTTAAAAACTTGAGTCAATGAATTTAGGTGGCCTAGAAAACAATGAATTGATTTGACATTGTCAGATTTAAAATAATTAATTAATGGGTAATTTTATTAATTTTAAATCCCCATAAAAGTCTAAGCCTACTCTAAGACAAAGCCTAAGTTGAAGTTTAGTTATGGGACTAAAATAAAATGTTAAATAAAATAAAATATTAGAGATAAATCAATCTAAAGAAAAAGTGAGATAAATATGAAGATGCGATATAATGCACATGTGTGCAAGAAAATACTAAAATGGAATTTTAAAATAAGAGATAAATAAGTATGAGAGAATAGGTGTACACCTAAAATGGTATCTAGAGTCTAGCTACCATTAGTCTAACTAGAAGAAGACTCATATTTTAACTCTAACTAAGATTTAGTAAGCAGTTAGTCATTAAATAAAAATCTTGGGAATAAAGAAACAAGTAGGAGGGATTTAAAGAACACATTTAAGAAATGTGAGAGAAATTTACTTTTAATTTAAATAAAATATCTAATTACTTGTGAAATTTGGGGAGAGGGTGACAAGTGTGAGGGTGAAATAATCATAATTTCTTTAATTAAAAAGAAAATTAATTGTCCATGTGGGCATGTGTTAGTAAGGAATTTCCTATAAAGAAAATGCTCTACATGGGACAAGCATTACACTGGTTATTGGTAAAGTTATGATGCCAAATTATTTTTGACTGGTTTATGATACCAAATTATTTTTGACTGGTTTCACTTGTGAGAGTTAAGATACCAAGCTTGAGATAGAGTGGTAGCTTTACCTTGCAAGGCAAGCATGGAGTTAAATTATTTTTAATTGTGTGGGTGGCCCCTTTGCGGCTTGTGGGGCTAAGGGGAAGAAGAGTACCCCTAACATTTTCTAGGAGCTACCAGTGAAGTCCATCAATTAGAACAAGACAAGACCAAAGAAAGTGGGCAAGATCCAAATTGGAGATCAACATCCACTATCAAAGGTCATTGATCCCCGTATTTATTTGGTTATTAATTTAGATCTTCTTGTAAATAAAAATTTCAATTTTTCATTTGTATTCAAGTTATATTGATGTATTCGATTGTGCATGGAACACTTGTATAATAGTCCGCAATGCATTCACTCTCGTATTCAAAATTTATTTATTGGCATGTTGGTTAAATGGCCAAGAGATTTTATGGATTTTTATTTATGATCTCTTTCAAAGGAAGGATTTGTTTTTAAAAGAAGAGAGAGAATTTTGTAGTTGAAATTTTAATTTCTGGTTAAAATCATGTGTAGAGTGATCTTCTGTCGAATGGATTTCTGCTTCAATTTATAGTATTTATCCACCAGTTAACGCGTACTCTCTATCATAGAACACATCCCGTTCTCCGATATTCTAGTTGCTTATAACTAGCACAGCCACATAATTGTGGCAGATGAACTCTGAAAGACATCTTTAATTTATTAAATCTTAATTTTAATATAAATCCTACTTAGGGTTTGAAAATAAATTTGTTATATCAGGTCAACATTTTCTTTGCCTTCCGAACCATTATTCCTACACATCGGAACCTATCAACTCATCAACTGTTTGGTTAAGAACAATACAGCCCAATAAAAATTAAAAATTGCTACGAATATATAATATATTAAAAATTGCAATCATCAAACATTGTTTTATATGAGAATCCCTGATATAATCGCACAACCCCATTTTCTTAATAGTTATTCCATCATCATATTTATTTCTGATTTATCAAAATAAATAGAAGTTGACACCCAACTGCACATCCACTTGCGCACAGATTTCGATACACCCACTGATTCGGTGAGTCGAACATCGTTGAAAATATACGTGAGATGATAAGATTATAATCTCCAAATCTCACTGACGATACCCGCTGTAATGAGAGCGCTGTAATGAGATGGCTTTGACAACAGTGGGCTGTAATGAGACGGAACGCATGCCCCAACATAAAACTTATGTGGTAATAATTGTAACGGGTGTTCCCAATTTGTCTGTGGTAATATGAAAAGTTTCAGATGGCCGGTTTAGAAACAGAATGTGGTCATTTATTTAGATGTCAGTGTTTAATTTTGCTTAATCATTTAAAAGTGGCAATTACATATCTTTACAGTAAATTTTTAATGTGATTAGGTAAATGTTAAAAAGTAAACATGTTAATGGATGCTTTGATAAATGAAAGAAAGTTATAAACAATAAAAGAATATGCCAGCATCTTCAATGCATAGCCATCAGATTATCATATTAGGGTTTAAGATTAAATAAGGTTAAAAGATCATTAATTGTGCCCATTGTCAATAGGTATATGCCTTTTGGCTTAATTACATCCTCCAAATAACCATCAGATTATCTTCTTGACCTCCACGCATCCATCTTGTAGACTCGTGAATGTAAGTGTACGCTGATAAGTTTTACATGGTCCCTATATTTAAAATTTGCATATTTTCTTTATTACATTACAGTCCTGGAATTTTACTTCTACGCATTGAAATTTGAGAATGGAATCGTTGATACTGCCCAAATTTACACAGTTTCTATATTAAGATTTGCATGTGTGATCCGTTACATTACAGTCCTGAAATTTTACTTCTATGTATTGAATTTCTGAGAATGAATTAGTCGTTAAACAATGCCCTTTTTCCTCTTTCTCTCCAAAAATCGATCGTGGATTACTTCTAAGTTAGTTTCGTAATAATCCCGAAACTGCGCTAAGGAAATCTTAAAACCCAGTATGCGTTTGCGAAGGTTGGTTGATTGGGTAGGTTCTTTTTTCCTTTTTCTTTTGTAAGAGGTGGCTAATTTTTTTACAGTAAAACTGAAGGACTGTCATCATTTTAAAAGCTTCATTATTATGCTCCAGAAGATTTGTTTCTCAGAATCTTTCTTTCAATCTTCTTGGTTGAGTCTTAGATGTTATTCTCGTCATTTTTGTTGTTTCTAATTATGTAGTCTGAACCCACCTCAGAATCCTTAACCAGAATCTCATTTCCACGTGGCTTGGTCAAGTGCAAACCTGGATTTATTGCCCTTCCCTTAGCGCCTTATGCGTCGAGCTTGGTGTTGCTTGGTGTACGTTGCGTACGAAAAATTGAAATTTCATTTTCACTAGAGTTTAAAACTTCGACTTGATAATTTCAATTGGATACTGGGATAGTGGTGACGACTGGTCCAAATTTTTTATCCATAAGAATCTTTAAATCAATCGTTTCCTAGTAAATTGCAACCCCTGTTCGAAATTCGATTTGAGAATAAACTTTGTTACCCTATCGCCAAATTTAATTGGAAACTGTATATTTTGTTTGCGTTCATTGGGATGATTGACAGTTGGAATGCGTTGGTAGCTTTCCTCTTGTTTCCTGGAGTGTGGACGCGGCTACCGTATCGCCGAATTTCAATTTGAGGAAAAGCTTATCCTTTACCGAATGCATTTTGGTTTCCTGTTGAGTCAAATCTCCGTTTTAGATTTGTGAGAAGATTGGCGGTTTGAACTTGTTAAATATACCTTCCATGTAAGGAATCTTCCGCCTTGAGGTCGCTCCTTGTAAACGAGAATTTGTTTACCTTAAGAATATCACATGGTTGATTTCTGGTCTTCTTTTGTTTCTTACCTTGAAGATGTGAATTAGTACCGGTATCATTTATTGTATTGATAAATAAATTTGGTCTTTCCTAAATCCTTTAAAATAGAGTTGAAGGTTAAAATTGAGTTATTATATCATTGTTAATTATATTAGGTCCTTCTTTAACTCTAGAAATGGAATTAAGTCAATAGTGAGCCCTTTATCTAATTATTATATTATATGAGTGAGGTCTTTTTAAACAAATTTTAATGGGTATATAGTAAGGTATAAGAAAACTCATTGTGGTGATAACATGTTAATTTTCTTAGTTCTTCAAAAAGGAACATGCAAGCAGCTCTAATTTTTATCTATTGCTTTCGGAATTGATCTCTTATAGTTTTAAAGATAATTAAGATAGCATTCGGAAGATTTGATCCTCATGAAATCGTTGATTGAATTATATATTATTATTAAATCCTTATGTGTTGCCTAAGAATGATTTTAATCTTTGGGATTATAAATGATCATGTTAAATAACATTTAAAATATTTATATATATTACTTAATAGGATTGCGTTTTCTCTTGTTTCTTTACCATTACAATTGGATATGTAAATTAGTATTATTGCTTTGTTGCGTAATAATATATTTTATCTCATTAAGATACATAGTGGGCTATATAAGTGTTTTTTCTTATTACAATAGCTTCTTGGATGAACTTGACTTGTAAGTCATTAATTGGGGATTAGGATTAGATCTATATATACTACTAAGATTGTACTTAGCTAATGGGGTTTTTAATAATCTTTATGTATTATTAATCTTTTATTCAAAATTACATTTAAGCATTGCTTGAAATATTGATTAAGTAGAATAGACTAATATTTTGCACTATGAGGAATTGTTGGTTAAGTATGTTGATAATTCTAGTCTTGGATTGCGGTGTATCATTGTATTAATCAGGTTTAGATACTTTCTTGTTCCTTAGAATAGTCGCGAGACTTAATGGTCAAAATCAATCGAGGTGCTAACCATGCATGATAGGTTGGGCGGGTAGTTTCCTTATGTTATCATCTTGAGATATGCTTGATTGAATAGTAGTGATGTTATTTTAGTTGATTGTGATAAAATTGATTGAGTAGTTATTAATTTATGTTGTGTCGGAAGTCACTTACATTAACAATTGTTTCAAAAACATTATATTTACCTATTATACATCACTAATTGTTGATATAACAAAAGTGTCGTTACAACCCTGATTTCATAATTTTATTTTGAATCTTGGCAATTACAATAATCTACAAAATCAACATTTTCGAGTAGTCCCGGACCTTAGCTTGCTTTGAGAAAAACTTAAGACATTCACCATATATGAGGCATGAAAGTTGTTTCATATGCATTACAAGGATTACTTTATTATAAAACCAAAACATGAGTGTTGTTTATTTTGATTTTTTTTTAATGCAATATCAGATATTATTGGTCAAATCTTCTAAATATTATAAAGACAATATTTCATGATTTCGAAGCTATCACTTGTTAAGATTCACTTGTTCAAAGGTATCATACAAAATGATTTGATATAGAAAGGTTACCATAATGAAACTTAGACTTGGTTTCTTTTATCTCTCGAAGTGTATGTTGTTCCGTTGTGAATTATTGTGGGGTTAGCATTTATTTCATGAATTATTCCTCTCTTTTGGTTTTCATGGGTTTGTCATATGTTTAAAGTGCTTGTCATAGTCTGGAGTCGAATTAATGAAAAGGTAAAATTGCTAATCAGTACACAACGTTCGATTGCCACGTATGGATCATGGTATGATTACGTTCAGTCTTGGTGAGGTATCAACATATATTTCCAATGCATGGTTCTTAATGATCGCTACAAGCTTAAGGCTCACTGAAATCTAAAAGGAATTAGCATGAATTTTGCCTCTTGGTCATCGTGTTTCAGATTGACACAAACCTATCTATGTCAGCATTATCAATATGAAAGACAACTTGATTTTTCAGTCGAACGATATTTAATTCCTTGGTAATAAATATTATTCCATATGGTGGATTGGTCGTCATACCATCTCTATCGCATTTAATATCAGAGACTAAAATTGAATGTTCAATTTGGATTGAGCTTGGGATACGAGATACCTCTTTTATCAAAATTCTAAAATGATCTCAGAATCGTCCTGTGGGCATTTTAGGTTCGCGATGATTGTCATGCATTTAATCAATCGTCATATTGCAAAACTTTCAAAAATAAGGAAATGTACAGAGTCATCACATTCTGAATTCAAATCTCATCAAAGCCATTATGACTGTTGAGATCTTTCGTGTCACTTCTCCTAGTTAGGTGAGGATTTTTCGATATGTTCATTTTCTCTAGGTTTGTGAACACATTACTTGTTACTGCTCTTGTGGCACAGATCTGAAAATATCCTGGTCTAAAATTGTTGAAAAACACATTGCATAGCCTTTGTTGTTTGTTTGAACTCCTCATCATTACGGTTCATATCCTTATGAAATTATTTTGGGACCACAACCTTATGATGTATCCCACTCCACGAAAACGAGGGTTTATGTTAGATAAAGAAAATGGTTCTTCCATAGATTTCCCCATGAAGAAGATCCTCCGGTGCTCTGAGATCGTCATCAAGGTAAGCCTATAATTCCTCTCCTAGAGGTCAATTTGATTTAACCTTTCACTGTTATGGTCTTTTAAAGGTAAAAATCAATTTGCTATGTTGTCTTGGAAATCATTCAAGAAAGCTTTATTATAACGCAATCTAAAGGTCGATAGCTTAAAATATGGTCGATTTAACTAAACAATTTTTGAAGTAATAAGTCATTATTAGAATGCTAATTAAAGCACTCGTTACATGAGTGATCATTTCGATTATTATATGGATGATGAGTATGTGAACGAAGCCACCCACTTGCCCGTTTTCATCATTTGTTAAAATTCAGGTTGAATAGGAATTTATCTCTATTTTGAGATAAGAGCGCTACTGTATATGGCATTCAACATTTGATCTAGTTGAGGTTATTTGTTTAGATTTATTTTTAATTTTCTTTGTTTAGAATAGCTACAGAATCTATGATTATGTACCATTCATAGAATATTTGTAGTAATTTATACGTTTTTTATTTTGTGATTTACATGTATCCAATTTTTGGTAAAAAGATTGAATAGGAATATCTAAAGGATAATTACGAGATTCATACAACCAAATTAGGCTAAGGATTCTATAAATTTTCTAGGAATGAACACGAAATTGTCCAGATTAAAAGTCGCGTCAATCTCCAGGGAGGCGAATTTCAGAATGCATTTCTGACCAAACCGTTAAGTATTTCCAGAAACCGTTGAAACCCACTTGCTAAAGACACCAATTTAGCTAACCATAAAGTCATTTTTCAAACAAACAAATATTTTTGAATATATCAGTGATTTTCTAAACGGTTTTTTCCAGAAGATGTATTTTGACATTTTTCTTCTGTACCGGATTTGTAATGGCAGATCTGATTTTTTTGTTACTATAGAATTCGACCTAGGTTGGGGGAAACATTATAAAAACCATATTATTATTCGAGTAATGAGGGGGGTTTCTCCAGAATTGAGAGAGGAAATTTGGCTTCCTCATTCTCTCTTAGTTCTTTAGTTGTGACTTTCTTTCCGCTGGGAATTAGGATAGGAGGAGTCTCCGCAAAATCTGTGAAAATTCTGGGATATTGAAAGATTGAACACTTTTTAAGAAGAATGTGTGACTGCGAATTGTTTCAGGTTTTATTCCTGTAAGTGATTTTGTTATTTTTTTTTTAATCTTATATCTGTCATAATATGACATGTTCCACGTTCTTATTACAGTAGTTTTGTATTGTTCAAGCTCAACTTTGTCTACTTTCNCTTCTTAATCCATGTTGGAATAATGT
Organism: Picea sitchensis; assembly: GCA_010110895.2. NCBI lineage: Eukaryota > Viridiplantae > Streptophyta > Pinopsida > Pinales > Pinaceae > Picea > Picea sitchensis. The sequence goes on from SNQJ01S0009503.1 coordinate 97,259, forward strand.
AGAAATGATAGGCAGATTGCTAGGGATTGGGTTGTTGTGTTCAGTTTATATTTAGCATAAAGAGGTTTGAGATCCACACTTCATGGATCTACGATTTAGTTTGTTTTTGACTATCTCACCTATTTTTGTACTCTGATTTCATTAGTGAATTGAATTGGTTTTCACCATTCCTTGGAGTGAGCGAGCCTTTTGTGCTCTGCTCCCTTTTGCCTCTCTGTGTTAATTTAAGTTGGTATCAGAGCCCAGAGNNNGAGGTAGTGCGCCCAGATCAGACCGTGAGACATTCACTGAGATATCAATGCGCTGAGATATCTGTCTACACTTGTGCGTGGAGGAGAGAGTTTGCGCTGGAGAAGTGAGTCCACGCTGGAGAAGAGAGTCCACACTGGTGAAGCTCGTGAAGTGAGCCCGCGCTGTTGTATTTTCCAGCCACCTGTGTGAAGAGTAACAGCGCGCACAGCCTGCTACGACTCCTGCAGCGATTGCCTCCATATCTGACTTCTGCAGTGATTGCCACACGACCTGCTCTGACTTCTGCAGTGATTTCCGCACGGCCTGCTCTGAGTTCTGCAGGGATTGCTGCCATATCTGTTGCGATTGAACCAGAGCCACCAAAGAAGAAAACACGTAGGATCGATTGAACCAGAGAAGGGATCCGCTGCTCCTTTCAACACGCCCAACTGTCTCCTGGCGCAGCCTACAAAAGACCAAGGTGTGTTGTCAATTTTTTTTTCTGGAAATTTTTTTGTTGATTAGTTTTGTATTCACCTCAGAGATCAGGTGAAATGGCCACCGCCCAACAACATTTGGCTTATACATATATCAACGAGGCTTCCAAACTAAATGGAAAGAACTATGTCAATTGGAAATTCAAGCTGCAGACTGTTCTTGAATTATTTGGTGGCTGGACGATTGTGAATGGCACTGAGCTGAAGCCTACATATCCTGCATTACTTGCAGATTGGAATAAGAGGGAAGCCAGAGCAAAGGTTACATTGTGAATGTCTGTGCAAGATAAGATTATTCCTCACATCAGAAATTGTGACACGTCTAAGAAAACATGGGACGTGCTCAAAAGTCTTTATGAAACCACCGATGCAAATCGAGTATTGTTTCTAAAGGCCAAACTGATGTTGATCAAGATGGAAGCAAATGAAGGGGTAAGTAAGTACATCTCTCGCATCAAAGATTTAAGTGATAATTTGGCAGTTATAGGTGAAAAAGTAGCTAGTACTGATCAAGTAATTATCGCTCTAAAAGGTTTACTGCCAGATTATAAAATGTTTATTTCAGCACTTGCAGCGAGAGAAAAACCCCCAAATTTTGTAGATCTTACAGGTATTCTCCTTCAAGAAGAAGAAAGGATGAAACATTATGATCAGGATGCTAAAAGTTCAGATCTCACACTAATGGCACGAGGTAAATATACGCACAGAGGTAAACAATGGAGCAAACCATGGAACAAATCATGGAATGGAGACAGAGGCAATTTTCACTCAAAACAGAAAGGTATGGCTCAAACTGATAGAAATAATGGAGATGGTCATTATTGGGGCAAACCAAAACACCTCAATAGAAATAATTATCAAAAGAAATATCATAATAATAGAAGCCACAATGAAAGTCACAATGTAAATTACAATGGGAATTTTGCAAACACAGACGCTCCTGAAATTAATGGATTAAGAAATCTGAGATTATTTATTTCTGAGCATGCTCTGTCTGCTGAGACAGATGATAAGAATGCATGGTTTATAGATTCAGGTGCATCTGCACATACGTCCTATAGGAGAGAATGGTTTGATGACTACAATGAGAAAATTGATGGTACTCATATCTATTTAGGTGATAATAGGTCACTCAAAGTTCAAGGTTATGGAATAGTAAAGGTGAAATTATCTAATGGTGAATTGAAACAGATATATAATGTTATGTATGTGCCTGGTATTAAAAAGAACCTCATCTCTGTTTCAACCATAACCGATTATGACCTAAAAGTAGAATTTGGCCAGTGCAACATGTGAAGCTGTCTGGTTGAGGAGAATTCTAGAAGATGTTGGTGAAAAGCAAACAGAACCCACAAAAGTATATTGTGACAATAAAAGTGCAGTCAAGCTGGTACACAACCCAATTTATCATGCAAGGACCAAGCACATTGAGCTGCAACATCACTTTGTTAGAGAAAAGATTGAGTCTAAGGAGATTGCACTTATGTATTGTAACACAAGTGATAATGTTKCTGACATATTTACAAAMCYTGTTGGCAAGATTCACTTTGAGGTCCTTAGGCAGAAATTAGGTGTTGTAGAAAATCCATTTCTACATTAAGGGGGTATGTTGGAATAATGTAGAAATGATAGGCAGATTGCTAGGGATTGGGTTGTTGTGTTCAGTTTATATTTAGCATAGAGAGGTTTGAGATCCACACTTCATGGATCTATGATTTGGTTTGTTTGTGACTATCTCACCTATATATTGTACTCTGATTTCATTAGTGAATTGAATTGGTTTTCACCATTCCTTGGAGTGAGCGAGCCTTTTGTGCTCTGCTCCCTTTTGCCTCTCTTTGTTAATTTAAGTATCCATACACGTTCAATGGTTTATTTCCAGTGATTACAATTCTTTATGTAAGGATTATTTAAATGAATGTGTTGGAATATATTAAAGTTTATTTGTATTTGAACGCATATCATGATTAAATTTACCAATGAAATTGTTTTCCATTGGTAAAACAGTCCATATATCCTTATAAAGAATTGAATCTATCAAGTGGTACTTCTTGTAGTTTTGCTCAGATTTTAATCACCCCTCGAAGTTATTTTCTTCATGCATTGTTATTATTTTTTACTTTACACTTGTTTCCATTTCCAATAGATTTATCTTTACAGACACGTTATTGGGTGAGTTGTTATACAATGAGATAAAGTTACTTTATCCTTTTTCTTGTTGGCAAGTAAATAGGTTAGTACAGTTATTTTATTTTGGTTTGTTTTCTTCATCTCGTGAATGTAAATCATCATGTATAATTTTAGATGCTTTTCTCGTGTCAATGAAGATTTTTATTATTTACATTCAATCTCTTTTAATTGTAATTTCAGAGATATTTGTAGATTAGCAATTGTTTTATTTAAATAAAAAAATTGTCTAAGATTTGGTTCTTTCCTACAATCTTAGTTTTACAAGGTTTCTTACAAATCTTGTACCTATTTATTTTGTATGTTTTGTATATAAAATGTGTGAACAATAAATGTATATAGTAGGTCTTTGTTAATGATTAGTTAGTTATTTTTCTTTTATAGCTTATATTAGATTCCCTTATGAGATAACAAAGTCATTAAACCCATCACGGTGAGTTAATTCAAACGAATTAGATTATTTAGAAAACTTTGGACCCAACTCTTCATTCTAGTTGACGAGTGTTTACATATTCCTGTCAACAAATGGGGATAGAAGGAGGACCATATAAAATTAAGTGATTGAATGATTTAGTTTCAAATTATTTGTCTCAATCATTTAGTTATTTGCCCATAGTTATTTTTTATTCATTATCTATTCTTCGGTGATGTCATCCACATACTTAAGGGCTAGTTAGATGACAAGCTAACTCAAATCAGAATTCTTTATTGTCACATTACAACAATGGATCCAAATCCCTGTATGGGAAAGTGTTTTTAATCTCCCATATGTTAACATTCCCAATAAGACACTTTATCTCTTGTGATAATGTGACATCCCCCAAAAATAAAATATTTTTATTTTTGTGTGCTGGAAATTTATTTCAATTTTTGGCAAATTCGAATCTGGAATTTTTTTCCATTTATGGCAATTTCAAATTTAATAAATGTATTTAATTATTGTAATTGTTGGGAAGAGATCTATTTGGACTCAACTAACTAGTTGACTATGACACTCGTATAAAAACAAAATATTTATATTAACTACAGGAGGACAAATGGAACAACCATGTTAAAAAATCAGCTGACTATGACTCCATTAGTGGGGAACAAGTTGGAACTACCTCTAGGATGATTATGAGAAGTGGAAAATAAAATATTTGACCACTGGCAGCCCCTAAAAATTAGGGATTAAGAGAGCTGTGAAAATCCCCAAAGGAGGGAAAAAGACCCAGGCAAAAATTGATAAATAGCATATGCGAGGAGGCAGGACACTGCCAAGTATGCCGGGAAAAGGATTCCTGAGCTCTCTTGCTGTTATGAACACTGTTGAGTAAGTGTGAGGCAAGAGGAGAACTGTTGGAATTGAAAGACATTGCCAAGGAGGAGTTTTCAAGTTCGCCCTCATGGATTCATGGTTAGGCTAGGGGGTGAATCTGGCAAGTGACTTTGGCTGCCCTGTTCTACGGTTGGGAGGAATGTGGTTGTTCCCTTTATCTTCCCGTGGATTGGATTAAGATATGTTGATATACACCTCTTTATTATGAATGCCAATGTTTTTATTTCGATGTCTTATTAAATCCGAACTAGAATGATGTCCACTCTCTGTCTGAATGATTTTTCTGATGCATTGTATTGATTAAATTGGAACTGTAACGTTTTCCATTTTTGGTTTGTTATGGGGAATATATGTGAAAAACATCTGTAATTATATTTCTATGGAAAAGAGGAGATTAACGACAATGAGGCAGATCCTCTCTGTAGATAAACCCCCCAAGGAAACCAAACTCAGATCCATTGGAACATCATCATTAATGACCAATCTCTGATGGAATGATAGTCTTAACCATGTATTTACATAGATGCACAGATCTAGTACTATTGACGTTTAATACATTGATTAAAAGAGGCTCTAAGTGGATATTATAGAATTTTTCCCTTATATAAAACCTTAATCTTTTTGTATCCTTCTGTGAGTATAAAATTCTTAAGTCTTTATGCTTTCAGAATTTGGGGATTGTTGTGTGTTGTGGTTTGACTTTTGAAACCCCGAAACCCGAAATCCCGAAGTGTTGATTCCACACCCTTTCACCTTTCAGAATTTGGGAATTGTTGTGTGTTGTGGTTTGAATTTTGAAACCCCGAAACCCGAAACCCGAAAGTGTTGGTTCCACACCCTTTTAACTTTCAGAATTCAGGAATTGTTGTGTGCTGTGGTTTGAATTTTGAAACCCTGAAAACCCAAAATCCCGAGGTGTTGGTTCCACACCCTTTCACCTTTCAGAATTCAGGAATTGTTGTGTGTTGTGGTTCGAAATTTGAAACCCCAAAACCCCAAATCTTGAAATCCCGAAATGTTAGTTCCGCGTTCTTTTCTTCTCGCAATTTTGGGAATTGTTGTGTTCAGTTGTTTGACATTTGAAACCTCGAAATCCCAAAATGTTAGTGCCTTTCTTTTTCGCAACTCGGGAATTGTGGTATGTTGGATGTTTGGCTATGAAAACCGCGAAACCATGAACCCCGAAATCTCGAAATGTGGGTCTTACCTTTTCCTTTCTCGCATTTTGGAAATTTGTGTATGTCAAGGTTTGGACACCAAAACTCGCAAAGTTCTGAATCCTGAAATCCTGAAGTGCGGGACCCACCTTCTTTTTTTTTCGCATTTCAGAGGTTTGTATATATGGTTGTTTGGGCACTTGCACTCATGAAATCCCGAACTCTGAATTCCAGAAGTACTAATCACCTTTCGTTTTTTTTGGGGAGTTGTTGATTGACTTTTGTGTTCACGAAAAGCCGAACCTTGAAATCCCGAAGTACTCGACATCTTGTCGCAATTTTGGGAAATGTTGTGTGTTGATGTCCAACTCTTGTACTCGTGTAGCCCCGAATCCCGAAACCCCGAAATGATGGCCCACAGTCATTCTGTATTTCGGATTTCAGCAAACAATAGGGTCCTTTGTTTTGTTCAGCACTTGTGATCACCGAAACCCGATTGACCTCTGTTTCCTCAGAAAGTTGTAGGAACTTAGAAGAAACTTATTGTTATGGGAACAACCCTATTAATATAATGAATGGATTGGTAAAAGAACGTTGGAGAATCTTCATCCCAGATAGAGATATGGGTGTAATAGACCGTTTTACAAGTCAATTGTATAGCAGACATAGGGTAATATTTTTTATGTAGGGTTTTGTTCATTAAAACCCCAAAGTTGCTTGTATTGTTAAGACTGTGGTATTGTTATAGGTACTAGCAGATAAGAGAGTAGTTATAAATTTCAGGATCTTAATTAAACATTGAAGTGATGAGTAAATACTCATTATATCGTCGATTATAAAACTTAAGTTGAAAGGTAAGGATGGACGATGACAGTAAGGACTCTAACAAACCTTCAAACTCAAGTCTTTTAGTAGAAAGCCTGCTTTCTTGAGATCTCAAAACTTTTCAAGGATAAATGTACAAATAAATTTTTTTTTATATGGTGATTTTGAGGTACATTACATATGGTATCAGACAAAAAGTTACAACACTGGGCCTGAATAGGGCAACATTAATTGCTCAGTATATATTCTGATTTATGAAAAACTAATAAATATTGTGGATTACAAACAAAAAGATTTTTTGTTTTGCGTTGAATAATGATAGCCCGGGAAGGTGCATAAATCAGGGTGGAAGAGAATCTGCAACAAGAACCTCTTGGAGATCTAAGACAAAATAGTGATCGAAGCTCACCCACGAAGGTGTTGGAAATAATGAGAAACCTTATAGTTGAACTATAGGTTTTCAAGGCCGACAATGAAAAATTGAAAAAGGCACAGCAGGAACAGCAAGAGATAAATGAAGTTCTGCTGCGTAGTATAGTAACCAAGAAAATCCCAAAATATGATAACCCTAAGGAAGAGGTCAGCAAAAGGGCCTCCTAGAATTCTAGTGCGAAAACAGAAAAATGAGACAGTTCATCTGAAGGGACACCTTCAACTAAAGACAAAACCATACCAGACAAAAAAAGAAAACAAACATACCACCTTGAAGGAGAATTTAAAAAGATTAAACCAGCTACTTTTGATGGAGAGTCCAGGACAAGAGAAGAAGCTGAGGCATGGTTATTGGACATCAAAAAATACTTCCAAATCTACAACTATTCTAGCAACATGAAGGTCAGAATGACCATCTACAATCTGAAGGGGATGGCCAACATTTGGTGGCAGGACCTGAAATTGGCCAAGGTCCTAAAGGAGAAACAGTTGGGATGGTATGACTTCAAGAAGTATTTTAAGAAACAATACCTTTCTGAAAGCTATTATGATAGGAAGACGAAAGAATTTTATGAATTACGACTCTGACAAATGATGATGGATGACCTTATAAATAAATTTCTGGAACTACTAAGGTTCGTACCATACATCCAGGAGGATAAGGTAAAAATCCAGCGATTCTTAAGTTGTTTACCACAGTTCTACAGGGACAGAATTGAGTTTGACAACCCCAAATCCTTGAGTGAGGCATTCAGGAAGCCACGAATGTGCTATGACTAGTATAAATAGCGGGTAGAGTTTCCCAAGACTTGGAAGGATAAGAAACAATATGGAATGCACCAACGAAAGAAGGAATATCAGCCAACTCCGTATCAGAATGCAACAAAAAGTTTTCCAAGGAAGGATTTTCACTCCAATCATCTGAATACACAAGGTAGCGGTAAACCGATAAACCTTGGAATGAAGAAGTTTGGCGACAACTCCAGTGAGCCATTAAGATGTTGGGAGTGTGGAGAGCCTCATCTAAGGAGGAGTTGTCTACGTCTAATTGCAGCAAATAAAACTATTGTCCACAATTTGTAGGAAGCCTCGACAGTGGAAGACATGGGAAGAAGTCTGCATCGGATAAATGCAGCCATAAATGGTCGACAAGCTGAGCACCAGTCCTCGATGGTAGAGATCGAAGGTAAAATCCATGGCACTCAAATTTCTGTTTTAATTGACCCTAGAGCTACGTTAAGTTATATTACTCCCGATGTAGTAGCATTGAATAAACTTAAGAAACAAAAGCACGAAAAATCTTGGCTTGTACAACTAGCAATAGGTACTAAAAGAAAAGTAGTTAACTTTATTTCTGATCTTGAGTTCAGCTTAGATGGTCAAAAGATAAGGACCAATCTGAACATCCTACGACTAGGATCTTATGATATGATTATTAGGATGGATTGGTTGGAACAACACAAAGCAGTACTAGACTGTTATACAAAGATACTTAGCTATAAAGATAATTTTGGCACTGTTAGAACAACCAAAGGTATACCAAAACTTGTGTCAGTCAGACAAGTTTCAGCGATGCAATTCAAGAAATGTATTAGAAAGGGATCTCAAGTTTATGCCATCCAAGTAACGAACCTTTTAGAAAAAGAAGATAAGCCCAAGTTAGAAGAATTTGTTGTCCTACGTGAATTCAAAGACATGTTTGTTGATGAGATACTAGAATTGCCTCCTAGGAGAGAAATAGATTTCTGCATAGACTTACTACCCGGATCAGCCCCTATCTCAAAATAACTCTACCAAATGAGTCTACCAGAACTAAAAGAATTAAAAATACAATTACAGGAATTGTTGGATAAAGAGTATATCAGACCAAATGTCTCGCCATGGGGAGCACCAGTCCTCTTTGTGAAAAATAAAGATGGTACTCTAAGACTATGTATCGATTATAGACAATTGAACAAAGTGACCATTAAGAACAAATATCCTTTACCGAGGATAAATGATCTGTTCGATCAAGTTGGTGGGGCCAAGATCTTCTCAAAATTGGATTTACGATCTAGATATCATCAAGTTAGGATAAAAGATCAGGACATAAACAAAACAACTTTTCGAACAAGATATAGATACTACGAGTTTGTAGTCATACGTTTCAGACTCACTAATGCACCAGCCACATTTATGTGCTTGATGAACAACATTTTCAGCCAATACTTAGAAAAGTTCGTAGCAGTATTTATCGACGATATTCTGGTCTATTCTAAAACAAAGGAGGAACATGATGAACACTTACGACTAGTTCTACAAACACTAAGGAAACACAAACTATATGCAAATTCGACAAATATGATTTGTATAAAAAAGAAATAAAATATTTAGGACATGTCATTTCCTCGGAAGGTATTGCCATAGACCCGGAAAAGATACAAGCCATTATGGAATGGCCAGTACCTAAGGATGTGGCAAATATCTAGTCATTCATGGGAATCACCAGATATTATCGGAGATTTATAGAAGGGTTCTCCAAGATAGCCTACCCTATCACGTCACTACAAAAGAAAGGGACCAAGTTTAACTAGTCGCAAAAGTGTCAAGACAGTTTTAACAAACTAAAAGAATTATTGACATCGGCACCCATATTGAAGGTAGCATACCTAGATAAAGACTTCACAGTATGTGTTGATGCAAGTAAAGAGGGACTAGGTGGTGTTCTAACTCAAGAAGGGCATGTGGTTTGTTATGAGTTTCGGAAATTAAAGGAACATGAGAGAAATTACGTCACTCATGACTTAGAATTGGCAACGGTAATACATGCCTTAAAAATGTGGCAACACTATATAATGGGTAGAAAATTCTTACTATTGATGGATAATAGTGGAGTGAAATATCTGTTTAACCAACCAGACCTTAATGCAAGACAGGCAAGGTGGCTAGCCTTCTTGAGTGAATTTGACTTTGAGGTCAGACATATCAACGATAAGGAAAATAAAGTAGCAGATGCTTTAAGCTGCAGAATTCATGGGTTATTTGAGATAAACATCAGCAGAGCAGAAAGTAATCTGGAACAAAGAATAAGGATAGCAGGTATCAATGATGGAAATTACACTAAGATAATGGCAGAATTTCAAAATAGTATCGCAAACTAAGATAAACTAGATATAAGTATCGACAAGAAGGGACTATTAAGATTTAAAAATAGGCTTTACATACCAGATTCAGCAAAGCTAAAATTAACTATTCTAGACAAAGTGGATAAGAAACCATACTCTGGCCATCTAGCCTACCAGAAAAAAATAACAACACTCAAAAAACTATTTTACTGGCCTAATATAAAGGGCGAAGCAACAGAGTACTTGGCTAGGTGCCAATATTGTTAGCAGGTTAAGGCTGAACACTAGCATCCAGCCAGCCTATTACAGCCATTACCAGTACCAGAATGGAAATGGGAGACCATATCGCTGGACTTTATAATAGGTTTGCCTAAAACTTAGAAACATAATGATTCAATCATGGTTGTAATCGATAAACTCAGTAAGTATGCACCCTTTATTCCTGTAAAGTCTACTTTTAAAGCTATTAACATTGCTGAAATATTCATGAAAGAAATTTTTAGACTGCATGGTATTCCTAAAATGGTGATTTTAGATAGAGACATAAAATTCACATCTTCTTTTTGGAAGGAATTGTTTGAAGGGATAAATACTAATTTGATTTTCAGTACGAGTTATCATCCACAAACGGATGGACAGACCAAAAGGACAAACCAAATCATAGAGGATATGCTCTGCATGTATGTAAGAACAAAACCGAACAAGTGGGAAGACTACCTACACTTGGTAGAATTTGCATATAACAATGGGTACCAAACTTTGGCTAAGTTGAGCCTTTCGAAATATTGTACGACAAAAAGTGTACAACTCCAATTAGCTGGGATAATCCGGCTAACAAACTCATGGTTGGACCAGAGATGCTCCAAGAAATGGAGAACATGGTAAAAAGGGTACAATGGAACTTGAAAGAAGCACATGACAGACATAAGAGCTATGCAGATTAGAAAAGAAGATACCTGGAATTTCAAGTGGGAGACCATGTTTATTTGAAGGTCAAAGCTCGCAAAATCTCACTTAAGTTGGTGAACTGTGCCAAGCTGGCACCCAGGTTTTGTGGGCCCTTCGAGATACTAGCTCGAATTGGACCTGTAGCATATCAACTTGCACTTCCAGCGAATCTAAGAATTCATAATGTATTTCATGTTTCTTTGTTGAAAAAGTATATTCATGACCCTACTCATATGATTGATTGGAACTTGGTGTAGGTGGAACCTGAGGGCGAGTTCCAGGTGGAACCCCTGCACATTTTGGACCGGAAAGAAATAGCACTTCGGAACAAAGTCGTCGCTCAGGTAAAGGTGCAATGGAAGCACTTTACTTCTGAGGAGGCCACTTGGGAATTGGAGGGAGATTTGTGGAAATCTCATCCAATCCTGTTCCAAGAAAGGAACGAACACTGAGGACAATGTTTTACTGAAGGGGGAAATGATGTGACATCACCCCAAAATAAAATATTTTTATTTTTGTGTGGTGGAAATTTATTTCCGTTTTTGGCAAATTCGAATCTAGAAATTTTTTGCCATTGATGGCTATTTTGAATTTCGAATTTAATAATTGTATTTAATTATTGTAATTTTTGGGCATAGATCTATTTGGACTCAACTAACTAGTTGACTATGACACTTGTATAAAAATAGAATATTTATATTAACTGCAGGAGGACAAATGGAACAACCATGTTTAAAAATTAGCTGACCATGACTCCATGAGTGGGGAACAAGTTGGAACTGCCTCTAGGTTGATTATGAGAAGTGGAAAATCATATATTTGGCCACTAGTAGCCCCTGGAAATTAGGGATTAAGAGAGATGCGAAAATCCCCAAAGCAGGGAAAAAGACCCTGGAAAAAATTGATAAATAGCATATGCGAGGAGGTAGGACGCTGCCAAGTATGCTAGGAAAAGGATTCCTGAGCTATATTGTTGTTATGAACACTATTGAGTAAGTGTGAGGCAAGAGGAGAACTGTTGGAATTGAAGGACATTGCTGAGGAGGAGTTTTCAAGTTTGCCCTCATGGATTCATGGTCAGGCTAGGGGGTGAATTGGGCAAGTGACTTTGGCTGCCCTGTTCTACAGTTGGGAGGAACATGGTTGTTCCCTTTGTCTTCACGTGGATTTGATTCAGATATGGTGATCTACCCCTCTCTATTATGAATGACTATGTTTTTATTTCGATGTCTTATTAAATCCGAACTGGAATGATGTCCACTCTCTATCTGAATGATTTTTCTGTTGCATTGTATTGATTAAATTGGAACTGTAACATTTTCCATTTTTGGTTTGTTATGGGTAATATATGTGAAGAACATCTGTAATTATATTTCTATGGAAAAGAGGAGATTAACGAGAATGAGGCAGATCCTCTCTGTAGATAAACCCCCCAAGGAAACCAAACTTAGATCCCTCGGAACATCATTATTAATGACCAATCTCTGATGGAATGATATTCTTAACCATGTATTTACATAGATGCATAGATCTAGTACTGTTGACGTTTAATGAATTGATTAAAAGAGGCTCTAAGTGGATATTATAGAATTTTTCCCTTATAGAAAACCTTTTTCTTTTTGTATCCTTCTGTGCATATAAAATTCTTAAGTCTTTGTTCTTTCGGAATTCGGGGATTGTTGTGTGTTGTGGTTTGACTTTTGAAACCCTGAAACCCGAAATCCTGAAGTGTTGATTCCACACCCCTTCACCTTTCATAAATTCAGGAATTGTTGTGGGTTGTGGTTTGACTTTTGAAACCCCAAAACCTCGAAACCCAAAACCCTGAAGTGTTGGCTCGACACCCTTTCACCTTTCGAAATTTGGGAATTGTTCTGTTCTGTGGTTTGACTTTTGAAACCCCAAAAACCTGAAATCCCAAGGTGTTGGTTCCACACCCTTTCACCTTTCGGAATTAGAGAATTGTTGTGTGTTGTGGTTCGACATTTGAAACTGTGAAACACTAAATCCCGAAATCCTGAAATGTTAGTTCCATGTTCTTTTATTTTCACAATTTCGGGAATCGTTGTGTTCTATTGTTTGACATTTGAAACCCTGAAATCCTGAACCTTGAAATCCGGAAATGTTAGTGTCTTTCTTTTTCGCAACTCGAGAATTATGGTATGTTGGATGTTTGGCTATGAAAACCGCGAAACCCCGAACCCCAAAATCCTGAAATGTGGGTCTCACCTTTTCCTTTCTCGCATTTCAGAAATTTGTGTATGTCAAGGTTTGGACACCAGAACTTGCGAAGTTCCAAATCCCGAAATCCTGAAGTGAAAAACCCACCTTCTTTTTTTTTCACATTTCAAGGGTTTGTATATATGGTTGTTTGGGCACTTGCACTCGCGAAATCCCAAACTTTGAATTCTTGAAGTACTAATCACCTTTCCTTTTTTGGGGGGAGTTGTTGATTGACTTTTGTGTTCACGAAAAACTGAACCCCAAAATCCTGAAGTGCTCAGCATCTTGTTGCAATTTCGGGAAATGTTGTGTGTTGATGTTCGGCTCTTGTACTCGCAGAGCCTCGAATCCCAAAACCCCGAAATGTTGGCCCACAGTCATTCCATATTTCGGATTTTGACAAACAATAGGGTCCTTTGTTTTGTTAGGCACTTGTGATCACCAAAACCTGATTGACCTCTGTTTCTTCACAAAGATGTAGGAACATAGAAGAAAATTATTGTTATGGGAACAACCCTATTAATATTATGAATGGACTGGTAAAAGAACATTGGGGAATCTTCATCCTGGATAGAGGTATGGGAGTAACAGACCGTTTTACAATTCGATTGTATTGCAGACATAGGGTAATATTTTTTATGTAGGGTTTTGGTCATAGAAACCCCAAAGTTTCTTATATTGTTAAGAGTCTGGTATTGTTATAGGTACTAGCATATAAGAGAGTAGTTATCAATTTCATGATCTTAATTAAACATTGAAGTGATGAGTAAATACTCATTATATCGTTGATTAGAAAAATTAACTTGAATGGTAAGGATCGAAAATGACAGCAATGACTCTAACAAACCTTCAGACTCAAGTCTTATAGCAGAAAGCTTGCTTGCCTGAGATCTCGAAACTTTTCAAGGATAAATGTACAAATAATTTTATTTTTTTTATGGTGATTTTGAGGTACATTACAGATAACTTACATTTGACGAAGAAGGGAGAACATCCGCAAAATATTATCTTTGTAATTTTTTTTATAAATGTTTAAAACATAATATCATTTATCCTAATGTTATATGGAGATTGTCACTCTCACCTTTCAAGGTTGGGTTAAATGTTAGTTTGAATCTTTTTCGAATAATTCAATTCATTCGTGGTTTAAGTTTGGAACTGGGTTTTTAAGTGATTTTAACAATTCTAATTATGATAAATTAGGTGAGGAATTGAATTGTCTTAGGAAAAAAAATGATGAATCATTAGAAGATTTTGCAATTAGGCTCATACATTTATGTACTAGATTACCTTTGAAATAAATTCCTCTTATTGATGAATGGTTTCAATGTCTCATTTCTCTCTTAGATGAACAAGATCAATTCAGTGTTAACCAATCTGAATTAGGAATTAATATTCATTCATAGGTTGGTTTAAACTTCCGTGATAATCTTGAAAACTCAAGAGTTGTAGAAACACAACATTGTTTTCCAACTTCTTCTATTTTATTAGATCACGAGGAACGTGATATCTTGAAAGATGCAATTTTCCCTCTTGATGATGCTTCAATGTCTTCTTCTAATGATAAAGAAACTTTCAATAAATACAATGGTCATACTATCCAAGACACTACAACTATTTCAAAAGAGAAGGAAATTGAATCTGATATTTGTGATTGCATTATGAGTAAATCTCCTAACTCATTTGAACAAGTTCAATATCCATTAATGGGAGACGACATCATTAGTCATACTATTAATCAACCATCTTACTCTAGTGATTTTCTCTCACATTTTCCCTTCCACAATGAACCAAATTTTCTCTTGGAAACAATCTCAGACTCTTTAAAAGAGCAAACAATAGGGGCTGATCAGTTCACACAAGGAGAGGAAACAAATATACTAGTCAAAAACTAAATGCCAATCATTTCAAGAGATACATTTTGGCTTCTCAATTCTTCTACATATCATTCCTTGTACCCTGATATTTTTTATCCTTATGTTGCGCAATTGTGTGTTCCAGATTACCTTGGAGAGAATTTAACATTATATAATCAGGTACAAATTAATGGAGATTACTGAATAGAAGATAAAGAGGAGAATAATTCTTCCTATGAAGATATTAATTCTTATTCTCATCAATTATCTGTGGGTAAAATAGGAAATTATGTAAAAGGGTCTCAAATTGCATCTTCTGTTGACTCATCTCATATTGCGTTATAATCAATTATTTGAGGTTGAAAAATATAATCAACCAAATACTATTACCAGTAATGATTGTTCAAAAACATTGGTTGTTTCATTTGGTTCACCTCAAATAGTTAATCATGAAGTATTTGATCTCAATGAAAAGTTTCAAGAGAATGGGACACTTTTTTTTCAATCAAAAATCACGATAAGTTCTCGCTATCTTGCTCGTACCAATAACATCCGAATCCTTTTACAAGATTCATTCCATGTACATTATTCTCATCAGGAATATTTGTCGTCTGTGAATTATTTCGAACAATCTCATGTTGGTAATTGCATATATTATGATATCATCGCAGATTGCTTGGAGTATTCATATCTTTAAAATTTTCTGGGGAATAGTAAGGCTATCTTCACCTTATTTGTGAATAAATATCAAAGAGGTAATTGTAACACATTCCTTTTATATTCTCTATGTGAAGAAACTCATTAAAAAACAAAAGATTGTCAGGAGAATGATGCGCTTCAGTCTTCGTTGATGGTTATGTAAGGTCCCCATAATCTTGAAAAGTTTTATGATCTCATTTACATTCACCCATGCTTCTGTGATCCATATCATGATAGAATTGTGGATTGGCTCTAGGGTTCATATATGGAAAACTTTCAAAAGAATGGTATGTTGATATTATGGTAGTGTTAAATTTACATGCAGCAGCGAGAGCCATTCTCCTGGAGGATGGCTAAGACCCTAGACGAGATCTAGGGCACCCAGTGCACTCCTGGGATATGTGATCTGAGACATATATTGATAAAGACCCTAGGTTAGT